>CM036776.1:6388730-6726230 GCA_020796225.1 Arion vulgaris
ATTTTTAAAAATTAATTTCTCACTGAAACATAAAATTTGCTATGTAAAATAAAATAATAATAAAATAACAAGATGGGAGGATTTAAATACATTCAAAGTTAGCAGAACAAATACAAAATTACTCTCTGTGTCCGTTTGTGTGCTTCTCTGTAAAATTATGCAGCTCTGTGTTGCGGCTTCTTGTTGCGACTCCTTCAAGTGTGTCCAAGTTTTCTGTTTAATCATTTGGCCCTCCTTCGCATTATTTTCTGGGACATCTAGTCGAGTGCAAAACAGTTTCTCACAAAAACGTGAATGACATGAAATTTATTTAGGAGTGCCCAGATCTGCTCATGTCTTAGAACAATATTTCATACGCCCACTTGCATTTATTTTAAACTAAGTTTCGCGCGCAAAAACTACTGAACGAACAGACTTGAACTGGGTTATGAGTCAAATTTAATTGTTCTTTTGTTCAAGCTTTCAAGTTTTCGTTTATTAGAAGCGTGTGCACAAAGAGACCTCCTATACAAAAAGTAAAAACTGTTACGTTGTTAATGAGCTCAGTGTGACCGCCCAATTAAGTCCGAAATTGAGTAAACATGACCTTGGCCCTAACCTCAATAAAAAAAAATGAAAGGGAAATTATTACCCACCTCCCAAACTTGGTTCCTTGTTTATGACTAGTGACAACTTAGCTCCAGAGGCGCGGGGCCCCACCCCCAAAGCGCGGGGCCCGTAGCATTTGCTACTTCTGCTACTATGCTAATCCAGCTCTGTATGGGAGTGATGGTGCCGTGTCTGCTAGCTATGTGGATCATAGATCTATCCATGGCAACATATTTGCTCTTTAATGTCGCTTACATCTAGCGTTTCAAGTCTTGTAGGAGTATGATGATCATCATCAAGTGCCGTGCCTGCTGTTGCTTGTGCGTTTTCCTTAATTAATATCGCTTACGTCTAGCGTTTCAAGTCTTGTAAGAGTATGATGATCATCATCAAGTGCCATGTCTACTGCCGCTAGTGATCATAGATCTTCACAACATTTTGTTTCTCTTTGTTGACGATCATCCTTGTTGTTGACAAAACGACATCTCAAAATGTAATCTATTTACGGAGTGACCACTTTATGCTATATACTTTGTTACAAAGTGAGCAGTTTAAGTGGTAATATTTCACATTATTTATGCTATATGATTTCTGCTTCATCCTTCGCCCCTAGGGAGGCATAGGCTCACAACCAGGGCCTTCTTGTATTCTTCAATGCAGAATTGGAACGAAGAATACCGAACTTCGAATATAAGTGTTACAGACGGGTACTACGTATTAGTTATATAGAACATAAGACGAATATTTATGTAAGAGACCAAATAAACAGAAAGCCGCAGTGGCGTAGTTGTTAGTGAACTCGCTTCTCAAGGCTGGTGGTCTGGGTTCAGCTCCCGCAGTGTGCGGTAATTTTTCCGACCACAACGGCTCTCAGCCTCAACTGGGTACCAGACATGCTCTATGAAGTAAAGGCGGACGGTGTGATGCTGACCACAACACCCATCGTGTGCCGACTGTCAATGAAAATACAGGCCTAACACTGTATTGCCCTATGTAGCACGATGTATGAAAGGGTTCCTTTACTTTTTTTTTTACCAAATAAACAACCTTGCAGGTTGACAAGTGCCACTATTGACAATCGTAAAACGGAATAAACTTGTTTCGGGCATGTGATAAGACATGGCTCACTCTCCAAGATTATCCTACTGGGAACAGTCGAGAAGAAGGAAAGGAGGGCAGAGAACATCCTGGTTTGATAACATCAAGAGCTGGTCGGGGCGGAGTTTCTCCACACTCGCCCGAGGAGTTGAAGACAGAGATTCATGGCGTGCTTTTTATGCTGATGTCTCCACAGTGACACCCCTACGACCCTAACGGGTTATAGGATTTATTATTATATTATTATTATAAGCTCGCCTATCTAAGTCCACCTTTTCCAGATCTCTCCACAATGTCATGTCATGAGTCCCTCCTTGCGTGGTCTTCCCTCGGGTGTCAAGCTATGAATATTGCTGGTTGTGGTTTCTGTGAAAGATAAAAGCAAAAACAAAATCTATATCTCAATGTAACAAAAACAAAATCTATATCTCAGTGTAGCAAAAACAAAATCTATATCTCAATGTAGCAAAACAAAATCTATATCTCAGTGTAGCAAAAACAAAATCTATATCTCAATGTAGCAAAAACAAAATCAATATCTCAATGTAGCAAAAATAAAATCTATATCTCAATGTAGCAAAACAAAATCTATATCTCAATGTAGCAAAAACAAAATCTATATCTCACAGTAGCAAAAACAAAATCTATATCTCAATGTAGCAAAAATAAAATATATATCTCAATGTAACAAAAACAAAATCAATATCTCAATGTAGCAAAAATAAAATCTATATCTCAATGTAGCAAAAACAAAATCTATATCTCAATGTAGCAAAACAAAATCTATATCTCACAGTAGCAAAAACAAAATCTATATCTCAATGTAGCAAAATAAAATCTATATCTCAATGTAACAAAATCTATATCTCAATGTAGCAAAAAAAAAATCTATATCTCAATGTAGCAAAAACAAAATCTATATCTCACAGTAGCAAAAACAAAATCTATATCTCAATGTAGCAAAAATAAAATCTATATCTCAATGTAACAAAATCTATATCTCAATGTAGCAAAAACAAAATCTATATCTCAATGTAGCAAAACAAAATCTATATCTCACAGTAGCAAAAACAAAATCTATATCTCAATGTAGCAAAAATAAAATCTATATCTCAATGTAACAAAAACAAAATCTATATCTCAATGTAACAAAATATATATCTCAATGTAACAAAATCTATATCTCAATGTAGCAAAAACAAAATCTATATCTCAATGTAGCAATAACAAAATCTATATCTCAATGTAGCTAAAAAAAAATCTATATCTCAATGTAACAAAAACAAAATCTATATCTCAATGTAACAAATACAAAATCTATATCTTAATGTAGCAAAAACAAAATCTATATCTCAATGTAACAAAAACAAAATCTATATCTCAATGTAACAAAAACAAAATCTATATCTTAATGTAGCAAAAACAAAATCTATATCTCAATGTAACAAAAACAAAATCTATATCTCAATGTAACAAAAACAAAATCTATATCTTAATGTAGCAAAAACAAAATATATATCTCAATGTAGCAAAACAAAATCTATATCTCAATGTAGCAAAACAAAATCTATATCTCAGTGTAGCAAAAACAAAATCTATATCTCAATGTAGCAAAAACAAAATCTATATCTCAGTGTAGCAAAAACAAAATCTATATCTCAATGTAGCAAAAACAAAATCAATATCTCAATGTAGCAAAAATAAAATCTATATCTCAATGTAGCAAAAACAAAATCTATATCTCACAGTAGCAAAAACAAAATCTATATCTCAATGTAGCAAAAATAAAATATATATCTCAATGTAACAAAAACAAAATCAATATCTCAATGTAGCAAAAATAAAATCTATATCTCAATGTAGCAAAAACAAAATCTATATCTCAATGTAGCAAAACAAAATCTATATCTCACAGTAGCAAAAACAAAATCTATATCTCAATGTAGCAAAAATAAAATCTATATCTCAATGTAACAAAATCTATATCTCAATGTAGCAAAAACAAAATCTATATCTCAGTGTAGCAAAAACAAAATCTATATCTCACAGTAGCAAAAACAAAATCTATATCTCAATGTAGCAAAAATAAAATATATATCTCAATGTAACAAAATCTATATCTCAATGTAGCAAAACAAAATCTATATCTCAATGTAGCAAAAACAAAATCTATATCTCACAATAGCAAAAACAAAATCTATATCTCAATGTAGCAAAAATAAAATCTATATCTCAATGTAACAAAAACAAAATCTATATCTCAATGTAACAAAATCTATATCTCAATGTAACAAAATCTATATCTCAATGTGACAAAATCTATATCTCAATGTAGCAATAACAAAATATATATCTCAATGTAGCTAAAAAAAAATCTATATCTCAATGTAACAAAACAAAATCTATATCTCAATGTAACAAATACAAAATCTATATCTTAATGTAGCAAAAACAAAATCTATATCTCAATGTAACAAAAACAAAATCTATATCTCAATGTAACAAAAACAAAATCTATATCTCAATGTAACAAAAACAAAATCTATATCTTAATGTAGCAAAAACAAAATCTATATCTCAATGCAACAAAAACAAAATCTATATCTCAATGTAACAAAAACAAAATCTATATCTTAATGTAGCAAAAACAAAATCTATATCTCAATGTAGCAAAACAAAATCTATATCTCAATGTAACAAAATCTTTATCTCAATGTAACTAAAACAAAATCTATATCTCAATGTAACAAAAACAAAATCTATATCTCAATGTAACAAAATCTTTATCTCAATGTGACAAAATCTATATCTCAATGTAGCAAAAACAAAATAATGACAACAGATAAAACGAACATGACAAAATATATTTTATCAACGGAGAGAAAGTAGAAAATGTGAACAGTTTTGAATATCTTTGTTCACTACTAACAACAGATGGAAATGTGAACAGTTTTGAATATCTTGGTTCACTGCTAACAACAGATGGAAATGTGAACAGTTTTGAAGATCTTGGTTCACTGCTAACAACAGATGGAAATGTGAACAGTTTTGAAGATCTTGGTTCACTGCTAACAACAGATGGAAATGTGAACAGTTTTCAATATCTTGCTTCAATGCTAACAACAGATGGAAATGGAATGAAGGAAATTAAAAGAAAAACAAACATGGCTTTACAAATAATTAAACAACTAAAAGCATTATGGAACGGAACTGATAAGAAAACAAAGATCAGAATACTAAGAGCATGCATATTCCCAGTGGCAACGTATGGGTGTGAAGCATGGACATTTAATAATGCTGTGGAATAACATGTGTGCGCTTTTGAATATAAGTGTTACAGAAGAGTCCTCCGTATATCTTGGACAGAGAAGAGAACAAATAGATCTATTCAGAAAGAAATCAAAATCAAAGAAAACTGGTTGATGCTACAAATACGAAAGAGAAAATTGAAATATCTTGGACATATAAAAAGACATTAAGGGCTGGAGAAGACCATCATGGAAGGAGGCATACCAGCAAAGAGAAGAAGAGGAAGAACATGGAGATTTGGATTCAGGATGTAACTGATGGTTTGAACATGACGGCTGCAGAGACATGACATCTGGCCTATGAGGGAGAGCAATTCCGGAGGACTGTTGGGGTGGCGAAGTTCTGCTCAGGACAAGCTATTTGATGAGATGGGGTTCTGTAGCTATCTAGTGATTTTTACAAGGTGGGGTAGAAATCCCTAGGGTAGAAAGCCCTAAGCCCAACCTCCTTAGCCGCCTCTTAAGACATGCGTGGCGGGTAACAGTGGTTCTATTCTTGACACCCCTAATTCGATCCCCGGTAATCACTGGGTTGATTCTATATAACTAACAAGACTAATTGTTGGATAGTTTCTGCATTCAATTTCTTTAGTCTTCTTTGACAAAGATATGAATATATACTTGAGTAAATCATTGAGTAAAATATACATGGTCATAAATAAGGTTCCTCTAACTAAGGTTTTGTGCAATGTCTCATGTCTTTTTATGTGTCCGAAATATTTTATTTGTTTATTTTCTAATTCCTGTAGTAATTTTTTCTTCATTACTAGTATTTTTTTTTCTGATCCAGAAGCACTTGAGCTTTTCAGTTCTTCGGCTCGGCGTCATGGACATCGTAACCCTTCGGTTCGGTGCCACGAACACCGTAAATCTGGGGAACCTGTAGCTTTTCTGCCAGTCCGCGGAGTTGAACCCGTACTCACAGAGGTCTTGTCACCCTGAGTCCAACGCGCTACGAACACGCTGGGCACGCGGAAACTAGTATTTCTAGAACGACTTTATTTATCTGTTTTTCTATCCACGAAATACAACCTACTCTTCTGTATATCAAAATCTCAAAGGTATTCATTCTGTTTTTAAAATGTGCGTTCGTTGTCCATGTTTCTGAACTATACAAAAATACATCATCATCATCATCAAGTGCATACAGTCTGGCGTAGTCTATCATAGATCTCCAAAAATCTCAGTCCATGGTATTTACTTTCATCTCAGATGTTGATGCTCTTTCTTTATGAAGTCAGGCTGTCAAAAAAACCACACACACTTTAACACTTGATAACGCTCATTTTTAACTTATTTGTTATCTGTTTAAATGTTAGTAACTTACTCATGTCATTTGTTATCTGTTTAGATGTTAGTAACGTGCTTATGTTATTTGTTATCTTTTTAAATGTTAGTAACTTGCTCATGTTATTTATTATCTGTTTAGATGTTAGTAACTTGCTCATGTTATTTGTTATCTGTTTAGATGTTAGTAACGTGCTTATGTTATTTGTTATCTTTTTAAATGTTAGTAACTTGCTCATGTTATTTGTTATCTGTTTAGATGTCAGTAACTTGCTCATGTTATTTGTTATCTGTTTAGATGTTAGTAACGTGCTTATGTTATTTATTATCTGTTTAGATGTTAGTAACTTGCTCATGTTATATGTTAAGATGTTAGTAACTTGCTCATGTTATTTATTATCTGTTTAGATGTTAGTAACTTGCTCATGTTATTTGTTATCTGTTTAGATGTTAGCAACTTGCTCATGTTATTTGTTGTCTGTTTAGATGTTAGTAACTTGCTCATGTTATTTGTTATCTGTTTAGATGTTAGTAACTTGCTCATGTTATTTGTTATCTGTTTAGATGTTAGTAACTTGTTCATGTTATTTGTTATCTTTTTAGATGCTATTAACTTGTTCATGTTATTTGTTATCTGTTTAGATGTTAGTAACTTGTTCATGTTATCTGTTTAGATGTTAGTAACTTGTTCATGTTATTTGTTATATGTTTAGATGTTAGTAACTTGTTCATGTTATTTGTTATCTGTTTAGATGTTAGTAACTTGCTCATGTTATCTGTTTAGATGTTAGTAACTTGTTCACGTTATTTGTTATCTGTTTAGATGTTAGTTACTTGCTCATATTATTTGTTATCTGTTTAGATGCTAGTAACTTGTTCATGTTATTTGTTATCTGTTTAGATGTTAGTTACTTGCTCATGTTATTTGTTTAGATGTTAGTAACTTGCTTATGTTATTTGTTATCTGTTTAGATGTTAGCAACTTGCTCATGTTATTTGTTATCTGTTTAGATGCTAGTTACTTGCTCATGTTATGTTTTATCTGTTTAGATGTTAGTAACTTGCTCATGTTATTTGTTATCTGTTTAGATGTTAGTAACTTGCTCATGTTATTTGTTATCTGTTTAGATGTTAGCAACTTGCTCATGTTATTTGTTATATGTTTAGATATTAGTAACTTGTTCATGTTAATTGTTATCTGTTTAGATGTTAGTAACTTGCTCATGTTTTTTGTTATCTGTTTAGATGTTAGTAACGTGCTTAAGTTATTTATTATCTGTTTAGATGTTAGTAACTTGCTCATGTTATATGTTTAGATGTTAGTAACTTGCTCATGTTATTTATTATCTGTTTAGATGTTAGTAACTTGCTCATGTTATTTGTTTAGATGTTAGTAACTTGCTCATGTTATTTGTTATCTGTTTAGATGTTAGTAACTTGCTCATGTTATTTGTTATCTGTTTAGATGTTAGCAAATTGCTCATGTTATTTGTTATCTGTTTAGATGTTAGTAACTTGCTTATGTTATTTGTTATCTGTTTAGATGTTAGTAACTTGCTCATGTTATTTGTTATCTGTTTAGATGTTAGTAACTTGTTCATGTTATTTGTTATCTTTTTAGATGCTATTAACTTGTTCATGTTATTTGTTATCTGTTTAGATGTTAGTAACTTGCTCATGTTATCTGTTTAGATGTTAGTAACTTGTTCATGTTATTTGTTATATGTTTAGATGTTAGTAACTTGTTCATGTTATTTGTTATCTGTTTAGATGTTAGTAACTTGCTCATGTTATCTGTTTAGGTGTTAGTAACTTGTTCACGTTATTTGTTATCTGTTTAGATGTTAGTTACTTGCTCATATTATTTGTTATCTGTTTAGATGCTAGTAACTTGTTCATGTTATTTGTTATCTGTTTAGATGTTAGTTACTTGCTCATGTTAATTGTTATCTGTTTAGATGTTAGTAACTTGCTCATGTTATTTGTTATCTGTTTAGATGTTAGTAACTTGCTCATGTTATTTGTTATCTGTTTAGATGTTAGTAACTTGCTCATGTTATTTGTTATATGTTTAGATGTTAGTAACTTGTTCATGTTAATTGTTATCTGTTTAGATGTTAGTAACTTGCTCATGTTATTTGTTATCTATTTAGATGTTAGTTACTTGCTCATGAATATAAAATGAATATAAAAATACATTGAGAATTACTACATCGAGTAAAAAGTTTCTTATATCTTGGTCAGATGATAACAGATGATGGCAGATGTATAACATAAATTAAAAAGAGAATAGGAATGGCCAAGGATAATTTCAATAGTATGAGAAAGTTACTGACATCCAAATAAATCACAAACAGGCTAAAAATGAGAATGATCAAATGCTATATATATCCTATATTAATGTATGGCTCGAAACATGGACAATGAACAAGCAGTTAGAAGACAGAATTGATGTCTTTGAGATGTGGATATATAGAAGAATAAGCAGAGTTTCATGCACAGAAAAACAGACAAATAAACAAGTTTTATGAAAACTAGGCATGAAGAAACAATTATTAAGAGAAATAAAATTCAGACAAGTAAAGTATTTTGGGCACATAAAAAGACATGACACCATGATAAAACATTTACTAGAGGGAAAGTTGAGGGAGGAAGAGCAAGAGGAAGACCGAGAGATAAGTGGGAGGAAACTTTAAGAAATGGACAGGTTACAGTCTGGCAGTGTGCAACACCAGGCGAAAGACAGAGGATGCTGGAGATTCATTGCAGCCAACCTTCAATGTGGAGACGACACCTAATGATGATGAACTTGCTCATGTTATTTGTTATCTCTTTAGATGTAAGTAACTTGCTCATGTTATTGAATGTAGCTTTTTGCTATCTCTGTTCCGTTTCTAATATCATGTTCACATCTTCCATCTATTGTCATTTTTTATTCTGGATATCAGATATTGTTTACTGGTTTCTGTAGTTATTCATGTAGTTTTATAATTATTTCTGCTTTCTCTCTTTCTTTGTTGTGATAACCTTATTATTCGTTTTCTCAATGTTAATGTTTCATCTATATTCATTGCCAGTTGTGTCCTGTTCCTGTAGGACGGAATGTCGTGCTTGTGAATATTTTCATTGCTTCGATTGTGAGTATTGACTAATAGCCCAACTTTATCTCACTATAATCCAAATACAGCGCAAGCTACAGTTTCGAACAACTACACACAACACAAATCACACAACATGAAGAACAAGATTAAAGCTCTCAACATACGCGCGTGGAACGTGCGAATACTATTAGATAACAACAATTTGAACGACATGAGAGACGGACTGCACTTGTGGCTAGAGAAATGACAAGATATCGACATAGCTGCCTTGAGCGAGACCAGACAACCTGACGAGGGTCAGCTGTCAGAGATGGGTGGTGGTTACACTTTCTTTTGGAGTGGGCAAGCCAATACAGAACATCGGTAATCTGGTGTAGGGTTTGCTGTTAAATCTCATCTTGTGCGCGACCTCACAGACTCCCAAAGGTGTCAGTGACCGAGTAATGACTCTTCAGATATTACTAGGAGAAAAAAGAGTCCACTTTACTCAGCGTCTACGCCCCGACAATGACAAATCCAAGCGAAATCAAGGATGGTTTCTACGAGAACCTTGACTCAGCCATCTCAACGGTCCCAAGGTCTGAGAAGCTCATTATAATCGGGGATTTCAATGCCAGAGTAGGGACAGACCATCGGGTCTGGGATGGAGTACTAGGACTAACGGCGTGGCAAGTGCAATAGTAATGGGCTTCTATTACTCAGACTATGTGCTGACCACGACCTAACAATCACAAACTCCTTGTTTCGTTTACCAACCTGAAACAAAACATCATGGATGCATCTCCGTTACAAACAATGGCACCTCATCGACTACGTGATCACAAGGAAAAGGAACAGACGTGACGTCAGAGTCACAAAGGCTATGTGCGGAGTAGAATGTTGGACCGATCATAGATTGATCGCGTCAAAGCTCAACCTCCGAATCAAGCTTAGAAAACATCACAGGGTCGCAAACCAACAAAAAACTGGCAGTCTTCAAATTGAAAAATTCCGCTGTCACCGAAAGTTTAGCAAAAGACCTGAACGACAAGTTGAAGGACCTTCAGTTTGGCAAAACCAACGAGGACTAGACTGCCCTCAGAGACACCGTGTACCTATCTACCTCTAAGCTCATAGGACATTCTGTACGCAAGAGTCACGACTGGTTTGACGAAAATGACGAAGAAATAAAATCTATTCTTCTCGTGAAACAGGAGGCATACAGAGCACATCAAAATGAGCCACCATCATCAGCCAAAAAAAACCAGCCATCCTAGATGTTCGGAGAAGGGTTCAAGAGAGAATTAGGAAATTGCAAGACGCCTGGTTAAGCAAAACATATAAGCTGGCAGGACAAAATTCCAGACAGCGAAGTCCTCACAAGAGCAAAGATCCCAAGCGTCAATACACTGTTGCAGAAGGTCCAAGTGAGATGGGTCGGTCACGTTGCTCGAATGCCTGATAAACACATCCCAAAAGGGTTGATGTGTGGCGCACTTGAAGGAGACAGACGTTCAGCTGGTGTACCAAAAAAACGCTTTAAAGACACTCTTATTAAAGTGTCTCTGAAATGCTTCGATATAGACACCACGTGCTGGGAATCCTTGCGCAAGATCGCCATATGTGGCGCTGGAACAACAAAAGAGGAACTCGCATATCTGAGAATCATCGTGTTGTTGAGTCTCAGAGAAAACGTGCTACGCGAAAAGACAGAACACACATCACACACATGCCTAACCTTGATCATGTATGCCCCACCTGGGATAGGGGATTCTGTTCTGGGATTGAACTCTACAGTCACCTCCGCACACACCAGAGAGGTGCAGAAGAACATATCTGAGATTATTGTCATCATTTCTTGCAATGGACGGCTATTATATAATGACTAAGACATAGTCGATGATGAACTTAAGATGGTAATAAAACAAATTCTTTGCTTGAAGATTAAATCATGTTTATTGATGTTATTTTAGTGATATTGACAAACTCTTTTCTTGTAGATTAAATCATGTTTATTGATGTTATTTTAGTGATATTGACAAACTCTTTTCTTGTAGATTAAATCATGTTTATTGATGTTATTTTAGTGATATTGACAAACTCTTTTCTTGTAGATTAAATCATGTTTATTGATGTTATTTTAGTGGTATTGACAAACACTTTCCTTGAAGATTAAATCATGCTTATTGATGTTATTTTAGTGATATTGACAACCTCTTTCCTTGTAGATTAAATCATGTTTATTGATGTTATTTTAGTGGTATTGACAAACAAGTCTGTTCCTGTCCAATGTTTATATCGGTCTCCTATGTTGTCACTATCGTCGCTAAGCAGTCCTAACTACCTACATCAAACTAGTCTCGTTCTAGTGCTGCTATTCTCATTATCGTGTGCAACTTTGGCGTGCAAACCCTGCGGTGTCTCCTTATGTTATGTTACGTTATGTTATGTTATGCGATCGACGTCATGGCCCATTGGGCATTCCCATTCGTGATATGTCCTCTGTTGCAGCAACCATCCCAAAGTCCATTTGCTCACCGTACCCGTGAGAAGTTAATTACTATATCTTCTCTCTCTACCACGAAGTCAACACTGTCTGGCATGTCCAAACTTAACACCTAATTCTCGAACTCGTTCCAGTGTCTGAGACTTGCCCATGTCACATAATTGAGAGCGTACCGCATTGATGATATCGGCTCTGTCTATACTTCTGCCCGCTTGAGTCAGGGCATTGTTTGCAAAAAAGTCAGCACTCTCGTTACCCTGCACTCCTGCTTACCCAGGTGTGTACAGCCAAGTCATTTTCTTGAGATGTGATCTCTGAAAGCTTTCCACACGTTTCTTATGTTATCTACAGTATATATATATGGAACTGCAGTAAAACTATTTGATTGGCAAAACACGTAATCACAAAGTACTGTAGTTTAACAAATAACAAAAACAATGGCAAAATACAGCAACGTTTTAACCAACAAGTCCTGTATCTAGCAAACGAACAACAGGAGTGACAAATTTAAAAAAAAATTTACTATATTTTTACTATTTACAAATTTACTATATTTTTCATTGTTTTATTTCTAGTATTTATGTATGTTTTTTTAATTACAAGTATTTTGTTATTCGTTTTTATTCCCATACTTTCATTAGAAACGTTTGTATTTGGTCCCCCATTTGTTTTTTTAAAATTTGTCACTCCTGTTGTTCGTTTGCTAGATAAAAGCCTTGTTGGTCGAAACGTTGCTGTACTTTGTCATTGTTTTTGTAATTTGTAAAACTACAGTACTTTGTGATTACGTGTTTTGTTATCTAGCTCGTATCTACTATCATATCTACGTGTCTAGTATAAGGCACTCTCTACCCTGAGGTAGTAGCTATATGCCCCAGACATAGCCATTCCCTCCAACATTCCTCTTTATAGTATTTGTTTTATTAATGTTATTGTTTAATCCATATTCCCTTCCTAGTTTTATCAAATCTGGACATGCATACAATTATAACTAGAGACTATCTACCAAGTTATTTATTTCTTTAATCTGTTTACAAACAAAATAATAATAATTCCTCTCGTACCGTTATACCTTACATAGGGTCTGAAAGTAATTTCTCCATACGCTCTATCCTGGGCAACTCGCTCAATCTCCTCCATGGAACTGAAACCGATATTTCCTGCCTCTCTCAGCAAAGTTCGTTTCAGGGTCTCCTTAGTCGACCTCTCTTCTTGAGCCCTTTGCATCCCACTTCAATGCCTGCTTTGTTATTCATTGATCATTTCTCCTCAAGGTATGCCCAACATATTTCCATCTTCTCTTTCTTATAACAGTTGTCGCTAGTGGTTGACCAGACATGTCTCTGATTTCATCACTTCTCCTGAATTCGTTCCATTTTATATTCATTACTTTTCACAGACATCTATTTTCAAATGCATTCAACTTGCTTTCTATATCTTTAGTCATTTTCCAACTCTGCTGGCATATGTTAGGATTGATACAACATTTGAATTGAAAATTTGTAATTTAGTTTTAATACTATATAACTTGCAGTTCTATATTTTATTTAGACTTTTAAAAGCTGATGTTGCTTTGCCAATTCGTATCATAATTTATTTTTAACATTTCCTAAATTGCTACCTAAATAGGTGAACTGCTCTGTTATTTTTATCATTTTAGAATCCAGTGTGATATCTGCATTATTTGCCATAGGTGTCATCTTTATATTTGTTTTTTTCATGGCTTATCTGCAGTCCAACTTTTGATACTATAGATGACAAG
Source organism: Arion vulgaris (assembly GCA_020796225.1). NCBI lineage: Eukaryota > Metazoa > Mollusca > Gastropoda > Stylommatophora > Arionidae > Arion > Arion vulgaris. The sequence continues at coordinate 6,402,360 of CM036776.1, forward strand.
TTGTCTGTTTTTCTTTGCATATCTTAGTTGTTTCTACTTAACAAGGCAATATCATCTGCAAAATCAAAATCTTCTAGTTGACTATTTTCTATCCAATCGATGCCAGTTTCGCCCTTGCAACATTTTCGCATCACCCAGTCATTAGCCACTCCAAACAATAGCGGAGATAGAATACAGCCTTGCTTTACTCCGGTTTCAACCATAAACCAGTCGCTGTGTCCACCATCAGTGCGAACTGGACACTGTGAACTATCATAGAGGCTCTTAATAATGTTTATTATTTTGTTTGGAATTCCATAGCATCTCAGAATGTTCACAGAGAGATTCTGTGTAGACTACCAAAGGCTTTTTTAAAATCGATGAAATTTAGTATAAGTGGTTGCTGCTTCTCAATATGTTCCTCCAAAATTAGTCGTAGGGTAATTATCTGGTCTAAGCAGCTTCTCCCAGTTACTAAAACCAGCTTGTTCTTCTCTCAGGGTTGTGCCAACTACTCCTTTGATTCTATTAAGAATGATTTTGCAGAAAGTCTTGGACATTATTGATAATAGGGTGATCTCTCTCCAGTTGTTGCAATCTTTGAGATCACCATTTTGGGGATCTTAACAATTATTCCCTTCCTCCATTGTTCTGGGACAGTTTCTTCTTCCCATACTTTATTACATAGTTCTTGCACCTGGCTAATAGTTGTATCATCAGCCACTTTGAGCATTTCTGCAGTAATGTTGTCATCACCCGCTGCCTTATTGTTTATCAAGGAATGGTTTGCCTCCTTGACCTCAGCTACACTTATCATTTCGTCGTTAATTGATAGAGAGCTGTTTCTTGCCTCATCGTCAAACTTGAGTAGTACTGGGGGATCTGGTCTATTTAATATTTCTTTAAAATGTTATGCCCATCTTTTCTTCTGCTCGGTATCTGATGTTAGAACTTTACCATCTTTACTCTTGATTGGGAACCCTTCGAAGCAAAAATTCCAGTAAGTTGTTTTAGTGTAATGTATAGCATTTTACTGTTTCCAGTCTTAGCTGCCTTTTTCTCTTCTTCGGCCAGTCGATTGACATATGCTCTTTTATCTCTTCTAGCCGCTCTTTTCAATTCCTTGTCTTTTAGTCTATATTTCTCTTTAGCTTGGATTTAATCTGTTGCATCCTTAGTATTAAATATTGCTAGTTTCATCTTTCTTCTTTCTTGAATACATTTCCAGGTGTCATCGCTTATCCATGGTTTTCTGTCTTTCGTCTTTAATCCTGCGCTATTATTTGCTACCCCAATAGAGTGTCCTGTATCTTAGTCCATTTGTCTTCAATGTTCTGTTCATTTTCACTATTGAGTAACTCGAAACTATTATTAAGTTCGAGCTGATATTCCTCTTTTACTTCATTATTTTGTAGCCTTTGACTGTCTATTTGCAGTTGTTCTTTTTAGTATGCTGAATTTCTAATTTTAGTTTAAATTTACATATGCATAAATTATGATCACTTCATTCATATGCCCCTCTGTATGCACGGACATCCAGCAATGGTGTTCTAAAATGTGTATTTATGCACATATGGTCAATCTGATTCCTGATCACTCTCTCTGGTGAGTGCCAAGTGAGTTTATGAATTTCCTTATGTGCAAAGATGGTACCTCCAATTACTAAGTTGGACAGCATACATAACTCCGCCAGTCTTTTTCCATTCTTATTCACTGTGTTTATTCCTTGTTTTCCTTTAGCTCTCTCAACCCCTACATTATCATTTACAACCTTGGCATTAAAATCCCCCATTATTACTAACAGGTCATGTTTTTTGGTCTTGTTAATTTGAACTGGTAGTTGCTCATAAAATGTGTCTTTCTTATCATCGTCGGCCTCGTTAGTTGGTGCATAACACTGCAGTATTGTCATATGGACATGCCTGGTACTGAAGCGGGCTCTGATTATCCGACTCGAGATGTGTTCCCATTCTAACATGCTCTTTGCTACTCTAGGTGTCATCTTTATACCCACTCCTTCAAAATGTTTACCATCCTCTCTCCCTGACTATATGAAAGTTAATCTACTAACTACTCTTCTATCTGTTCCAGACCAGCTCACCTCACATAACCCCAGTTTGTCCAGCTTGTATCTCTTCCTTTCTTCTGCAATTTGGGCTGATTTTGTAGACTTGGCCATCGTTCTTACATTCCAAAATCCAATTTTAGTGTGTGTTCTTCTCTAATCCAATCCATCATTTATTTATCCACAGCGAGTTGCCGGAATCCATTTTTGTCAGTCAATGAAATAGTAGAAGGAGGAAACTATTCTATGACGTGTGACGCAAGTCGTGTAAATATAACACTGAACAGCACATATTTCGTTTTTGATATATATATCATCAAAAGTTGGCGAATTGGGAGACCTTTTTCGTATTTTCATAGTATTGCACGGTATTATTCAGATACTTATCAAAGAACACAAAAACATTTTGCTGTGAGTTGTGCTATTTTATTGCAATTAGATAATTACTTTAAGCAGCTTGTTATTAAATGAATATATAAATGTATGTTCTCTCTCTTTCTTTCTATCTCTCTCTCTCTCTCTTTCTCTGGCGATCATTCTTCACGGTCAATGTTATCATTCTTTTTGTGATGTATAATTGGTCCTTTGACAAGAACGCTTGATCTAGGTTAAACAATTATGCACCCATGGTGACTAAGCACGCCCACCTGGTTTTAGCCAGGTTTTGATTTACTAGGGTAGCTAGCCCTAGGATACGATCTTTCTGCCGACTATCTTGGCCCGGATCTTCACCTTTTCGATCAGCTTTGTCGTATATTTGGGATTTATGTTTGATCTACGCCATACAGTGAGTTACTACTGTTATGTCCTTTCTGATTGTGAGGTCGTTCCGGATTAGGAATATTTCACGTGGACTTATGATCTTGTCCTCGGACGGTATCTTACTCGTATAACACACCATTTAAAGTGTCGGCCTTCGCCAATGTTCAGATCCGGACATCCTGTCAGATCATCGCATTGCTGGCCTTACTTTACTGTCCACTTTGAGTTTGTTCCGGAGTAGAAACATTCTCAGCCTTTTCGAGGCGCGTGTCGGTACGTGACAATTTGCAGTTTCTACTTCGCATTTTACTAGCCTAGGAATTGAGGCCAAGCACAAATAATGTAGAAGTCGTTTCAATCGGCGCTAGCAACGCACCTGAGATTTTGCGCTCGCCACCATCACCCACCACAGTTCTTCCGGGGATGTTAGTTGTGAGTGCAACAGTATCTTGCCCGGTTGTCCCAAGGCTGGCAGTTCCGTTAGGCATCACCTGCCTCAGTTCTTCCGAGGATGTTAGTTGTTATCGCAATAGTACCTTGCACGGTTTTCCCAGGGAGGGTAGTTTCGTTAGGCACTGGAACGCAACTTTATGTTTTATGCTCGGACAACCTTTCCCAGTAAATGTATATGCGCAAGGCAACCGATACAGAGTCAGCTGCAATCTTCCCTCGTACCCACACGAGGATAGACTTTTATTCGTTATGCATCTGTCTTATTTATTCTTTACCCACAGCTGGCAATTGTTTAGCCCCTCCTCAGGTCTTCAAGTGTGGCACTATGTGAGCTCACGTTACGTTACTGGATGCACCTCTCATCCTTTCATATTCACTTGTACACTAAACTCCCCATCGGCGGGAAACGTAATTGTGGCTGGACCTTTGACTTACACTCTCGCTCCGGAGTAGGCAATTCGTGTTCGGCCCTTTACTCCGAGGGAGTAGAGATTCTATCAGAGACGTTTCGCTGCTGTTTGTTATTGTTCGGCAACTTGGGCAATATTTTATTGGACATAAATCAGGAGATTCGTGCATTTTTTTCGTATGGACCTGCATTGCTTTTTCGTATTGCACTGCTACCACTACCAGTAACGTGTCCTTGAGACAACTGCAGGAACAATGTCGCGAACAAAGAATGCCACTGTACATTGCCTTCATAGATCTAGCCAGGGGCGGCTCATCGTAAAATGCCAGTGGGAACCCGGCTCCACCAAAAATATTGAGTAACGTGTACTTATTATTTTAGACATTATTTGTTCAGAATTATTACTTTCAACGGGATACTGATGGGTTGATGGAGTTACAGATATCTTAAAACTCCATAATACCACAGCGTATCAAACAATCGAGCGTCCATTATCTTGGAAACCGATCATTAGCTAATCCTCCAACGCCTAACGGCCAATAAGCAGAGATGGACAAATAGGAACGTGATACTGATTAGCTTTAAAAGTTGATATATAACGCTAAAATGTCACACAACGTCTGAAATCTTACTTTCAACATCTTTCCTCCCTAATTAGTATACGCCCCTGGTCATTAGGGGCCAGTAAACATCTACCAAACCAAAAATAATTATCGTTTACTTATTATTTTAGAAATAATTTTTTCGTAATTATTACTTTTAACTTGACACTGATTAGCTTTGAAAGTTGAATATATAACACTAAAATATAAATATTATATCCGAATAATATAACAACCATAGTAATATATAATATATTTCCACTGCCTTGTGGAGAGGGGCTTGGAAGAGCTAACGGCTAGGGGAGTAAACCCTGATCAAAAATTCCCACTGTCTTGTGGGTCAGCAAGGTACTGCAGAAGGCTAGAGAAGTAAACCTTTGACCAAAAATCCGGAGGTAGGGACCCTAAGACAGTTGATGGTTAAGTGTGTATTCCTTGTCATCTTCTGGCATCTCCTGCAAACCCTGCTTGATTCCAAACGTACAGATTTTGTCTTTCCTTCGGATGAAACAGTTGGGTGGAGAGGGGGTTTGTGCAAAATGGGCAAGACACATTCTCCATATCAGCTGCCCAGGCTAAACACAAAGAGAGACGACACTTCATCTTAAATTGACCGTCTGTAAAGACAAAAAAGGCCATATATTCTTATTTTAAAATATTATATAGAACAACTCATCATTTTCCATCTAATGCTTCACGCATTGTGCTGTGCACTATTTCTGGGGAGAGCTTACATTTCCTATCTAAGATGTAACATTGCGATCTCTGAGCTTTGATCATTATTGCAATGATATTTTCCAAAACATTTATGTAATGTTCATTCATTCTTACGCGGCCAAACTACTTCTCAGATAAACGAGTACTCTAGATAATATAGTCCGTTTATTTACCGATTGAATCCGCAAATTTATATAAAAATAGTATACAATTATAGAAAATAATGGTAATAAATTACAAACCATCATAGAATAAGATTAGTTTAAGGAATCGTCCCTTACATTAATACATCTTGTCTACAGAAATAAATACAACGACATTCGTGACCTTTGAACTTGGTTCTCCTGTACGACCGTATCTCGTAAACTCTGACATATCGACTGACGTCACTTGATCTAGATTAGCTAGTTTACCGTTTTTAATGGTGTGAGTACAAATGTACCGAATTTTCATTCGTACAGTTGTCAACTGAGTTGAGTTGAGTGATACACGTAAAAACATTTTTAACAATAACAAATTACAAAGTACTAGAGATTTACAACATACACAAATAATGACAATACACAGAAACGTTTTGACTAAATTGCCTTTATCAAGCAAAGAATACAAGAGAAGTGAAGAATTTCACCTCTTTCACAGTACGCTACATAGAGGATGAAAATCATGGCATATCCTTTACAGGACGTGGCCATCAACCACAGCAAACGAGTCATTTTCTACGTTTCAATCAATCAAGTGCCATGCCTGCCGTCGTAGGCGATCATGTCTCTCCACAACTATCTCTGCTTGGTGCATGTAATTAGTTCTGACGTCGATCTTGTGTCGAACCATGATGTTAGGCCATCCAGCATCTTCTCCCTCTGTCTTCCGGGTTCTCTCCTTTCCTGAATTTTACCTGTTGTTACCAAATGTTCTAAACCTTCTCTTCGCATTATATGCCCGAAGAACCTTAATTGTCTGATTCTTATACTTTTGATAAGATGTCTTTTGTGTGCAGGCCTGATTTAAACCTCCTCATTTGTTTTCTTCGCTGTCCATGACATTTTCAGCATTCTTCTGTAAAACTACATCTCTGTGGGTTCCAATGATCGTATTGATTGTTTATTCATTGTCCATGATTCGCTGCCATACAGAAGTATTGGATCAATATAGCACTGGAGTGTTCGTTTTCGCAGTGTCATTGGTAGTGAATTCACGAATAGTGTGTTTTTAATTTTAATAAAAGATGCTTTCGCTTGAGATATTCTATTTATAATCTCTGTTTGACACCTGTCATCTGATGTCAGAAGTGATCCCATTTACTAGCTCACTTTCTCTCACTAGTGTGTCTATCAGTTCTTCTAGATCATGTTCATTTTTAGCCATGATAACTGTGTCATCAGCGTATGTTAGTTTGTTCATGTTTTGTCCTCCAACTATTATTCCTGCCTTTGCTGAAGCAATTATATATTACAACATCACCTAATATGTTTACGACGCACTGGTCTCATTCACAAGTTCGTAGTTTGTTGTCATGTGGGTGACGCATTTTCTATTTGCATTCCAGACAAGTTTTTTTTAAAAGACTTATCTAGGCACTCCTATCGTTTGATATGTCCGAAATATTTAATTGTTCTTGATTTTATATTACTTAATATATAACTCTCTTTAATATCAAGATGTTGCAGAACAAAATCGTTTGGAGACTATGCCACATCTGGCAAAACTCTGAGCCTGAGGTGTGAACTCGAATTGTGTTGGGTGTCGTGACAGTCTCGAGACATAGTAAATGGGAGCAAGTGAGAAAACTAATAAACATTGTGGGCAGGCACCAAAGTAGATTGAATACACTTACGTACAATACACAGGAAAGCCCACCGGTGGGGGCAGACATGCACTGTGCTGATCATGGAGATGATCAAGTCACGAAAAGGTTTGACAAACGTAAGGACCACCCAATTGTGCAGAAAAACTGGAATGTCGAGCAGAGGCTTGAATCCAGTGCAAATGTTCCTACCGCATGGTGACAAACTGTGCACAGAGAGATAGAAATGGGTAAAGTGTTGCCTATTAGAACAATGTGAGCAAAAGTGACGGAAAGAAAGGGTCGGGCCAGTCGGAGGACGATGATATAAGCATAAATTTGCGAAGTGGCACCAAAAACAAACGCGAGGTAGACAAAACGGTGGCGAGCCTCGATGATGTCGTCTCCATCCAGAGAGCAATAACCACGTTTGGCCTCGCAGATAACTACTACTGCCTTGTAGTTCGATTGAAGACAATCAAAGGCTAGCGGAGCAAACCGTACACAAAACTGGACGGCAGACAAACCAAGTAGTCCAAAAAGACTGGTAAACTGGGCATATGACGTTCAACAACACGGGAGGGAAGGCTGTCTAATGGTAGCTACCTAAAGAAAATAGCAACCTGCTGCCTTGCATGTCGGCTGGGGACAGTCCGAGGCTAACGGAGAGCAAACCCAGTAAATGCTGACTAAAACTGGACACATCGCCGAAGGATAAGCATCAGAGCTCCAAATGGTGCTAAAGATGTGACGAAACACACACATACTAAGGCTGCATGAATAAGATTTCCACATGAAAGCAGAATTTATGGGGAAATCTAGTATATCAGTTTAAGCGGTGATCGTGCCTGCACGCGAGAGAGAGAAAGAGAGAGAAAGTGAAAGGGGTAATAACTTCCCGGAATAGACAAATAATAGTAAATACTCCAAAAACCAGTTTTAATGAAATTTTTGCAGGGCTCCACTAAGAAAAATGACTACGAGCCGCCACTGGATCTAACAAAATCATTTGACATAGTGAGTAGAGTTGGCCTCTTCAAGCTTTGGAAAAAATTGGGCGCCCTCCTACATTGCTTAAAATCATAACATCATTCCATAACAACATGAAGGGTACAGTGATGTTTGATGGGGCCTCCTCCAGCCCTTTCCCTATCAACAGCGGCGTCAAGCATGGGTGCGTACTTGCACCCACACTCTTTGGGATATTTTTCTCCTACTTCTCTCAATGCTTTTGAATCCGCTGTAGAAGGAATATTTCTCACAAAAGATCATATGGAAAATTATTCAACATGGCACGACTTAAAACAAAGATCAAAGTCCAAGTCACCATCAGGGAACTTTTGTTTGCCGATGATGCAGCATTAACATCACACACAGAAGAAGGGCTACAGCACCTCATGGACAGATTTGCTGGAGCATCAAATGAATTCGGCTTGACCATCAGCCTGAAGAAAACAAATATAATGTTCCAGGATATTAGCAGAGCCCCATCTATCAACATTGGCAGTCATACACTTGAAGTAGTCAACACCTTTACATACCTTGGCTCTGTTATTAGCAGCAACCTCTCCCTCGATGATGAAATTAGTAGTCGCATTGGAAAGGCCTCCACTGCTATGTTTAAATTAGCAACGCGTGTATAGGAAAACAGGGTACTCCCAAGAAACACCAAGACACAAGTATATAAAGCTTGTGTTCTCAGCATTCTGCTGTATGGTAGTGAGACATGGACCACATATGCTAGACAAGAACATCGCATCAATACCTTCCCCATGCACTGTCTCAGGCGAATATACAACATCCGATGGCAAGACCACATCTCCAGTATAGAAGTCCTGGACAGTGCTGGCATTCTAAGCATGTAAACCTTGCTGAGTCAGCGACGTCTGAGATGGCTGGAACACTTTTGCGTATGAGCGATGATAGAATCCCAAAGAACATTCTATATGGTCATCTGGTGCTAGACAGCATGGGCGCCCATTATAAAGCTTCATTGACACCTGCAAGGGTGATCTAACTTCATGCGGCATAGACAAAGAACACTGGGAGTGGATGGCCAAAGACAGGCAAGCATGACCAGCGGCAGTGAGGGCTGCACAAAAGAAAGAAGAAAACAATATCGCATGTGGAAGCAAAGTGAACACAGAGGGTCAATCCAGAATAGGACATTAGTCACAAGAAACGTTGTGATTCAGCGCAGAACATACTACGTGATGCAAAACCTATTCTCTCCTGAGACAAAGAGGACGATGATGTTGTAGCTTTGGTTAATCAGATATTTATCATTATATTGTTGTAACTTTGATCAACCGAACATTTCTCATTATATTTTGAGTAACTTTGTGCAACCATACATTTCTCATTATATTTTGTGTAACTTTGATTAACCAGACATGTCTCATTATATTGTTGTAGCTTTGTGAAAACCAGACTTTTCTCATTATATTGTTGTAGCTTTGTGCAACCAGACATTTCTCATTATATTATTGTAGCTTTGTGCAACCAGACATTTCTCATTATATTGTTGTAACTGTGTGCAACCGGACATTTCTCATTATAATGTTGTTGCTTTGTGCAACAAGACGTTTCTCATTATTTTGTTGTAGCTTTGTGCAATCAGACATTTCTCATTATATTGTTGTAACTGTGTGCAACCAGACATTTCTCATTATATTGTTGTAGCTTTGTGCAAACATACATTTATCATTATATTGTTGTAACTTTGTGCAACAAGACATTTCTCATCATATTGTTGTACCTTTGTGCAACCAGACATTTCTCATGATATTTTGGACATATATTCCTGTTATACATATATCTAACTCTGACAATGTCGGTTCTAAGCTTGGATGAAAAAGGAAGAGGACTTGTGAGTGAGCACAGCTACATCAGCACAAGAAATTGAAAGAGCTACAGAAACTTGCAAAAAAGGACGCCATACCGGTAAACCGACCAGCCAGCTGGTTTGCGGCGCACCTAGTGCATCAATGACGGTTACTGATGAAAGCCGCTTTGTGGAAGTCAGCAAACCGACTCGTACATTACTTGGCTCAAAAGCACACACTAAAGTTGGATTTTGGAATTTGAGAACAATGGCCACGGCTACAAAATCAGACCAAATTGCAGAAGAAATGAAGAGATACGAGCTGGACATACTGGGGTTAAGTGAGGTGAGATGGCCTGAAACAGATAGAAGAGTAGTTAGTGGATTAACTTTCATATATTCAGGAGAGAAGATGGTAAACACATTGACGGAGTGTGTATAATGATGACACCTAGAGTAGCAAAGAGCATGTTAGAATGGGAACACATCTCGAGTCGGATAATTAGAGCCCGCTTCAGTACCAGACATGTCAATATGACAATACTGCAGTGTTATGCACCAACAAACGAGGCTGACGATGATAAGAAAGACACATTTTATGAAATAACTACAAGATCAAATTAACAAGACCCAAAAACATGACCTGTTATTAGTAATGGGGGACTTTAATGCCACGGTTGGAAGTGATAATGTAGGGGTAGAGAGAGCTATAGGAAAACACGAAATAAACACAATGAATGAGAATGTAGAAAGACTGGCGGAGTTATGTATGCTGTCAAACTTAGTAATTGGAGGTACCATCTTTGCACATAAGGAAATTCATAAACTTACTTGGCACTCACCAGATGGAGTGACCAGGAATCAAGTGACCATATGTGCATAAATACACAATTTAGAACATCATTGCTGGATGTCCGTGCATACAGAGGGCAGATGTAGGAAGTGATTATAATTTATGCATAGGTAAATTGAAACTGAAATTGAAAATTCAGCATACTAAAAAAGAACAATTGTGAATATACAGTCAAAGGCTACAAAATAATGAAGTAAAAGAGGAATATCAGCTCGAATTTAAGAATAGGTTCGAGTTACTCAATGGTGAAAATGAACAGAACATTGAAGACAAATAGACTAAGATAAAGAACACACTATTGAGGGGAGCAAATAGTAGCGCAGGATTAAAGACGAAAGACAGAAAACTCTGGATAAGCGATGACACCTGGACATTTATTTAAGAAAGAAGAAAGATGAAACTAGCAATATTTAATACTAAGAATGCAACATATGAAATCCAAGCTAAAGAGGAATATAGACTAAAGACAAGGAAGTGAAAAGAGCGACTAGAAGAGATAAAAGAGCATATGTCAATCGACTGGCTGAAGAAGGGAAAAGGTATATAAGACTGGAAACAGTAAATGTTATACAATACACTAAAACAACTTACTGGAACTTTTGTTTTAAAGGGTGGCCCAATCAATAGTAAAGATGGTAAAGTTCTAACATCAGATACCGAGCAGAAGAAAAGATGGGCAGAACATTTTGAAGAAATATTAAATAGACCTGATCCACCAGTACTACTCAAGTTTGACGAAGAGGCAAGAACAGCTCCTACTAATTAACGAAGAAATGATAAGTGTAGCTGAGGTCAAGGAGGCAATCGATTCCTTGATAAACAATAAGGCAGCAGGTGATGACAACATTACTGCAGAAATGCTCAAAGCTGCAGATGATACAACAATTAGCCAGATGCAAGAACTATGTAATAAAGTATGGGAAGAAGAAACTGTCCCAGATCAATGGAAGAAGGAATAATTGTTAAGATCCCCAAAAAGGTGATCTCAAAGATTGCAACAACTGGAGAGGATCACCCTATTATCAGTAATGACCAAGACTTTCTGCAAAATCATTCCTAATAGAATCAAAGGAACAGTGGACACAACCCTGAGAGAAGAACACGCTGGTTTTAGACCTGGGAGAAACTGCTTAGACCAAATAATTACTTACTACTAATTTTGGAGGAACATATTGAGAAGCAACAACCACTTATAGTAAATTTCATCGATTTAAAAAAAAAGCCTTTGATAGTCTACACAGTATCTCCCTGTGGAATATTCTGAGATGCTATGGAATACCAGACAAAATAATAAACATTATTAATAGCCTCTTTGATGGTTCACAGTGTGCAATTCGCGCTGATGGTGGACACAGCCAATGGTTTATGGTTGAAACCGGAGTAAAGCAAGATTGTATTCTATCTCTGCTATTGTTTGGAGTGGCCATTGACTGAGTGATGCAAAAATGTTGCAGGGGCGAAACTGGCATTGATTGGGTAGAAAACAGTCAACTAGAAGATTTGGATTTTGCAGATGATATTGCCTTGTTAAGGCAGAGCCACCAGAAGAAGGGTTGTATTTTTTTAAATTGACAGAAAAAACTTAACAAATATATTGTCCTACAATTTGGCCACCTATTGTATAAGGCACTGTGTTTGATGATAAACAACGCTTAATGTATGCACTGTAGTTAGTTATTTAAACAATAATTAATTTTCTTGAAAATATATTTAAACACCCCTCCTTGCATCGGGAAGAGGATTTCACAAATATAAGAAGTTCAAAGAAGGCCAAACTTGCATATGATAAAGATATCACCCATGAATATTTGTGAAATCCTCTCCCGATGCAGGGAGGGGAGAGGGCCAGGGTTTACACTATATTTTCAAGAAAATTAAGTATTTTAAATAACTAACATATACTACATGTTGTTTATCATCGAAAACAATGTCTTTTGCAAACAGATGGCCAAGTTGTGTGACAATATCTGTTTAGTTTTTTTCTGTTAATTTAAAAAAAATACAACGCTTGTTCTGGGTGGCTCTCGTAGAAACAACCAAGATATGCAAAGAAAAACAGACAACTTGTCATCTAAAGCATAAAAAGTTGGACTGCAGATAAGCTATGAAAAAAATATATAATGAAGACACCTATGGCAAGTAATGCAGATATCACACTGGAATCTAAAATGATAAAAATGACAGAGCAGTTCACCTATTTAGGTAGCAATTTTGATTGCACAGGAAATGTTAAAAAGAAATTATGATACGAATTTACAAAGCAATATCAGCTTTTAAACGTCTAAATAAAATATGGAACTGCAAGTTATATAGTATTAAAACTAAATTACAATATTTTCAATTCAAATGTTGTATCAATCCTAACATATGCTAGCGAGAGTTGGAAAATGACTAAAGATATAGAAAGCAAGTTGAATGCATTTGAAAATAGATGCCTGTGAAAATAATGAATATAAAATGGAACGAATTCAGGAGAAGTGATGAATTCAGCGACATGCCTGGTCAACCACTGGTGACAACTGTTATAAAAAAGAGAAGATGGAGATATGTTGGACACACCTTGAGGAGAAATAAGCAACGAATATCAAAGCAGGCATTGAAGTGGGATGCAAAGGGTTCAAGAAAGAGAGGTCAAAATAAGGAGACCTTGAAACGAACTTTGCTGAGAGAGGCAAGAAACATCGGTCTCAGTGCCATGGATGAGAGTGAGCGAGTTGCCCTGGATAGAGCGGTATGGAGAAATTACTTGAAGGTACAACGGTACGAGAGGAATTATTATTATTATTTATACATAGATTTGGAATGATATTTTCTTTAAAATGTAAGTCTATGCTTTAATTTTATTTGTAAGTTTTTTTTTTATTCTTGGCATATGTAGAAAGAAACTGACCCAGATTACACAAGTGGAACGGTTAGCTTTTATGGAGCCAATCAGGGGGTCAATAACACTAATACAATGGGAATTACGATTACTGTCCTTTCTGCAGAGTTAACTGATGAATCACTGTATAGCTGTTCAGTCGTATTTTGGGACAATTCTAGAAGAAGAAGAGCACGGTCTAGTGCTAAAGCGAATTTGACAGTTATACGTGAGTATTCATCCGTGAGTTTAATTGCATTCATCAATTAGTTTAACTTCATCTTTTACGTGGTCAACCTTTTGCTTTGTTTTCATTGTATCGTAGCAATATCGCTTTTTGAAGAGCACTGTCTGTTGGTAATCTGCTTACGTGGTCGAACAACTTAATTTGTTATTTCATGAAGAAGTTTAGTACTGAAGTTGTACTCACTTTTTTTCTGATGTCTTCATTATTATGAACCCCCTTTCCCAACCCATTAGCAACAGCTTTGATATATCCTGAACGTGTTAGCAGCAGCCGTCAAGGAGGAGCTGGATATGTTTTTAAGAGCAGACAGGTTAAGTAAGTTACCGAATGCTTTATGATATATTAATCAGAATGTAAGTCATACTAGAACAGCATCAGAACCAAGATTTACCTCAGGTTTTTTTATATTAACTTTACTAGACATAACAGGGTGGCGTCTGTGGCTTAGGGAATAGTGACTCGGTCTATTAACCTCGACGTTCTGAGTTCGAATCACGCTGTTGACAGTTTGGTTGCAAATTGTTTCGCGTGGATCTTTACAAAATAACGATGGCACCACCCGTTCAGAAAGCAATGGCACACTACTGAATGTAATAATACCTAGAAAAATCACAAACAGCGTTAAGAAAGCATGTGTTGATTCGCAAAGTCCTGTAAAGGATATGCAATCCACTTAGACATAACATAATGCTTTAGAATGAGATCAAAATAATTGTCAAAACTTTTGATATTCCATACAACTTGACTGCGAAAAGTCTTACGATCGGATCAAGCGTGTTCCTACCAAATTATGTATAACCAAGAATGTTTAAACATTGTCAGTACGAGAGTATGAACATCAACATGTTAATGAGACGATGGGAAAGACATGTAATGCGCAAAGAAGATTAACTCTGTCGTCCAAACTGCACTGAGAAGGACACCAGAGGGTAAACGAAACCGTTGAAAATTCCCCAAAACGAGTTGCAGGAGAAGAGTAACACAGAAACTTTAATATATAAATCACATCTAAAGGGTTTTAAAGCCGAAGATTGACTTCATTGCACCGGGTTTTACCCCATATGGCTCGGTCCCTGTCCGCAGATATGGCATGCCACCTGCCGAGAGTATTGCACAAAGCAATAACTCCGTAGCTCCTGCAACAATCCTAGGAGTTTCTGGATACTTCAACATGATAAAGAAAACGACAAATAACAAAGAAATATGACGACCTTTGTTGCTGCCCTAGGCGCACATGTTGTGAGAGACTAGAGAAAGAGAAAATAGTATAACTGTTATGATACAATAACATCTACAACTTACACACCACTAAGTACATACAATCTACAACTTACACACCACTAAGTACATCAAATCTACAACTATCTGGGTTGTGAGTCTTCAAACTGTGCCTCCTCGTTTTGAAAATAACCGGACGGGTGAGCCAGTAAGCGAACGCGGTTCCCCAGTGTCGATAACCAATTGAGTGCATAGTCTCTAACGGCTGCGCGTGCCTCTTTGCTTCTTCACGCGAACAAGGCTCCCAGCGAATAAGAGACAAGGTAGCGTCTGCTATTAAGACTCGCTCGTTCGCGCGCGCGGTCTTATTGGTGGTGTGTGTGTGTCCGTATATCGAAGTTTTTCGGTCGTGATGTGATACAGTCGTCTAAAATTTTAAACGCTCGACGGTGGTTTCGTTAAAAGGCCCGGCTCTCGCAACGAGCTTGTGGGTCCGCGTGAAGAAATATGGTGTCGTTCTTTGCTTGGCGAGGCGCAGTCTTGCCGGCAAAACGATGGGAAGCGAGCGCTCGGTCGTTTCGCTTCAATTTCGAATTTTCGCCGGGGACGTCGGGAACCGCTCTGCACAGAGCGCTGTCTCCCTACCTCGAGCATTGTCGGTCCAGTCACGTCCATGACAGCTATCTGGTTGATCCTGCCAGTAGTCATATGCTTGTCTCAAAGATTAATCCATTCTTGTCTAAGTTCACACTGTCTCACGGTGAAACCGCGAATGGCTCATTAAATCAGTCGAAGTTCAATAGATGACACGATATGGGGTCAAAGACTCACGGTCACGGCGGTAAATTGAGCCAGGGTTAGCGAAGTGGCGCGTTAACCACGACCCTGCCCCAAACCTCCACTCGGTGACCCTGGAAACAGACTTAGGTTCCGGTCTGGCTAAGGGGGAAGGCAAGGATCGGGAGAACTTGAAGTGCAAACACGGAAAAGTAAACCAGGGGCTGAAAATCCCTGGTAATTTCACACATCTCTTGGCCGATTGTCCTCTAAAATAGGCACGAAACAGCAGCGTGCGAATGTCCGCAAAATTATCTGTGGTGACAGTGTGAGCTTAGAAACGCAACGTATCGAACGGAAATCCCTAAAAAATCACACTCATTTTCTGGACGAAACCCGCAAAACATATGTCCATACTCAGAAAGAACTGTGATATAGCAGAGTACGGACGCCTCGCAAACAAAACCGTGTTCACTGCAATGCAGAGACCGGAAATCCCTGAAAATACACACATTTCTTTGGCCGAAGACCGCAAAAATACGCTTAAACTCCAATGAGTACGAAACAGTAGAGTACCTGAGTCCATGAACAAAGCAGTGGTCACTGCAATGCAGAAAACTGGAAATCCCTGAAAATACACACACTTCCTGGCCGAAGACCGCAAACAAAAAGTCTTACGAAAGCGTCCCATGAAACATAACTCTGTTCTCTCTCAGGGAAATACCACTGCCTTGTGGTGTCATGGTTGGGTACAACCAAAGGCTAGTGGAGCAAACCGTAAAAAAACCAGAACGAGTGACGAACTAAGGTGTTCAGTAAATGGACCGGTTCGTTGGGAAGATGGCGCTCATAAGCCCGGGAGGGCAGGCCGTCTAAGGGTAGCTGCCCTGAAAGAAAAAGGCAACTCACTGCCTTGTGGGTTTTGGCTGGGGACAGTCAAAGGTTAACGGAGAGCGAACCGAGTAAACGCTGGTTGAAACCGGATACAAGCCTGAAAGATAAGCACCAGTGCTCAAAACGACACTGAAAGTGTAACGTAGCTACCCATGCTCAGGCTGCATGGACCAATTTTGTATCATGAATATGTCTTTTAATACAGAATCTCGATATGGTGCTACGCCTGAGAAGACCCGCCGGGCAGGACGAGTGCCGGGCCCCATGCCTCGAAGGGGCCCGTTTTATGCTACCGACGGTCCCAGCCCTCCAACTCGGCACACCAACGAACGAGGTCACCGAGTTAAAGTTACTGGTGCGATACGGTCAAGTATCGACCATAGAAAATTAAATATCACCCAATGGAATGCGGAAGGTATCCATCACAAAAAAACATGCACTCGCAATAAGACTTGCAGAAGACGATATAGATGTTGCGTGCATACAGGAAACACATCTAAACCCTAAACACAGATTCGAGATTAAAGGTTACCAAACCTTCAGAACAGATAGAGAAGGGTTCAAGGGTGGAGTCCTCACCCTAGTCAGAAATGGCATTCCAACCAAGCAGATGGAAGGAACAAATGGAAGCGCCGCGCAGTAGAGATCGTAGGCGTCAAAATCACATGTAACAACATACAGATTCTTCTGTATAACCTTTACTGTCCAAGTTACACCCCGCTGTCACTCGATGCAATGAATATTAGTGACACTTCATGCATTGTGGTCGGCGATTTCAATAGCCGCTCTGAGAGATGGGGCTACCCGAACAAACAGCAGAGGCGTAGAAGTGGAAGACTGGGAGATAGAGAACAACCTGTTCCTTATCAATGCCACAGACGATCCACCAACCTTCTACTCGAGAACCCCTGACTTGGCCTTTGCAACAAGCGACTTATCCACCAAAACAGTCCGTACTGTTACCCAACAACAAGGAGACAATGACCATAGACCGGTCAAACTGCAAATAAACCTCACTTTCGTATAAGAGCCCAAAATGTGGTTGCCACGGTGGAACTACAAGAAAGCAAATTGGAAGAAGTATGTGGCCCTGACTGATGCAAATGTTGAACGAATCAACATGCATGAAAAGAAAAACATGCGAAGAAAAATCGTGACAAGGGAACTGTCACAAGCAATCCTGAAAGCGGCACGGGAAACCATTCCTAGAGGCGAACGAAAGGATTACAGGCCATACTGGACAGCAGAGGTTCAGAAGCTTGAAAAGACCTTGAGAAGACAAGGAGTGAGGCAGAACAGGCACAGTCAGTGTTAACCAATACTGCTTACAAGGCGGCATCAGCCAAGTACATAAGTGAAGTAAAACGAGCAACACGCCAGAGCTGGGTTAAGACGACCGAATCTCTGAACCTTGATAGGGATGGCCATAAATTGTGGAAGTTGGCAAAAGCGCTGAGTGATGAAAACACCAGCAAACCACCAATAGTCCTCGAACAAGACAAAAGGATGTCCTCAGGAAGAGAAGCGGCAAACATTCTAATGCAAAAATATGCCGAAGTCAGCAGAGTAAGCATAGCAAAGAAGTAGTCGATGACACTAAGAGAAAAGCGAGAACCCTCCAAGGCGAGCCAAGAAAAGCGGATAGTCACCTAACGGAAACGTTCACTAGTAATGAGTTGGAAGAGGCTTTAAGGGAGCTGAAGCCCAGAAAGTCGCCCGGAAAGGACGAGATCACCAATTAGATGCTTAAGAACTTAGCAAAAGCAGCTCTACTAGCCGTTCTAAACATGTCGTGGAGAACAGGCATAGTACAACAAAAATGGAAGGAAGCAATCATGATACCCTTCCTTAAATCAGGCAAAAATAAACTCGACCCAGCGAGTTACAGATCAATAAGCCTCCTAAGCTACACGGTCAAACTGATGGAACGTATGGTGAACAAACGGCTATCTTGGCACTTGGAAAGCAAAGGGCTTCTCATGTCACAACAGGAGACTTTCGGAGATATAGATCTACAGAAGATGAAGTAACATGCATTGCCCAGGAAATCGAGGATGGTTTCCAAGAAAAGAAACAGACACTAGCGGTCTTGGTAGATATGAAGAAGGCGTTTGACACAGTCTGGAAAGAAGGACTAAGGCTGCAACTCCTCACCCTCGGCATAAAGGGAAGAATGTACAATTGGCTTGATATATACCTAGAGAACAGAACAGCATGGGTTCAGGTTCAGGGGTACAGAAGCATGAAGTCCACACTGGAGCAAGGAGTCCCTCAAGGAGGAGTGCTCTCACCAACTTTTTTCCTAATCTTTGTCAATTATATCTCTACATGCCTACCAGAGCGAGTGCACTCATTCATGTACGCCGACGACCTGGCAATATGGGCGAGGGATAAGTCAATGCCCACAGCAACATATCGACTACAAGTTACGTTAAATAACCTGGGGGTGTGGACAAAAAAGTAGAATATGAGCATAAACGCGTCTAAAACCACTTACACTGTGTTCTCGCAGAACAACCAGACCCACAAAATGCAGCTTAAAGTCAATACCAAGATCTCCCAGAAAACAAAACCCCAACGTACCTCGGAGTCACACTCGATCGGAAACTAACTTGGTGCGCTAAAATTGAAAATGCAACGGCAAAAGCAAGACACAGGCTCACGATGATGCGTAAACTCACAGGCTCCACGTGGGGAGCAAACGCCCGAGTGCTTAAAACACTCTACTCCGGTAGAGTGCGACCGATTTTGAGTACGGCATTGCAGCGTGAAGAAATGCATCCAACAAGCAATTCGTCAAAGTGTCCAAAAGTCAGAACCGTGCAATGCACATCGTCACTGGAGCCATGAAGTCCACGTCTATCAAAGCGATGGAAACAATCACTGGCATTCAACCAATGACAGACCGAAGGGACAGAAAAGTCTTAGTTTTAGCAGAAAAACTTAAACGGCTCGATTCCCACCCTATGCACAAAAGAATGTATGAATTCGAAAGAAACAGAATGCAGAGATCTAGCTTCGCAAAAATATCCAAAGTACTGACCGTAGATCATCCAGTTCTATCAAAATGCAAAGACAAACCAATCCCGGCAACTGATAAGTGCCCGCCGTGGAAAACCATATTTCCAGAACTGAGGGAAAAAATTACAGCATATTTAACAAAGGGAGCAAAAACTTCAAAAGAAAATCAGCCATAGAAGAGTACATAGAATCCGAGTACCCTGAAAAAAAATGGACGCACGTGTACACTGACGGATTGGCCAAAAATGCAAGTTGCAATGTCGGAGGAGGAATAGTGCTTAAACTCCCAAAGAAAGTAACGGTAACGAAAGCGATTGACACAGGTAAATACTCGAGTAATTACCGAGCAGAGGCAGAGACAATAAAAGCTGTGGCCAAAATGATCCTAGAGAGAAATGCACCTCTCGCAACAAGGTCGTGATATTCACCGATGCTCTATCGGTCATCACGGCACTCAAAAGTGGAGGCAAAACAGAGCAGAATGAGCTCAAAGCGACCCTCGATGAACTAACGCGTTCACTCAAACGCACCGTCATTCAGTGGATACTATAACACTGTAACGTAAGTGAAAACGAAGCAGCTGTCAATCTAGCCAAAAAGGCGGAGACTACCTCAGACCGATCACGAGGTCAGTTATGAGGAAGCCAGAACAACAATCGGTTCGCATTACAGAGATAACTGGACAAAAGACCACTCTCAGCACTCCAACAGTGACGGATACCATGGTCTGTCCCGTAGTGAACAAGTTACCATACTTCGCCTCCGTACCGGCCATAACAAACTACGAGCCCACATGTACTCTTTCTTTCTTACTTTCTTTCTCCAATCCTGTTTGCCTCACAACGTCAGGTCAGGAAGAGATTTCTAAAAGGGGCCCTAGTATGCGCTTCGTAGATAGTTTCTTTCCTCTCGCCTCTGTTATCTCTGAGGTCCATTTTTTGCGTGGCCTACCTTTTGCTTTGTACCCATTGTATCGGAGCAGCATTGCTCTTTGGTGTGCACTGTCTGATGGTAATCTGCTTACGTGGCCGAACCATTTAATTTGTTGTTTCTTGATGAAGTCTAGTACTGATGTTGTACCCACTTTTTCCTGATGTCTTCATTTCTCAACCGGTCTCTTCTTGTTACACCCAGCATTCTGCGTAGACACTTCATCTCTGCTGTGACTAGTTTTCTTCTATCGTTTGTTGTCAGCGTCCAAGTTCGGCACTGGTAACATAATGTGGGGAGAAATATTGTGTTGAACTTTGCTCTTTTTGTGTTCATGGTGACGTGTTTGCATCTTAAAATTGGCGCCATTTGCCCTATCATTTGATTTGCTTTGTTGCATCTGTGTTGAATTTCATTAGTTATTCTTCCATTTGATGAAAAAATGCTCCCCAGGTATATGAAATCTTTTACTTGATTTAGTAGGTGATTATCGATGGAGATATTGGTAGTGCTTTCCTCTCTGGTGAATGTCATTACTTCTGTTTTGTTGATGTTTATTCTCATGTTGTATTCGTTACATGCTAACTGGAGTATATTGATGTGTTGTTGTAGCTGTTTTTCTGTTATTGATATGATTGCCTGATCGTCTGCAAAAGAAATTCATTTAAGAGTTCTCCGAGGTTGTTTCCTTCGCTGGTGTTTGCTATTTTACAGATGTGGTCAATATACGTGATGAATAGCAGCGGGGATAGTACGCAACCTTGTCTTACTCCTGACCCTACGTGAAACTTTTCTGATAATCCTGTATTTGTTCTAATCGTACATTGGCTGTCAGTATAAATGTTCTTGCAAAGGTTGATTAGGTGTTCATTAACCCCATAGGTTGTTAGTATTTTCCACAACTTGTGCCTATCTACGCGGTCGAACGCTAGCATGTGCCCATGTAAAATGGCGGACATGACAGCAGAACACGTTCTGCAGGATTGTCAACGGATAACATATTTAAGAAACGAAACCTGGCCACGAAATACAGAGCTTCGCGAAAAGCTGTACGGGAAAACGGAGTCCCTAAAAACCACGGTAAAATTCATGATAAAAGTTGGTTCTTCAGTATAGGCCGGGAACGCAAGAGAGAGAAATCTACAACTTACACACCACTAAGTACATAAAATCTACAAGTTACCAACAGCCAGCACATCTCAAATAGCAAACGTGACGATCTAGGTCAAATGGAATACTCAGTATCGCGGGTAAGATTATATCAAAGTACCTACCTATATTCGATTTACAAATATCTTTTCTTACATGTTATATGCAGCGAGCGTTTCGCAGCCTAATCTAACTGCCAACTCCAGCCACTATTGGAACGGTGAAGCACATGTTACTGTTGGAGAAAACATAACTTTGACATGTCGAGTTACGGTAAATTAATATTTATTGTTTCTGTTATCATCATCATCAAATAGTTTGTCCTGAGTAGAACTTACGATGCACAAAAGGTAAATTCAGATACACTAACAACTAACACTACTTCTGACACATAAACATATATATGTAAATATTTAAGCAAATCTCGCTAAGACAACTTCTGGTACATAAACATATATATGTAAATATTAAAACAAATCTCGCTAAGACAACTTCTGACATATAAACATATATATGTAAATATTAAAACAAATCTCGCTAAGACAACTTCTGAAACATAAACATATATATGTAAATATTAAAGCAAATCTCACTAAGACAACTTCTGACACATAAACATATATATGTAAATATTAAAACAAATATCGCTAAGATAACTTCTGACACATAAACATATATATGTAAATATTAAAACAAATCTCACTAAGACAACTTCTGACACATAAACATATATATGTAAATATTAAAACAAATCTCATAAAAACAAGTGGCGTAGAGGTTAGGAGCTCGTCTCTTGTGACAAAGTTGCCAGATTCTCTCCCTAGTGGACTCATCAATATATTCTCTCAGATCCCTGATCTCAGTGTAGATGAAGTCGAGTTCCTAGTCCTATCGAAGACGGACAATAAAACGTAGATCCCATATTCAATTTGATTACGAATGGAATCAAAGAAAAAAGATTAAAATAAAATTCCTACAAACATATCTTCACCATCTTTAAAATTACAACGGAGTCCTCGCCGGTGCACAGACTTGTGAACTCCACTTAGATCTTCTTGTAAGACAGAGATCGATAACACATGGTCACTCACTGAAGTGCAAATGATTGCAAGATAAGAACAGCAAACAGTAGGAGTAGGCTCATCAATCAAAATCGAAATGGCATACGATCAGTCGCTGAACGCTGTTGGAGATAATGCGAAGGAGATCGGAGCACCTATGGGCATGTCCGGAGTGCAATGAAGATATTCCAAACTGAAACTGAAACAAATGATTGCCCTATCAATCAATAAATCAATCACAAAAAGAAAATTGGTTAACCAATATAATGTTTTTAATTTCAAACATGGCCGCTAGAAGCAGATAATAGTAATAATAATTCCTCTGCACCATTACTAAGTTACTTAGGGCCTACAAGTAATTTCTCCATACCGCTCTATCCTGGGCAACTTGCTCACTCTCCTCCATGGAACAGAGACTGATAATTCGCCTCTCTCAGCAAAGTTCGTTTCAGGTCTCTTTAGGTCGACCTCTCTTTCTTGAACCCTTTGCATACCACTTCAATGCCTGCTTGATATTCGTTGATCATTTCTCCTCAAGGTGTGTCCAACATATCTCCATCTTCTTTCTTATAACAGTTGTCACCAGTGGTTGACCAGACATGTCTCTGATTTCATCACTTCTCCTGAATTCGTTCCATTTTATATTCATTATTTTTCGCAGACATCTATTTCCAAATGCATTCAACTTGCTTTTTATATCTTTAGTCATTTTCCAACTCTGCTGGCATATATTAGGATTGATACAACAGTTGAATTGAAATTTCGTAATTTAGTTTTAATACTATATAACTTGCAGTTCCATATTTTATTTAAACTTTTAAAAGTTGATATTGCTTTGCCAATTCGTATCATAATTTTTTTTTTGGTAACATTTCCTGTGAATCAAAATTCTACCTAAATAGGTGAACTGCTCTGTTATTTTTATCATTTTAGATTCCAGTGTGTTATCTGCGTTATTTGCCATAGGTGTCTTCATTAGATTTTTTTTTTCATAGCTTATCTGCAGTCCAACTTTTGATGCTATAGATGACAAGTTACCTGTTTTACTTTGCATAGATTCCGGTGTGATATCTGCATTTCTTGACATAGATGTCTTCATTCTATCAGCGTAAAGAAAATGAATAATAACTTACAAAGTGCCTTAGAAGAATCACAGACAAGATCTCTACCTTCCCCCTTCCCAACCCTTCTACGTAGAAAGCATGAGCAACAACATATGTTTCATGTATATACAATAATTATAAACGACACCATTTCTTCTTGACTTGTCCGAATAATTCACATAACTCTTACTGACTTTCAACTAAAATTACTTCCCTTTGAGTTATTACTTTTCTTCTTCTTCTTTCCGTTCGTTCTTTACGACCAATTTTAATCACTCTTGTGATATGTTTGATCTTTGTCAAGAACGTGTATACGTTGCACATTGGTTTGGTAGGCCCCTAAACGCATAGACTTACACGTTTAGGACACATGCATCCAATTTCAGCCAAACTTCCTTAGTCTCCTTTTGCGAAATGCTTAGCATGTAGCAGTGGTTCTATTCTTTACACCCTAATTTGGTACCCGGTAACCACTCGGGCGTCTTTGATCACTTAATGTCACGGTATGCACAACATATCTCGATTCTCTCATTTTATAACAGTTTTACTAGCGGTTGACCAAACATTTATTTTATTTCATCACTATTTCAGAATTACTCAAATATTACGTTCATTATTTTTTCGCAGACATCAATTTTCAAATGCATTCAAGTAACTTTCTATATCTTTAGTCATTATCAAAGTCTCGTTGGCATATGTTAGCATTGATACAACATTTGAATTGAAAGTTCGAAATATAGTTTTAATACTGTGTAACTTGCAGTTCCATATTTTATTTAAACTTTTAAAACGTTTTAACAATGAATCTACAATGACTTGTAACTATGTCGTCCAGGGTTCACAGTTCATAAACATTACATGGATGAGATTTTACAAGATCAACAATAATAAAATTGTTTCTGTAACCGTGAGAAGTAATGGGACAAGAATAAGTCAAAGAACTCCTTCAGCCAGTCAAATATTTGACCATGTGACCCTAGTGTATTTAACGGTACAAGAATGGCACGATCAGAGCGTATACAAATGTTTTGCTACCAACGGACAGTACAATAAAAGTGCATCCCTCACAATTGCAGTCAAGGAAAGTAAGTAGAAGATTACATTACAACTGGAGTCACAGAAAGTAAGTAGAAGATTACAACTGTAGTCACAGAAAGTAAGTAGAAGATTACATTACAACTAAAGTCACAGAAAGTAAGTAGAAGATTACATTACAACTGTAGTCACAGAAAGAAATTAGAAGATTACATTACAGCTTTAGTCACAGAAAGTAGGTAGACGATTACATTACAATTGAAGTCACAGAAAGAAATTAGAAGATTACATTACAACTGGAGTCACAGAACGTAAGTAGGGGATTACATTACAACTGTAGTCACAGAAAGTAGGTAGACGATTACATTACAACTGAGTCACAGAAAAAAATTAGAAGATTACATTACAACTGAGTCACAGAACGTAAGTAGAAGATTACATTACAACTGGAGTCACAGAAAGTAAGTAGAAGATTACATTACAACTGGAGTCACAGAAAGTAAGTAAATGACATTACAACTGGAGTCACAGAAAGTAAGTAAATGACATTACAACTGGAGTCACAGAAAGTAAGTAAATGACATTACAACTGGAGTCACTGAAAGTAAGTAAATGACATTACAACTGGAGTCACAGAAAGTAAGTAAATGACATTACAACTGGAGTCACAGAAAGTAAGGAGAAGTCTCAATTTTTTCTTCATATCAGTGCTCCGTAGTGTTTATCGCGTCCCTAATTGAGGTTTAAAGAATAGAACCACTGTTACCTGCCACGCATGCTGTAAGAGGCGACTAAGGAGGTTGGACGTGGGGCTAGCTACCCCATCCAGTAAAAAAAACACTAGATAGCTACATAAACCCAACCAGAAAATTCATAGATCGCCACCCGAGGAAGAAGAAGGACCCTGCAAGGTTGAGATCTGGAAAAGATGGCCTTGGTAGCCTTGAGATCTGGAAAGGATGTCTCCCTGGGGGCGAAGGATTGTAGTAGTATCCATTTTTGTATCATCTCTTTTTATCTTTAGTATGGTTATTGTATTGGGCTGTACAGACTGGTTTGACGAAAATGACGAAGAAATCAAGTCTATTCTTCTCACGAAACATGAGACATACAGAGCCTATCAAAATGACCCATCATCATCATCAAAAAACAGCTTCCAGATGCTCGTAGAAGGGCTCAAGAGAGAATCAGGAAATTACAAGACGCCTGGCTAAGCAAAAAAATCTGATGAAATCCAGATATATGCAGACAGACATGATTTCAAACGCTTCTACGATGCCCTAAAAACTGTTTACGGACCTCAAAAATCTCACCCCACTCCCATACTCGATGCAGATGGAGCAAGGCTACTAATTGACAAGCCTCAGATACTAAATCGGTGGGCAGAACACTTCCGTTCTGTCCTCAACCATCCATCCACTATATGTTATGAAGCCATAGAGCGCATGTCCCAGGTCCCAATCAATGCCAAGCTTGATATTCCACCTACCTTAGCAGAGGTCAAGAAGGCAACAAGCCAGATGTCCAGCGGCAAGGCACCGGGTGCGGACTCAATACCAACCGAAGTCTACAAAGAAGGAGGGCCCACGCTGATGCTAAAATTGACAGAGTTATTTACATACATTTGGTGCAACGAACGTGTGCCACAGGAATTAAGGATGCCACTATTGTCCACCTGTACAAGCGGAAAGGAAACCGCCAGGCCTGCGATAACCACAGGGATCTCCCTCCTGTCAATCGCTGGCAAAATACTGGCCAGAGTCCTCCTCAATCGATTAATCGATCACCTGGAACAGGACTTACTCCCTGAGACCCAATGTGGCTTCAGAGCAGGTCGTGGAACAGCAGACATGCTATTTGCTGCTCGCCAACTACAGGAGAAATGCCAAGAGCAGCACCGTAACCTCTATATGGTCTTTGTCGATCTGACAAAGGCTTTCGACACGCTTAACAGGAGGGTCATGGAAGATCATGGAAAATGTGGATGCCCAGGAAATTCAACAAGATCGTCCAACAGTTTCACGAGGGCATCATGGCACGTGTACTTGACGAAGGGGAGCTGTCGGAAGCCTTCCATGTCACCAACGGCGTCAAACAGGGCTGTGTACTGGCCCAACACTCTTCAGCAATGATGTTTGCTGCCATGCTCACGGATGTCTTTTGGGAAGGCGACGAACATGGGGTAAAGATTAGATACAGGACATACGGTAACCTATTCAATCTTCGGAGGTTAAAATCCTCCACCAAGGTAAAAGAATCAACTATCTCAAACCTATTGTTTGCTGATGACTGTGCCCTCGCTACCAACTCTGTGAAGAAATGCAGACTTACATGGACAAGTTCTCAATGGCCTGTGATAGGTTTGGCCTCACCATTAACACCAAAAAACAGAGGTCATGTTCCAGCCCGCCCTAGAGAACAGTATTACGATCCAGTCATCAACATTAAACACCAGCGTCTCCAGTCAACGGACAACTTTGCTTATCTTGGCAGCCTCCTATCCAGATCGGCAAACATAGATTCTGAGGTCCACAATAGGATATCCAAGCCAGTGCTCGTTCGGAAGTGTGTCACTGTGTGGGAACGGAAGGGGGTAAGCATAGTCACAAAGCTGAAAGTTTACCAGGCCATAGTGCTAACCACGCTGCTGTACGCAAGCGAGACATGGACAGTGTATAGCAGACACGCAAGAAAATTAAACCATTTCACACAAGCTGTCTACGAAGAATACTAAAATAACTGGCAGGACAAAATTCCAGACAGCGAAGTCCTCACAAGAGCAAAGATCCCAAGCGTCAACACCCTGTTGCAGAAGGCCCAACTGAGATGGGTCGGTCACGTTGCTCGAATGCCTGATAAATGCATCCCAAAACAGTTGATGTATGGCGAGCTTGAAGGGGCAGACGTTTAGCTGGTGGACAGAAAAAAACGCTTTAAAGACACTCTTAAAGTGTCTCTGAAATGCTTCGATATAGACAATACGTGCTGGAATCCCTTGCGCAAGATCGCCAAATGTGGCGCTGTAACAACAAAAGAGGAACCGAATAGCTGAGAATCATCGTATTGTTGAGTCACAGAGAAAACGAGCAGCGCGAAAAGACAGAGCACACAACACGCACATGTCTAACCTTGATCATGTATGCCCCACCTGTGGTCGGGGATTCTGTTCTAGGATTGGACTCTACAGTCACCTCCGCACACACCAGAGAGGTGCAACAGTACACGTCTGAGATTGTTGTCATCATCGCTTGCGATGGACGGCTATTATTACAGGTGTTCCCTGTAGTCAGGATGGCAGTCGTGGCAAATGTCCTATGTCCTTCCCTGTTTCTTGTGTTGGGATTAAACATGTACGCTTGTCCCTAACAGTAGTAAGTATGATGATGATGATGTTACCGGTTCAAAAGGAGGACTGATGGCAAACAACAACATTATAAATCACAGGACTAAGTCCGCTTCAACATCATATAGATTTATTGATATTCATCACGAGCTTCTTAGAACACGTCTGTCCATTTTCGTGTTTATGTTTTGTCTCTCCTCTGTTAAATCCCGTTAGTAAGCGGTCACTACTCAAAACTACGTAAACTAGTTTCCCTACGTCAATGTCTCGTTTTAGTGTTGCTATCTGCTAGTGTGCAGAATTGGTGTGCAAACACTACAGTCTGCTAATATATATATCTACCAAGACCCATCTATCTAAAACTACCTGTCTAGTATGTTAACCACCACCTGTGATGTGTATATATCTACCAAGACCCATCTATCTAAAACTACCTGTCTAGTATGTTAACCACCACCTGTGATGTGTATATATCTACCAAGACCCATCTATCTAAAACTACCTGTCTAGTATGTTAACCACCACCTGTGATGTGTATATATCTACAAAGACTCATCTATCTAAAACTACCTGTCTAGTATGTTAACCACCACCTGTGATGTGTATATATCTACCAAGACACATCTATCTAAAACTACCTGTCTAGTATGTTAACCACCACCTGTGATGTGTATATATCTACCAAGACCCATCTATCTAAAATTACCTGTCTAGTATGTTAACCACCACCTGTGATGTGTATATATCTACCAAGACCCATCTATCTAAAACTACCTGTCTAGTATGTTAACCACCACCTGTGATGTGTATATATCTACCAAGACTCATCTATCTAAAACTACCTGTCTAGTATGTTAACCACCACCTGTGATGTGTATATATCTACCAAGACTCATCTATCTAAAACTACCTGTCTAGTATGTTAACCACCACCTGTGATGTGTATATATCTACCAAGACCCATCTATCTAAAACTACCTGTCTAGTATGTTAACCACCACCTGTGATGTGTATATATCTACCAAGACTCATCTATCTAAAACTACCTGTCTAGTATGTTAACCACCACCTGTGATGTGTATATATCTACCAAGACTCATCTATCTAAAACTACCTGTCTAGTATGTTAACCACCACCTGTGATGTGTATATATCTACCAAGACCCATCTATCTAAAACTACCTGTCTAGTATGTTAACCACCACCTGTGATGTGTATATATCTACCAAGACCCATCTATCTAAAACTATATGTCTAGTATGTTAACCACCACCTGAGATGTGTATATATTTACCAAGACCCATCTATCTAAAACTACCTGTCTAGTATGTTAACCACCACCTGTGATGTGTATATATCTACCAAGACCCATCTATCTAAAACTACCTGTCTAGTATGTTAACCACCACCTGTGATGTGTATATATCTACCAAGACCCATCTATCTAAAACTACCTGTCTAGTATGTTAACCACCACCTGTGATGTGTATATATCTACCAAGACCCATCTATCTAAAACTACCTGTCTAGTATGTTAACCACCACCTGTGATGTGTATATATCTACAAAGACTCATCTATCTAAAACTACCTGTCTAGTATGTTAACCACCACCTGTGATGTGTATATATCTCCCAAGACCCATCTATCTAAAACTACCTGTCTAGTATGTTAACCACCACCTGTGATGTGTATATATTTACCAAGACCCATCTATCTATGCTCCGATCTCTTTCTTACACAGGAAGATCTCAACTGCAGTGCAGGAACTATGCAGTACGATGCGATGGCCAGATGTAATTTTGCAGATTTGGGTGAAATTTGGGGCATAAATTGTATTTTAACATTATTTATTTAACTTTGCACGGGGAGCGGTTATCCAGCCGTCTATTATCGATTAATAACTGCAAAGCTTTCGTTTACGAGCTGAACTTGAACACTATGCTTACGTTTTATCGTTCGTCTCCGATAGAAATAGGTACTCGATCCCACCTCCATCCGGAACTCTGAAAATTATCATTTCCATAAATTAAATATATTTTCTATGCTGAAACGAACTGTGTACCGCACGAGTGGTTACTGGTGCCCAAATTTGGGGTGTAAAGAATAGAATCACTGTTACCTGCTACGCATGTCGTAACAGGCGACTAATGAGGTTTGGATGAAATCGGATGCACGTGCCCTGAACATGTAGAAGTCTATCCGTTTAGGGGCTTACCCACAGCCAGGCTCTAGCACAGGCCAGACAAATGGCCGGGTATTCCCTGACCTAGATCAGAAAAGGGATCTGGAAATGACAGATGTTTGATAGAACACTGCACATTTTTTGCTATTTTACTCAATTCTGTGAGTCTATGGTTATTTATTGGTGAAAAATATTTATAATATTAATATTTCTTATTGTTAAACTTAACTTGTTGCATAATATGACTTCGAGTTAGCATTTTGTGTTGATTTTAAAATGAATTCGTCTATATACACCACTTCTGGAATGCGAGGTCACGTGGTGTAGTTGGGGTCTGATTTCCTAGAATTCTTACATGAGCCCGAAGGCCCAGTAGTTTATAGTTGGCTCTGGCTTACCAAACCAATGTGCAACGTATACACGTTCTTGGCAAAGATCAAACATATCACAACGAGTGACTAAAATTGGTCGTAAAGAACGAACGTAAAGAGGAAGAAGAAGAAGAAGATATCGTTTTATGTTATATATTTTTTATCATTTGCGAAACTTATCAGTGCCAAACTTATCAGTGTCAAACATATCAGTGCCAAACTTATCATTGCAAAACTTATCAGTGCCAAACTTATCATTGCGAAACTTAGCAGGGCCAAACTTATCAGTGTCAAACTTATCAGTCCCAAACATATCAGTGCCAAACTTATCATTGCCAAACTTATCAGTGCCAAACTTATAAGTGCCAATTCTGCGTTCTCACTAGATTCGGATTTCGGATTATCTAATAAAGGCAGCCGCCTGTCTCAGATTATCAGCCACGACATACAGTTTGTCTTCTGCGTTTTCACTAGATTGGGATTTCAGATTCTCTAATAAAGGCAGCCTGCCTGCTCAGATTATCAGCCACGCCATACAGTTTGTCTTCTGCTTTCTCACTAGATTGGGATTTCGGATTATCTAATAAAGGCAGCGCCTGCCTCAGATTATCAGCCAGGCTACATAGTGTGTCTTCTGCGTTCTCACTAGATTGGGATTTTGGATTCTCTAATAAAGGCAGCCGCTTGCCTCAGATTATCAGCCAGGTTATACAGTTGGTCTTGGACACTAATGTAAGTGGGCTACCTCTTTCTTCTCAAGTCAGCATACTGGGGGCAGTTCTGTAGAATATAATTCCTATAATTTCTACTTCCTCGTTTGTGCCGACCTCTTCCGCAGTAAGTTTTGGCCACCCTCGTGATGGTAGGTCTGACATTCTTACTGCGTTGCTAAATCTCCGAGGCAGATTGGCGACCGTAGAATCCGCTATTCCATTCCTCATTGTGAGGGGTCGTTGCACTCTGTTATGCGCCTTACGGCCTGATGCATCCTTTTTTTGCAAGCATTCGTTTCGAGTTAGCATTACCAAGCGGACACCTGCATCCGATTTCAGCCAAACCTCCGTATTCGCCTCCTACGACATGCGTGGCAGGTAACAGTAGTTCTATTCTTTACACCCTAAATTTGGGCCCGGTAACCACTCGGGCGATATATATATATATGTATATATATATATATATATATATATATATATATATATATATATATATATATATATATATATATATATATATATATATAAATTTCATTGAAACTAAAATACTGTTTATATTGAATATTGAAATAATATCAAATATTGAAAATATACACATTTCCTTCAGACAAAGACATGTATTTCAAATGTGCTGTTATATTTCTTTAAGGAGCCATGCCAGGCTGCAGGTATCCGGCGACGAATTCACTTACAAGGGGCAGAAAGTATTCTTGTCTGGCGCTAGTCTCCCATGGATCAATTATGCTCATGACTTTGGTGATTATCAGTGGTATAGAGTAAAGTCACAAATGGAAGAACAGATGAGGCAACTACGTGATACTGGAGGCAACTCATTGAGTAAGTTCATATTTTTATTCATGCGTCTGTATTGTACATATTTGTATGTGATTCATTCCTTCATAAATTGTTATCTCATGTCTTGTTCTTCATTCAAAACTCACTCTATAATAAATCATTTCTACATCACTAATTCTTTCATAAACTATTTATTCATCTCTAATTCTTCCATAAACCATTTCTACATCTCTAATTCTTCCATAAACCATTCATACATCTCTAATTCTTCCATAAACCATTTCTTCATCTTTAATTCTTTCATAAACCATTTTTTCGTCTCTAATTCTTCCATAAACCATTTCTACATCTCTAATTCTTCCATAAACCATTCATACATCTCTAATTCTTCCATAAACCATTCATACATCTCTAATTCTTCCATAAACCATTCATACATCTCTAATTCTTTCATAAACCATTCATACATCTCTAATTCTTTCATAAACCATTCATACATCTCTAATTCTTCCATAAACCATTTCGTCATCTCTAATTCTTTCATAAACCATTCATACATCTCTAATCCTTTCAAAAATCTTTTTTACTATTTTTTTTTTAGACAAACGTTCAAATATAAGACAATCTTTTAAATTGAATTCTTTCATAAGACAATCTTCTAATACTTACATAAGACAATCTTCTAATTCATTCATAAGACAATCTTCTAATTCTTTCATTAGACAATCTTCTAATACTTTCATAAGACAATCTTCTAATTCTAATTCATTCATAAGACAATCTTCTAATTTTTTTATAAACCAGTCTTGTATTTTATAATGCAAACATTGTGTGTACAAATCTTTGTTGATTGTGTACATATGTAATGTACATATAATCAAGATGTGTTGTACGGAATGTGTACATATATTATCTACATATTCAGCGCATATTGTCAAGAAATGTTATTTAACGTTCGTGAAATGATTGCAGGATTGTTCATTCATGGCCACGGTCAGTCTACTCCACGGTTTAATCTAGATCACATGGTTGATGGTTGTGACAGACAAGACACCTTCATTGCGGATTTTAAGGACATGCTGGATATGGCACTAACGTAAGTAATATTGTCTCAAGTGATGAAGATTGCTATGTTATGTTAAGTTATGTTATGTTATGAGAGCATACAGGCTGGCTGGCTCTGCCACCATATCAGAGGGTCAGCCAATGGATAGAGCTGATATTGTGAACGTCCTCATAGAGTGTGGCCGCAACGAAGATTTTCATTTAAACCAATCCACGTCAAATACTAGATTGCAGGAGCTGGGTTTGAAGATTGGAGTAACAAGAAAAGAACAGCATAACAGATACGTGAGTAGGCTCATCAATCAAAATCGAACTGGTACGGTAAGTCGCTGTACGCTGTTGGAGATATTGCGAAGGAGATTGGAGCAACTATGGACATGTCCGGAGTGCAATGAAGATATTCCAAACTGAAACTGAAACTGAAGTTATGTTATGTTATGTTATGCGATCGACATCATGCCACATTGGGCATTCTCATTCGTGTTTAGTCCTCCGCTGCAGCAACCATCCCAAAGTTCATTTGCTCACAGTACCTATGAGAATATCGAATACCGAAAACATCGTTTCCTGAAAATGAGAAGCATTATCTGCAACAAGTCCGTGTCATCCCGATCAGAATGTGAGTTATTCAGTGCTACATAGAACCAATACTGACATACGGATGTCAGTCATGGACAATGAACACACAGATCGAAAAATCTCTGAGGGCCACAGAAATGGATTTTACAGAAGAATGATGAGAATCCCAAAGACTGCTAAATTGACTAATGTTGAGGTAATGAATGAGATCAGAAACAAAGAAAGCTTATCATCAATATAAGAAAGGAAGT
Source organism: Arion vulgaris (assembly GCA_020796225.1). Classification (NCBI taxonomy): domain Eukaryota; kingdom Metazoa; phylum Mollusca; class Gastropoda; order Stylommatophora; family Arionidae; genus Arion; species Arion vulgaris. The sequence goes on from CM036776.1 coordinate 6,436,403, forward strand.
CATCAATTTTCGGATATGTGATGAAGAGGGAGGTTTAGAACACATTGTGACAACCGGTAAAATCGAGAGTAGACGAGACAGAGGAAGACAGAGAGAAAATTTTGGATAGCCTGACTTCATGGTATGGTAGAGCGTCAACATCTGAGTTGATAGCAAACACCAACGACAGACATTTATGTAGATCCATGATTTCCTACGCCAGTCGGCATGGCACCTGATCATGATGACCCATGAGAAGTTAATTAGTATATCTTCTCTCTCTATCACGTAGACGGCACTGTCTGGCATGCTAAAACCAGATGACTAATTCCCGAACACGTTTCAGTGTATGAGACTCGCTCATGTCACATAAATGAGAGCGTACCGCATTGATGGCATCAGCTCTTTTCATACTTCTGTCCGCTTGTGTTAAGCCGTTGTTTGCAAGAAAGTCAGCACGCTCGATACCCTGCACTCCAGCATGTCCAGGTGTGTACAGTTACGTCGTTTTTCTGAGATGCGATCTCCGAATGATGTCCACCCATTTCACCCCAGAATTTCAGATTCAATCCTTTGAAGCATATTCATCGAGTATTATATGATTGATAATCGTATGGGTTACCTGTTGCTCAGCCACCCACGACAGAGCACTGGAGGCAGCGGTGATCTCCATAGTCATTCTCGATGTCGTTGTCTTGAAAGTGTCACATTCCTCATGCTGTGTGCTACCAATGAAGAGATTGTTCATTGTTCCTTTTTGCATTTAGGGATATGATTAGGCAAATCATTCAAAATCGAACTGGTACGGTCAGTTTCTGGACGCTGCTGGAGACATTGTCAAGGAGATCGGAACAACCAAGGACATGTCCAGAGTGCAATGATGAAATTCCAAACTAAAACTGAAACTTACCATTTTTAATGTTCATCTTCATCTTCATCGCACATCAGACATATCCATAATTGTTCTGATCTCCTCCCAAGCATGTATTTCAATGTGTTTAGACTAACGGTGGCGTCTTGGCTAGGGTTAGTGACTCGGTCTATTAACCCGACGTTCTGAGTTCGAATCACGCTGCGGACAGTTTGCTTGCAAATTGTTTCCGTTGATTTTAACAAAGGACGATGGCGCCACCCGTTCAGAAAGCAATGGCAAACTACTGAACGTATAAGTGGTGCCTAGAAAATCAACGACTTGTTTACTGTGGTTGATGGCTACGTCCTTTGGGATATGCCACGATTTTCATTAGACTAACAAATCCTGTTCTGTGTTAACTGATATATTTAGTAGAGTTTCTCTCATGGTTTTCCCGTCTTGTCGCACATATCGATAAGCATAACATGTATGAAACGGTTGTTAAACCTTAACAAAAGTTGCAATTCTTGGCAGGAAGAGATTGCTAAATCTAGCACGAAAGTTGCAAGTCTTAGCAGGAAGAGATAGCTAAATCTAGCTGGAATTTAGTTTGGTAACTATAGCACCAAAAGGAAGGTTAGATGAGAGGACTTATGGGAAAAAATTGTCAACGTGTCACGCTGGCATCATAAAATTTAAATTATGATCCTGTAGATCAATTGTTGGTGTCGTCTGTGGCCTAGGGTTAGTGACTCGGTCTATTAACATCGACGTCCTGAGTTTGAATCACGATGCGGACATTTTGGTTGCAAATTGTTTCGCGTGAATTTTAACAAAAAGGCGATGGCACCACTCGTTCAGAAAGCAATGGCAAATTACTTAACGTAATAATGCTTAGAAAAGTTACAAACAGCGTTACAAACCTGGGATTGATTCGCAAAGTCATGTAAAGGATATGCAATTAAATTTTTAGATCATTTGTTGTTTAGCTGGCAAAGAATTGTTTGAATGTCAGCGTAGCCTATCTTCCAATGAATCTCAAACGGTGCAATCATTCTGTATGCCTCAAAATCATAGACATTCAAAAAGCATTTAGAAGATATAACTGCAGACTTTAAAATGTGGATGTATTTATAAATTTGATGTGTGTTATGCATATATTAACTAATACATTCGGAGCGACCCCACCCAGTCAGAAAATTTGCAAAGTAGTAGACGCTCTTTGGCATTGACCGAAGTCAATATACTTGGTTATAAGATCATTAAAGAGTGCTCATCATACGATGCAAATACGTACGCCGCCCTTAGTAAAATGGTTGCATTGTACAAAAGGCTCTTTGGCGTAGATCCAAGCCCAAATATAAGGCGATAAACAGATCATTAAAGAGAAAACGGATCATTAAACTCACAATGTCTGGATAGCGTTTGACAGCCGGTATCGCAGATTCGAACATTTCCGAAGGCCGAAAATACGGAACGCACCGGATGCGCTTTTCCTACCACCTGCAGGGGCTTAAGTGAGGCAAAACGTTCTATTCGTAATGGGCACAGGTTGTTTATAAATCACAATAAGAATGATCAAAACAGCCGAGAGGAACGATCGAAAGAAACAAACGCATGAACTAACACATATAACAAACCAATCTTCAACGTATACACGTTCTTGGCAAAGATCAAACATATCACAAAGATTGATTAAAATTGGTTGTAAAGAACGAACGCAAAGAAGAAGAAGAAGACTAATACATTAAGAAGTTATGAACAAGTTTGGAATGAACAGAGAATGTTTGAAAGAGATAAAAAATCGATAAATTACATATACATGGATCACAAAAAGAGAATTAATGTGTTACTCAAAGCAATAATAACAAATAATAATAATAATTTATCTCGTGCCGTTATACGTTACATATGTCCTGCAAGTAATTTCTCAATACCACTGTATCCTAGGCCACTGGCTCAATCTCCTCCATGGAACTGAGACCGATATTTCTTGCCTCTCTCAGCAAAGTTCGTTTTAGGGACTCTTTAGATCGTTCCTCTCTTATTACTATGATTTCTGCTTCCCCATTTTGGCCACCCTCGTGATGGTAGTTCTGACATTCTTACTGCGGGGCTAAATCTCCGACGTAGATTGGCGACAGTAGAATCCGTTATCCATTTCTCATTGTTAGTGGTCGTTGCACCATGTTATGCGCCTTACGGCCTGGTGCATCCGTTTTCTGCAAGTATTTGTTTCAGGTTAGCATTCCCAACTACTCTAAATATAGCATGTTCTTTGGAAAACGGAGTTTCCAACACAACGTTCAGGAAAGATATTCGTTCTGTAGGAAGTTCTCCCGACTGCATCGTCGTCTTGTTCAAGGCGTCGTCAATGTCATAGTTCCTCTATCGTCTTGTTCGTTCCATTGCTTTGTCTTTTTTCGATCCAGAAGCACTTAAGATTTGCCAAGAACACCGTAAATTTGGAGAAACTGTGGTTGTTCTGCCAGCCCGCGGAGTTGAACCGCACTCACAGGGAGCTTGTCACCCGTAGTCCAACACGCTACGAACACGCTGGGGAGACGGGCTGCCTTGTCGTTCAAGGAACATGTCTCCATTATTGGTCATTATGTCAATATTTATTATGATCAAATTGTTTCAGTTTGTTCAACATTATATTGTTTATGTCTCAATGTTCTTTGATATCCTTCTTCTTCTTCTTCTTTAGTCGTCACACTGCTACCTGGTTGTTCAACATTATATTGTGTATGTCTCAATGTTCTTTGATATCCTTCTTCTTCTTCTTCTTTAGTCGTCACACTGCTACCTGGTTGTTCAACATTATATTGTTTATGTCTCAGTGTTCTTTGATGTTCTTCTTCTTCTTCTTCTTCTTCTTTTGTCGTCACACTGCTACCGGGTTGTTCAACATTATATTGTTTATGTCTCAATGTTCTTTGATGTTCTTCTTCTTCTTCTTCTTTTGTCGTCACACTGCTACCTGGTTGTTCAACATTATATTGTTTATGTCTCAATGTTCTTTGATGTTCTTCTTCTTCTTCTTCTTCTTCTTTTGTCGTCGCACTGCTACCTGGTTGTTCAAAATTATATTGTTTATGTCTCAGTGTTCTTTGATGTTCTTCTTCTTCTTCTTTTGTCGTCACACTGCTACCGGCTTGTTGCCCAGTGTCGTGGTTTTCTGTTTTTGTCTTGCCTGTTCTGGTAGCTTGTGTGATTGTTATTTTTGCTCTTTCACAGGATTCTGCTACCGCATCTAACCATCTTTTCCTTGGTCTTCCTCTTGCCTTCTTTCCCGATGCTCTCCTGTAGAATACTCTGTATACTATAGAGTTTGGATGCATTCTTATTAAGTGGCCAAACCACTTCATTCTTTTTTCTCAATGTAATTCAAGCAAGATTCTGTGCCAACTTTCTTTCTTATGCTGATGTTGGTGACTCTTGTCTTTTCTGGTGCTGTTGGTAACTTCTTTGATGTCCAGCTCTTGAAATATATCTACATTTTATCTTCTTTGTTCAGCGTATTATAATACATCCCCACCCCACTTTATTTCAAAACAGTCAAGCTTTTACTTTGTTTGGTTTTTGTAACAGACACAATATATTTGTTTTCCCAACCTTGTGGAGTGCACTCAACATCAACGACTCTCAAAACCGACTATATGGCCTCATTACCAACTTAACTAAGTTGCAGACGTACATTGACAACGTTCTTAACCCCTTGGTCCGGGTAGTTAAAGGTCATCCAGCACTTGGTGGATGGGATATTATTGATTCAATAGAAGGAATGATGATTACTGGTGTAGTAAGTTCATTATATTCAATATTTATTTGTTAGAAATGTTCTTAGAGTTATATATTGTATCATGACCAGCGTGTTCGTAGTGAGTTTGATGACGGGTGAGAAGACCCTGTGAGCGTGGTTCAGTTCCGCGGGCTGCAGAAAAGCCACAGGTCTCCAGATTTACGGTATTCGTGGCACCGAACCGTATGGTAACGATGTCCATGGCATCGAGCCGAAGAGCTGAAAAGCTCAAGTGCTTCTGGATATGAAAAAATATATATATTGTATCACTTGTTTTCTGTTCTGTAATGCATCATGTGGACAATAAACTCACAGATCGAAAAATCTCTGAGGACCACAGAAATGTGGTTTAACAGAAGAATGATGAGACTGCTAAAATGACCAATGTTGAGGTACTGAATGAGATCAAGACACAGAGAAGGCTTATCATCAATATAAGAAAGAGCCAGTCATCATTTTTGGGTAGGTGATGAGGAGGGAGGTTTATAACACATTGTGACGACCGGTAAAATCGAGGGAGACGAGACAGAGGAAGACAGAGAGAGACAATTTTGAATATCCTGACTTCATGGCACGGTAGAGCGTCAACATCTGAGTTGATAGCAAACTCCAGCGACATATATTTGTTGAGATCGATGATCGCCTACACTAGACGATACGACACCTGATGATGATTGTTTTACTTCATGTAAACAGAAATTAAGATAAGAAACAAAGAACTCAAAATCAAAGAAAACTTGCTAATGCTACCAAAAAGAAAAGAAAAATTCCAATATTTGAGACATATAAAAAGACATGAATGGTTGGAGAATATCATTACGGAAGGAGACAGACATTTCAAGATGAGAAGAAGATCACAGAGAAGATGGATTCAGGACGTAACTGACGCTATTTGAGCATGACGGCTGTAGAGGTGATACGTCTATCTTATGAGAGAATAAACTTTCAAAAGACTGTTAGGTTGACAAAGTAGTTTTGCTCAGTACAATCTATTTATACTTCTAGTATGAAGATGGAGGTTGAGGCCGTTACTGCTGCCCTCCATTGGATGTCTGGGACTTCATTTACTGGGGCCGTTGTTGTATATGACTCTCAGTCGATGCTTCATAAGATCCAGAAGGGCAGGTTTCGGTATGAATGAATGTCGTCTACAGAAGTTTCTAACCTCCAGAGGCTTACGTGGATATACTGTCCTGGACATGCAGGTGTTTACGGTAATGAGAGAGCGGAAAGACTTACATCAACAGCATCGATTGTTGGAGAGTTGAAGATGGGTAAAGGGGATGTTCTTCGGTCTCTTCGCGACTGTCTGTTAGATGAGGACACTCTTCTTCTTCTTCGCGTTCATTCTTTACGACCAATTTTAATCAGTCTGTGTGATATGTTTGATCGTTGTCAAGAACGTGTCTATGTTGCACATTGGTTTGGTAGGCCCCTAAACTTATAGACTTCTACACGTTTAGGACACATGCATCCGATTTCAGCCAAACCTCCTTAGTCGCCTATTACGACATGCGTGGCAGGTAACAGTGATTATATTCTTTACACCCCAAATTTGGGCTCCGGTAACCACTCGAGCCGGATGAGGACACTAAAATCGATGTTGAATTGATCAAGTGATTTAGGCAGTTTGGAGCTACCCGTTGTACAAGTTGAACTGTATGCCTGATAGGCAGAGTGAGAGGTGTGTTTAATCAGCGAGTCACGGGAACCATCAGTATGCATACTCTTCGATATCTCTTGGTGGTGACTGAGCACTCATGAGTCTGTCCGTAGTGCAATGACGTCAGTTTAGTAACCAATAACCAACAGCAATCTATTTGTTGATGAGAAATGGATCTTCGTTTTATCTCATGGAAAATGTTTTCATTATTTCTCTTGATTTGATCAATTAAGTCAATTCTTGTCTTCAAGTGAAACATTATTATTGTGTTTCTTCTAAATTTACTTTGACAATTTATCATGATAATCAAAGAATCAAGACAATTCACCTCTCACTCTCGCGATCACCGCTTCGACTGATGTACCAGATTTCCACATAAATTTCGAAATTTTGTGTCTTATTCATGTGAATTCTCATTCATACAGCAGTAGCGTAGGTGTGCTTCGTCACATCTTTAGCGTCATTTGAAGCTCTGGTGCGTATCCTTCAGCGATGTGTCCGGTTTTAGCCAGCGTTTACTGGGTTCGCTCTCCGCCAGCCTTGAGCTGTCCCCAGTCGACTTACAAGGTAGCAGGTTTGGTCAATTCATTCTTTACTTGAAGTGAAACATATTTACTGTACTTCTTATTATTTACTTCTGTGAAACACGTCATAACAAAGTACTGTAGTTTTACACATTACAAAAACAATGACAATATACAGCAACTTTTCGACCAAAAGGCCTTTATCAAACAAAATACTCTCTCCATCTAAATTGTGTATATTTGCTTTTACAATTTAGAGAGACTATCAAATGTGCCACGATACAACGATGGTCTACACTAACCAAAATTGGACACGAGAAAACTACACTTATCAAGATACACACAGGTAGCTTCTCAAATTATTATTTATTTTATTTCCTAAGCTAGACCTATATGTTCTAACTACAAAGTAGAACTCTTAACTATCCTGATGGTACACATCACAGGAATAAAACAGAACTCTTAACTCTCCTGGTGGTGCACATCACATGAATAAAGCAGAACTCTTAACTCTCCTGATGGTACACATCACATGAAAAAAGCAGAACTCTTAACTCTCATGTTGGTACACAGCACATGGATAAAGCAGAACTCTTAGCTCTCCTGATGGTGCACATCACAGGAATAAAGCACAACTCTTAACTCTCCTGTTGGTGCACAGTACAGGAATAAGCTGCAAACATCTGCAGGTAAGATGATCTTTCTTACAGACACACTGTCAGCTATACAAATCTTGGAGGCTAAATCCGTTGCAAACACGGTACAGAACCTCGTTGACATGCTTCGATATAGACACCACATGCTGGGAAACCTTGACGCAAGATCGATAAATGTGGCACTGTAACGATACAAGAGGTACCCGCATAGATGAGAATCGTCGTGCCGTTGAGACACAGAGAAAACGAGCTGTGAGAAATGACAGAACACACAACACGCACATGCCTAACCTTGATCATGTAAGCCTCACCCTGTGGTAGGGGATTGTGTTCTAGGATTGGACTTTACAGTCATCTCGGCACACACCAGAGATATACATCAGCACCCGTCTGAGACTGTTGTCATCATTGCGATAGACGGCTATTATTATATTCAGTGTTCACTGTTGATTAATAATAAAATCTCATAACTGCTTACAGTACCGATTGTTATCGAGAACCTGAGGTATTTAGTGGTCGCATGGCTAGTGCAGTCGCTTCGATGCTGTTGAGTTGAGACGAGAAGCTGATGAGTTTAGTGGTCGCATGGCTAGTGCAGTCGCTTCGATGCTGTTGAGTTGGGACGAGAACCTGATGAGTTTAGTGGTCGCATGGCTAGTGCAGTCGCTTCGATGCTGTTGAGTTGGGACGAGAAGCTGATGAGTTTAGTGGTCGCATGGCTAGTGCAGTCACTTCGATGCTGTTGAGTTGAGACGAGAAGCTGATGAGTTTAGTGGTCGCATGGCTAGTGCAGTCACTTCGATGCTGTTGAGTTGGGACGAGAAGCTGATGAGTTTAGTGGTCGCATGGCTAGTACAGTCACTTCGATGCTGTTGAGTTGGGACGAGAATCTGATGAGTTTAGTGGTCGCATGGCTAGTACAGTCACTTCGATGCTGTTGAGTTGGGACGAGAACCTGATGAGTTTAGTGGTCGCATGGCTAGTACAGTCACTTCGATGCTGTTGAGTTGGGACGAGAAGCTGATGAGTTTAGTGGTCGCATGGCTAGTGCAGTCGCTTCGATGCTGTTGAGTTGGGACGAGAAGCTGATGAGTTTAGTGGTCGCATGGCTAGTGCAGTCGCTTCGATGCTGTTGAGTTGAGACGAGAACCTGATGAGTTTAGTGGTCGCATGACTGGTGTAGTCACTTCGATGCTGTTGAGTTGAGACGAGAAGCTGATGAGTTTAGTGGTCGCATGGCTAGTGCAGTCGCTTCGATGCTGTTCAGGTTATAATGTTTATTGTATGCCCAAAACAGAACAAAATCCTTGACCTTACCGTGGATTGAACACGGACCTCCCGTCTGGGAGCGGCGCTCTAATCTATTTGTCCATACGCTCTTCATCATTGTTAATCATTGCAAGCAAAATACAGATCTTGTTAAAACTGTTTTACGTCTGGTAGTTTGTCTTCCATCATGGACATGTTCAACTGTGTTAATCATTGCAAGCAAAATACAGATCTTGTTCAAACTGTTTTACGTTTGGTAGTTTGTCTTCCAACATGGGCATGCTCAACAGTGTTAATCATTCCAAGCAAAATACAGATCTTGTTAAAACTGTTTTACGTCTGGTAGTTTGCCTTCCATCATAGGCATGCTCAACAGTGTTAATCATTCCAAGCAAAATACAGATCTTGTTAAAACTGTTTTACATCTGGTAGTTTGTCTTCCATCATGGGCATGCTCAACAGTGTTAATCATTCCAAGCAAAATACATATCTTGTTAAAACTGTTTTACGTCTGGTAGTTTGCCTTCCATCATGGGCATGCTCAGCAGTAGACGACTAAGATGGTTGGGGCATGTGAGAAGAAATGAACACTTGTCGCATACCAAAACAAATTTTGTTCTGTAAACTTTCGGAGAGGAAGAGGCACCAGGGCAGACCACAGCTCAGATATAAAGATGTCTGCAAAGTCTCAATGAAAAACTTTTCTGTAGGTCCTAGCACATGGGAAAAACTTTTCTGTAGGTCCTAGCACATTGGAAAAACTTTTCTGTAGGTCCTAGCACATGGGAAAAACTTTTCTGTAGGTCCTAGCACATGGGAAAAACTTTTCTGTAGGTCCTAGCACATGGGAAAACTCGTGATGACAGAGTTGTGTGGAAAGCGATATTGTGAAAGGGCGCAGAGTCTTTTGAGAAGAGACTTATTTATGAGCTGAAAGACAAGAGAGAAAAGCGAAATTTCAGAAGTTATCACAGTAAAACGCTTGCCAATTGACCGTCTGTAAAGACAAATGGTGGCCTAGGGTTACTGACTCAGTCTATTAACCCGACGTTCTGAGTTCGAATCACGCTGCGGACAGTTTGGTTGCAATCTTTACTAAAGGACGATGACACCACCGTTCAGAAAGCAATGGCAAACTACTGAACGTAATAATGCCTAGAAAAATCATAAACAGCGTTTAAAAGCTGGGATTGATTCGCAAAGTCCTGTAAAGGATATGCAATTTACTTAAAGACGAAAAAGGCCATATATATATATATATATACGAGGGCGCATTGAAAAGTAATGCCTCCAAGTCCATAACTTTGTTAATATACATAATTTACAAATGAAACATACATTTTCAGAAAGCTTGAGATGTCCACTACACAATAGAGTCATTATTTTTGACATAGTCACCTCCACGTTCCACATACACACGCCAACGTCGAACTAGTTGTTGCATCCGTCGAAGAAAAAATCTGATGATTTTTCACGAAGCCAGGTACGCACATCTGCTGCCACATCCTCGTCAGAAGCATATCTGTTTCCTTTGAGATGTTCCTTGAGCTTTGGGAACAGAAAAAGTCCAAGGTGCCAAATCGGGCTATATGGTGGGTGCGCTAAAATGTCGTCAAAATTGAGACGCTCTAATGCTGCCACTGTTTATCTACTGGTGTGTGGACGAGCATTGTCATGTTGAAGGACTGCGTGTTTTCCAGGACGAACACGTAGCAGTCTTGCCCGTAGTTTCTTCATCGTTTCCACATACCGATCAGAATTGACAGTATTGCCGCGTTCCAAAATTATGTGTGGATTACGCCTGGCAGTCCCAAAATGGTCATCAAAACTTTCCGCTGACGCGACAGTTTTGAATTTTTTGGGGTGGGTGAGTTTTTGTGCCTGTATTCCATAGACTGGCGCTTGTTTTCAGGGTCGTAATGATGCACCCATGACTCATCGCCAGTGACAATTCGGTAGATAAAGTCATCGCCTTCTCGTTCATATCGCATCAGGTGTTCCTGACACGTCTGATGTCGGCGATGTTTCATTTCCGGTGTCAGCATGCGAGGGACCCATCTTGCACAAACTTTCCTATACCCTAGCAATACATGAATAATGTGATGTACTCGTTCAGTCGAAATTTCAGCATTGTAGAGACATCTTTTGCTTGATGCGGCGATTGACATAAATCAGTTCGTCCACGCGAGCTTGGTGTTGTTCATCCACTGCTGTAATTGGTCGTCCGCTGCGAGCCTGATCATGCAAGGTCATCGTCGCTGGATTGTCGCCTTTAACAGTCCTTGCCCACCTCATAACAGTACTCACATCCACACAGGCGTCACCATATACCGCTCTCATTCTCCGATGCATGTCGATGGGAACACAACCTTCGGCCGTCAAGAATTCAATCACAGCTCTTTGCTTCAACCGAATTTCCATGTATGACGCCATCTTGATAATATTGTGCCATGCACAACATTCCAGACACTTGACACTTACTGTCCTGAAAACACACTTACATATACTTTATTCTGATATCGGTGTCAATTGCATCCGAACACTATTAACAAAGTTATGGACTTGGAGGCATTACTTTTCAAGGCACCCTCGTATATACGTCTGGTTAGTAAAGAGATTCGAGAAGATATGTAAATCACAATTTTGTAAATTTGACGTTTGTTGCATTTCTATTTTGTAAAGCGTTTAGTTAAATATTTATACTGTGTGTTGTAAATTTCTTCTTCAGATTTATTAACTGGCACGCTGCGGCGATCCATTCTGCAGACCCTGGAGCATTAGTCACTGTGGGTGTGTGGAACCCATTAGTCCATTATTCTATGATACATCAAATAATGCATTACAATAATGCATGTCTAATCCAAGCTGGAGGGAAGACAAATGTAAGTTGGATAAAGAAGTTATGTATCCGACAGAGCAGAGGAGATACATGTATCCAACAGAGCAATATGTATCCTACAGAGCAAGGACGCAACATGTGTCCTACAGAGCAAGAGGGCAACATGTGTCCTACAGAGCAATGGAGATACATGTATTCAACAGAGCAGGAGAGCAACCTGTATCTGACAGAGCAAGGACGCAACATGGGTCCTACAGAACAAGAGAGCAACATGTATCTGACAGAGCAAGGAAACAACATGTATGCGACAGAACAAGGGAACAACAGGTGTCCAATTCGTGTGTCCTTCGGCGATGACATATATAATTTTATAATACTAAATTTCGTACTTACCTCTATATTACCTCTATGTTACCTCTACGTTACCTCTATGTTACCTCTATGTTACCTCTACGTTACCTCTATGTTACTTCTATGTTACTCTATGTTATTTCTATGTTACCTCTATGTTACCTCTACGTTACCTCTACGTTACCTCTATGTTACCTCTATGTTACCTCTACGTTACCTCTACGTTACCTATATGTTACTCTATGTTCCTCTATGTTACTTCTATGTTACCTCTATGTTACTTCTATGTTACCTCTATGTTACTTCTATGTTACCTCTATGTTACCTCTATGTTACCTCTATGTTACCTCTATGTTACTTCTTCGTTACCTCTATGTTACCTCTATGTTACCTCTATGTTACCTCTACGTTACCTCTATGTTACCTCTATGTTACCTCTATGTTACTTCTTCGTTACCTCTATGTTACCCCTGTTACCTCTATGTTACGTAACCTCTATGTTACTATTATGTTACCTCTATGTTACCTCTATGTTACCTCTATGTTACCTCTATGTTACCTCGATGTTACCTATACGTTACTTCTACGTTACCTCAATTTTACCTCTACGTTACCCCTATGTTACCTCTTTGTTACCACTACGTTACTTCTATGTTACCTCTACGTTACCTCTATGTTACCTCTATGTTACCTCTACGTTACTTCTATGTTACCTCTACGTTACCTCTATGTTACCTCTACGTTACCTCTATGTTACCTCTATGTTACCTCTATGTTACCTCTATTTTACCTCTATGTTACCTCTAAGTTACCTCTAAGTTACCTCTATATTATCTCTATGTTACCTCTATGTTACCTCTACGTCACCTCTATGTTACCTCTATGTTACCTCTATGTTACCTCTATGTTACCTCTAGTTTACCTCTATGTTACCTCTATGTCACCTCTATGTTACCTCTACGTCACCTCTAGACTGAAAGATATCCCCTACTACATAGTATATGCTTCGTGTTCCTACTGATGTATATTTTCTCTCAATAAACTGTACGTTTTTAGGGCGTGTTAGATTTCTGGCTGTTCCACTCCAACTCATGGCTAGACATATATTTGAATATAGAACAATACAGGGTGAGTGCCTTCGTTGCATGTACGCAGTATTGGATATATTATTTATATAGTTCTTTGTATTTTCTAAATTTATAATCATTGGACATTCGACTCTAACACAAGCAGTTTCTATAACACTATCACTTTACAGTAACACTACAGTAACAATAGAGTAACACTACACTACAGTAACACTGCAGTAACACTACAGTAACACTATAGTAACACTACAGTAACACTACAGTAACACTACAGTACAGTAACACTACCGTACAGTAACACTGCAGTAAGACTACAGTAACACTACAGTAACAGCACATTACAGTAACATGTTACCACTCGGACACTACAGTAACAGTACAGTACAGTAACATTACAGTACACTACAGTAACACTACATTAACAATACTGTAACAATACAGTGCAGTAACACTAAGTACAGTAACACTACAGTAACACTACAGTACAGTTACACTACAGTTACACTACAGTAACACTATAGTAACACTACAGTGCAGTAACACTATAGTACAGACACACTACATTACAGACACACTTCATTATCACTACAGTAACGCTAATGTACAGTAACAATACAGTAACACTACAGTACATTCACACTACAGTAACACTGCAGTACAGTAACACTACAGTAACACTACAATAACACTACAGTAACACTACATACAGTAACACTACAGTACAGTAACACTACAGTGCAGACACACTACAGTACATATACACTACAGTAACACTAATGTACAGTAACATTACATTACAATAACACTACAGTACAATAACACTACAGCAACACTACAGTACAGTAACACTACAGTAACACTACATTACAGTAACATTACAGTAACACTATGGTACAGTAACACTACAGTACATTAACACTACATCAACACTATATTACAGTAACACTACAGTAACACTATAGTATAGTAACACTACAGTAACACTACAGTAACACTACAGTAAGTCCACAGTAACACTACAATAACACTACAGTAACACTACAGTACAGTAACACTACAGTTACACTACAGTTACACTACAGTAACACTACAGTGACACTACAGTGACAATACATTACCGTAACACTACAGTTACACTACAGTAACACTACAGTTACACTACAGTTACACTACAGTAACACTACAGTAACACTACAGTTACACTACAGTTACACTACAGTAACACTACAGTAACACTACAGTGACAATATAGTACAGTCACACTACAGTAACACTGCAGTACAGTAACCCAAAATGACTATAACATTGCTGTATCCCAATAGCATAGAACACTAACACACATAACACAATTTAACGCTGCATTCTGTTGTCACCCACAGATCGACCAACCTAACAACAAGAGAGAGAAACCAATTGTCATTGTAGAATTCTCACAGCCCAGGCGTGCAAGATGTACATCAACCCGTTCTATGAGTATGCGTACAGAAAGGGATACGCTGGAACTTGGAGCTGGAATTTTATTGGAGGAGGAGCAAGACAAAGAAGTGGTATCTCACACATTAGAGAATACACAGACAATGGGACAATAAGTGTAACAATTACATAGGCAACGGGGCAATAAATGTAACAATTACATAGACAAGATGAGATTGTTCACAGCCAACTGTAAATAACTAGGCCTAGCAACTGACAGGAAAACCCTGATCTAGATCTGATCGGGTTGGGTGGAGGTTAGAAATTATATATGTTTGATAGAACACTGCAAGATTTTTTTGCAATTTTACTAAATTTTCTGAGTCTACGATTATTTATTGGTGAATACTATTCCTAATAGTGATGCTCCTTATTGTTAAACTGAACTTGTTACATAATATAACTTTGATTTAGCATTTTGTGTTGATTTTAAATGAATTCGTCTATATACACCAATACTGGAATGCGAGGTCACGTGGTGTAGGTGTGGTCTGATGTCCCATAATTCTTACCTGAGTTCGCAGGCCTATAAGTTTATAGTTGGCTCTGGCTTGTTTGTGTGTGATAATTAAGAATAAACTAAAGTTTCATCTCATTATATGTTGTGTTATAGTTATTACGTGAATCTTTGTTGTGTTGAGGTCAGGTTTTCACCTTGTATTACAAAAGTATTCAGTTCGCTTCCTGCATAAAGCAATCTGACATATTTTTCGGTGATTACTAATCTAAGTGTAGGTGAGATCAAGTTTCAAGTCATATCACAAAGGACTAAAAGCATATTCCTGTGTTCATATCGAACATATAAAAGAACTCTTAGGAGCGTAAAACTTCTATGAGTAGGCTGGAAAGATGCTGCCCAGGCCAACAAATTATTAATCTTCTTTCTTTCTTTTCTCGAATCCTGTTTACCTCACAGCGTCAGGTCAAGTAGAGATTTCTAAAACTGTTTGCCTCACAGCGTCAGGTCAAGTAGAGATTTCTAAAACTGTTTGCCTCACAACGTCAGGTCAGTAGAGATTTCTAAAACTGTTTGCCTCACAACGTCAGGTCAATAAGAGATTTCTAAAACGGGCCATTGTATGCGCTTCGTAGATAGTGTCTTTAGTCGCCTCTGTTATCTCTGAGGTCCATCTTCTGCATGACAGGCCTTTTGCTTTAATAAAAAAATTATTAATAGCAATAAAAATGTACAAATCTTCATCAAATAGTAATATGTGTCTTGCATAACGTTGCTTTCATCCCATCAATCCGTAAAAACTTTCTGTCTCTAGCCAGTTCTCCCGTCTCTTCCAGCAACATATTCAATGTTACTTTGATGTCCTGCTGCTGTCTTCGTCTTGGTCACCCCCTGCCTTGTACTCCACTGACCGTGCCTTCCATTACCGTTCACTTCAAACCACTGTGACGTTTAACGTGGCTAACTATTTTGTCTTCAGGGACATGATGCTATTTATGTGTCAATGCTACTCCGCAATATTTATGAGCAATGTTACTCGTATACCATGGATACAAAGTAAAAGAGTTCCAAGCAACAGAAGGACATCAGAGATAACAGAGGCGAAGAAAAACAATTTAAGAAACGCACACAGAAGCCCGTTCTAGAAATATTTAGTTATCCTGGCGCTGTGAGGCAAAGAAGATTTTCATTTCTTCTTCTTTTTTCTCTTTTCGATCGTTCTTCACGGCCAATTTTATCATTCTTTTGTGATATACAGGGTGTTCAAGATAAAGCAGCCTGTGAATGGAGATAATCTGGCATACATGTGGAAATGAGAAGGTTCAGTTTGACGTAGTATAGGTCAAGGTTGTGTGATGGTGTGTAATTGTAGTGTGGGAAGGAAATTTGAACAAATGTGACGTAGGACAAGCTAGTCAGAACCGGTTTAAATAGTAAATAGACGAGATGCAATGCGTTCCTGGCAAATTTATATTTATCACTGGAGCTGCTTTTAAGTTGAACACCCTGTATAATTGTTCCTTTGACAAGAACGCAGTGATCTACGTTGAACGATTATACGCCCATGGTGACTAGGCCCGTCCACCAATATTCAGCTAGCTTTTGATTTACTAGGGTGAGCTTTCCCTAGGATATGATCCTTTCTGCCGACTATCTCGGCCAGGATCTTGGCCTTCTGGATCAGCTTTGCCGTATATTTGAGCTTTGTGATCTACGCCAAACATTGAGTTACTATTGTTTTGCCCATTCTGACTGTGAGGTCGTTCCGGATTAGGAACATTTCCCGTGGCCTATAAGCTTGTTCAGGGACGGCGTCTTACTCGTATAAAACACAGTGTAAAGTGTCGGCCTTCGCCAATTTTCGGATCCGGACAGCCTGTCAGATCTTTAAATTATCGACCTTAGTTTACTGTTCACTTTTGAGTTTGTTCCGGAGTAGGAACATTCTCAGCCTTTCGAGACGAGTGTCTGTAAGTGGCAATTTGCAGTTCCCACTTCGCACTTTCCCTAGCCTCATGAAACACCGGACTGGGACCAAGCACACATAATGTAGAGGGTCGTTTCAATCGGCGCTAGCAATGCAACTGAGATTTTGCGCTCGCCACCATCACTCGTCCCAGTTTTTTCCGGGGATGTTAGTTGTGACTGCAACAGTACCTTGCCCGGTTACCCCAAGGCTGGCAGTTCCGTTAGGCATCACCCGCCTCAGTTCTTCCGGGGATGTTAGTTGTTATCGAAGCAGTACTTTGCGCGGTTTTCCCAGGGAGGGCAGTTTCGTTATGCACTGAAACGCAACTTTATGTTTTGCGCTACGCCAACCTTGCCCAGTAGGTGTATCTGCGCTAGGCGACCGATACGGAGTCAGTTGCAATTTTCCCCTCGTACCGACGACACGAGGGTAGACTTTAATTCGTTACGCATCTATCTTATTTATTTGCCCCACATCGGGCAAAGTTTGCCCTTCCTCAGGGCTTCGAGTTTCGCCCTATGTGGGCTCATGTTTATCACTGGATACCTGTTATCCTTTCATGTTCACTTGTATACTAATCTCCCATCTGCAGGAAACTTGTAATTGTGGCCGGACATTTGACTTACATTTCGAGCTTGTGTATGGCAGACTCTTGAGATGGTAGTTTGTGTTCGGCCTTACTCGAGATGGTAGTTTGTTTCGGCCCTTACTCGGAGATGGTAGTTTGTATTCGGCCTTACTCCGAGATGGTAGTTTGTATTCAGCCCTTACTCCGGAGATGGTAGTTTGTATTCGGCCTTTTCTCCGGAGATGGTAGTGTGTATTCAGCCCTTACTCCGGAGATGGTAGTTTGCATTCAGCCCTTACTCCGGAGATGGTAGTGTGTATTCGGCCTTTACTCCGGAGGAGTAGGAGTCTTATCAGAGACGTTTCGCTGCTGTTTCTTTTTTTGTTCGGGAACTTGGACAATATTTTGTTGGACATCGGCCAGAAGATTCGTGCATTTTGTTCGTATGGACCTGCATTGCTTTTTCGTACTTGCACTTCTACTACTACCAGTAGTTCTTTGCGATCCATGCCCCCATTAGCCAGACTGGAACCAAAGTCTGTTTCCATGATCACCACGTGGAGGTAAGGGACAGGGTCTTGATTAGTGCCGGCTCACTAATCTGGCACACACCTCATGCACCTTTGACCCCCAGTTAGCGTTTGATGTTGTGCTATCATTTTCCAGCACACACTACTATATATTAACTTTCTCATGAAACAACTTACTTAATACTTATTCCTCTCCGCTCCTCGTGGAGTATAGGGCTCTAGTTTGCCACTTTTCCCGATCTCTGTCTGTTTTCTTTTTGGCTTCACTGAATAGTCCAGCTTTCTTCAGTTTCTCAAGAAGACTCCGTCTCCATGTTTGATTAGGATGTCCTCTTTTCCGTTTTCATTGTGGTTTCTACTAAAGTGCTTGTCTAGTGACACTCGACTGTGTCTTCCGTAGAGTATACCCAACCCATGGTTATTTTCTTCTCTTAACCTGAGACATTATGTTTTACTATCCTGTTCTTCTTCTTCTTCTCTTAACCTGAGACATTATGTGTTACTATCCTGTTCTTCTTCTTCTCTTAACCTGAGACATTATGTGTTACTATCTTGTTCTTCTTCTTCTTCTCTTAACCTGAGACATTATGTGTTACTATCTTGTTCTTCTTCTTTTCTTAACCTGAGACATTATGTGTTACTATCTTGTTCTTCTTCTTCTTAACCTGAGACATTATGTGTTACTATCTTGTTCTTCTTCTTCTTCTCTTAACCTGAGACATTTTGTGTTACTATCTTGTTCTACTTCTTCTTCTCTTAACCTGAGACATTTTGTGTTACTATCTTGTTCTTCTTCTTCTTCTCTTAACCTGAGACATTATTTGTTACTATCCTGTTCTTCTTCTTCGTGTTCTTCTTTTCTTCTTTGAAAGCTCCATGTCAATCACTTGTTTAACAGTTTGTGTGATCTGAGTCTAAGAGCAATTGTACGTTGTGCCAGTTATGCTCCTTTAAGTAGGCCAGCAAATCCGTTTTCTGCGACGCTTTATTTACTAGGTAGCTTCCTGCCTCTAACATCACTGGCCTTTACGACATGTATTGTATGTTGAGTAGTATATTCTTTTGCTTCACTTACAGATCCAGCACCACATGGGGAAACAGTCCTGTTTCTATCCACATATCTGTGTTTGCAACTCTGACATACCATTCAGTCTAAGAATATGACAAAGATATCTGTTGACAAAGGAATGAATCTTATTTGTTGTTGACTTGCCACGTTTTCCGAGCCATACAGCAAACATAAATGTCACATTTGAGCTGAATATCCTGAGCTTTGTTTTAGTGGAGATGGCAGTAGATTTCCACGCTATGTTTAAGAGAGCAAAGGCTTGTCGAAGTTTCTAATCCTGGCATTCATGTCGTTATCTGTACCTACTGATTGGCTGAAATTACTTCAAGTAGATACATTCCCAACATCTTCTATATCCCTCCCTCCCAATCAATATTGGGTCTTGTTGTCGTGCTTCTTCACAATACTTTCTTTCTTGACTACTTTTAATCCAACCTGTGCGCCTTTTTCTGCCAGGCCTTAAGCAGTTTTGTGACTGTTGCTTCTGAGATTTCATTTAAGATGGATCTTCAGTTCGCTAAAGGGACATAAATCTGTACAAAGCTCTACATTTACATTCACCATTTCTATAACCATTAGTTCCCATCTCTCTCTCTCCTTGATCATCTTATCTGTGTCCACTTTGACATTCAGATCCCTCATAAAAACAACATGTGGTGCCTTGATGTTTTGTTAATAGTTGCATGAAAGTTGTGACTGGAAATGAACTTTCTCAAAATCTGTTCAGCTGTTTGCCTGGGCAGTGAACCGAGAGGTTAAAAAAGACGCTGGCGTTGAATAGGACACACTTCGAGAAAGCCTGAGGAAATTAATAAGAGTGTCCTTTCCTGGAACCACAGGGACAGCGAAAGAAGGGAAGGCCCTACATTGAGATGAGGTTTGGAGGCAGAGCTCAACAATATAAAGAAGAGCTGGAGGGAGATAGGACGACTTGACATGAGTTGATTGAGTGGCTATGCCCCAATCTGGATGTAAAAGGCAGATAGAGAAAGAGAGAGAGAGAGAGAGAGATAAGCATTCTAGGACCTAGCAAAACCTGACTTTGATAATGCTGTCAGACATTGGTTACTATTCCTTTGACATAGGTTACTTTGCCAACCTTGGCGTTGAAATCGCCCATTACGACCAAGATGTCTCTTTTGCCAACTTTATCTATTGCTCCTTGTAAATTTGTATAGAATTCGTCGATCTCGTCATCAGGAGCTGTGGTTGTTGGAGCTCTTATGTATTATGATCTTTCTATTTTTTGTCTGTAATCATCATGATGAGTCGGTCGTTGATAGGATTATAACGAGTAGTGTTGTGGATATTTTCTTACAAAATGAAACCGACTCCTGTCCACTTGTTTTTTCCCTGAGTATATTACTGTGCACCTGTTGAGGTTTCAAAGTGCTCCTGGCCAGCCCATCTGTGCTCGGTTATTCCAAGTATAGGTGTTTTCTTTCTCTCCATCTCATTGCAAATCATGTGGAGTTTGCCATGGTAAAGACTCCTTATATTCCATGTTCCTATTCTCAATTTCTTCCATGAGTCCAATGACAAGTCTTTCTGCAGTAACATTTACTTATTGCTAAATCTGAAAAATCGCACACTATTGGCGAAGAATTGATACTTCCAGCGGTGAGTAAAAACTGTCCCAAATGTAGTCGCCGCATAGAGCGGCAGGAAAATCTTGCAGATCAAAATCCACCAGACTCAGGAGATTCAACATAATCTGCTGGAACCCGAGGAAATTTACACCAAAAAAACAGGTTCTAGCAGTGAAAAATAGGCCTTGCATGTATTCAGGAATAACACACAACCCCCCTCAGATTATAGTACAAGGTTAACAGTTATACATATAAGGCCACACGGAGGAGGGGCCTCATACAGCATGAGCAATAAATGCACATGAAACAGATAGAAGTCAGCACAAATGGGAGCAGAAATCATAGAAATTGGCATCTTTGTAGACATCTAACAGATTCGAACTAACAGAGCCCTTATGCTGAAAACCATGACACTGACCAATACAAATTCTCTAGCAGTGGGAGATTTTAATAGTCACTCAGAAAGGTGGGGATACCAAGACACCAATGTAAAAAGGAGGGTGGGTGTAGAACAGTGGGAAATAGATAACAACCTGCAGTTCAGGAATGGACCTGATGACCCACCAACCTTCTACTCCAGAAGATAGAAAATATATCCCACAGACCTCGTCTTTGCCACCGTGACATAGCCCACAACTTGAATCGAACCTTCATGGAACAGCTAGAAGACAGTGACCACAAATCTGTCAAGTTCTCCTAAAGATTAGATATTTCATCCAATTCCAAAAGTAATGACCTGAGTTGACTGGGCACAGTTTGAGAAGCTCAGCGACATCTACTGTGACCCACAAATACACACCAAAAAGATAAGAACATGACATATCTACTTAACCCATCCATTTGAGGGCAGCAAGAGAATCATCCTAGAGGTGCAATAAGAGACTACAAATCGTATTGGTCAGAAGAGGTCCAAAATGTTGAAGAAAAAGTGAGTCAGGCTAAAGAAAGATTAGAAACTGAGCAGAGCATAGACAGCTACATAGCACTCAAGGCACCCTCGGCTAAATATAGAAGAGCAGTCAAGAAAGCGCTGCAAGAGCATAGATGAAGAGACAAGACGTCTCAACAAGGACAGAGGTGAGTTGAAGAAGCACCCAGGGTCTTAAACTTAAGAATTCACAGGAAAGGATGGCATCACAAATGAGATGATCATTAACCTAGGCAAGAAAGTCAAGAAAAGCTTGCTAACAGTTTTGAATGCGAGCTGAAAGTCGCAGAAATACCCAGTGAATGGAAAAAGCTTTCACGGCCCAAGCTAAAAAAGGAAAAACACATTCGATCAAGCAATCGTAGACCAATTAGACTCTTTAGGTGTGTTGGAAAAGTGATGGATATGCTTCTTAATAGAAGATTCATGGGGCAACTGGAGCAAAAACAATTGATACTACTAGTAGAGTGATTCAGTCAGCATGATCAACAGAAGACCAAGTAACTTACATTGCACAGGAGATCGAAAGTGGATTTCAAGAAAATAACTCTACGGTATGGTGACATGGAGAAGGATTTCGACAGGGTCTGGAGAGAGGAACTGAAAATCAAACTGCTCAAATTCGGAATCAAAAGGCGCATGTATATCCGGATATGTCACTATCTGGTAAATAGAACAGCAGAAGTATAGGAGCAGGAAAACATACAGGAAGGCAATCATCGAACAAGTTGTTCTCAACGAGGGTCCTGTTCCCACGCTATCTAGTTTTTATAAATAATTATGGAAGACATCACAAACAGAGTGCATATTGCAATCTACGCTGATGACCTGGCACTGTGGACACGAGAAGAATCAATAACAGTAGTCACATCAAGGATGCAAGATGTAATTTAAAAGCTAGAAAAATAGACCAAGTCTTGACTGCTCTTTATAAATGAAAATTCTTCAGTCTTCAGCCTATTAAAGAAGAAACAAATGCTAAAATTCAAGTTCAATGACCACCTACTCAATAAAACGAATGTCCAAATATATGGGAATCATGATGGACAGCAGGCGGACGTGGAAAACTCAGATAAATCTAGAAGAAAAGAAGAGACTGGGGATCGTGAACAAATTAGCAGTCACCAACAGGAGGCGGGTTGGTCATTCTGAAAAGTATTTACTCTGGGAGAGTTTGACCAGTACGTTAGATATGGCATAGCAGTCTAGGTCATAATCTCCAAGACACACTTCATAAAGCAAGCCTGAGTGTTAAGTCAGGCACGGATCATCATTGAAACCATAAGTCTACCCCAATAGAAATACTGGAAACGGCCATAGGACTTCAACCATTGGAAGACAGATTGGAACATGGAAGTACTTCAACGAGGAGAAAATGCAAGAGACTGATTAACCATCCAATGCACCCTCAAATAAACAGCTACGGTAGTGGCAGATTGAAAAGGAGTAACTTCATGGCAACTCAAATAGCTTGCCCGCAGACCTAATATTGGCACTGGCTCAACCAAGACACAACCAGCCAGCATACCTCTCCTCCTGGTCTGCACAGGCTTCAGAGCTGGATGCCCTCAATCGCAGCTGCAAAATGGCATTAACTATGAAACAAATACATGGAAAATTGTCCTTTTTGTCTCTATTTCAGCAGTGAAATCTGAAAGGAACACAGAACTAGGTGATCTCATGTTAACTGTAGCCAGTTACCCTGATTCGAGAGTGTAGTAATTCAGTGGATACCTACACTGCAAGCACAAGGGAATAAAGATGCTAACAGACTGGCTAAAGAGGAGCAGGGATGCTCTCAAGATGAGAACCTGGTCACAAGGAAGAAGCAAAAACTATCGCCAGAGAGAACTACACAATAAAGTGAGAAAAATAGCACACAAAACACGACAAGCATGATGGATATTACGAACTGCCCTGAAGAGACCATATTATCATACTTCGCCTCCGGACGGGTCACAACAGAATGAGAACAAAACTAGATTAATATAGACAAAAGACTAATGCCTGTGGTTTGATCGAATATGACGACAGAGCACGTCCTACAGAACTGTCCTCAGTATGCAGATCTGAGAAGAAAGAGGTGGCCCACTTACACCAGCGTCTAAGAAAACTATATGGCGTGGCTGATAGATGACTTGATTAGAGAATCCGAAATCCCAGTCTAGTGATCACGCAGAGGAAGAAGAAACAGAAAATGTACAAATAACAGAATTATTTCTGGAGGAAGTGTTGATAGAAATGTCAAAAAAATGAAGAGATGAAATGAAAAATTGAATAATGGATATCAAGAATGTTCTACAAAGTTAAATTCAATATTATATCAACCTAATGGGTTGCAGTAAGAAGTTGTTTATTGTATTCCATCATCAAATTTAGATGAAAGAGGATTTATCATGGTCACGGACTATTTACAAAAAAGAAACAGATTGTCAATGAGGAATGCGGCGATTTAAAATTATTGATGACAAAAATGTCACCAAACATCGAAAATTTAGTTTCATCACATCTAATTCAGCTCCAATAAATACATTATAAAATAAAATGTGTCAACGATACTGTGAGCAATACAGTAATATTGGTATTATTATCTAATAAAATAACTGAAAATATGTCATTTTTTTCAATTTATAGTATATACAATATAGTTTACACAAGAGGGCGTAGCAGGGAATTATTCACTGAAAAGGGGCTCATTCAAAAGGTTGGGAACCTATGCTCTAGTCTGTCCGAGACTCGAGTTATTTGTCTTGTACAAATTGTTTTCAGTTTCTGTAACTACATTCTTTTGTCAATATATTAGTATAGTCTGTCCATTAATTCGTGAGCACGGTTGACATTGATTTTCGAAAACTGCCTGTTGGATATCAGTGATTTTTTGCAAGCAGCCTTAGAATATCCATGACGCTAAAATAAAGCTAACCAGTAGTCCATAGTTAGTTAGTTAGTTTATTCCTTTCGAGCCAAAGGCGGCACATAGGCAGAGGTTTTAGATCTCCATGTATACGGTTCTTTGCTAGCAGTTGAGATCTTGTAGTGGTTTTACATCCCAATAGTTTACTTTCTTGTTGGATGGTTCTTCGATGAGTGGTCTTTGGTCTTCCACGTTTTCTTTGCAAACTGAGTGACCACATAAGGACTTGTCGATTTAGTCTCTTTTCGTCTGATCTAAGAACATGACCTAAATATTTCCACCTTCGTTTCTTATAATATTTGATACAGGTTGTTGGTGTGTTCTATCTCTCACTGTGTTGTTAGAAGAAATCACTCCATTTACTTTTAATAATTTTCGTAGACATTTATTCTCAAAGCTGCCCAGTTTCTTATCAATTTTCTTTGTTGATTTCAACTTCACAACGTAGGTCAGTACAGGAATCACACATGACATAAATAATTTAACTTTTGTGCATATACTAAGGTCTTAAGTAGTCCATAGATGCTACGAATTTTGCACATCGGCGAATCTTTGATCTTTATGACATCAAAATAGGCTCAAATTTAGATTTTACAGTAATCCCTAAATTTGTCCATGTCACTCTATTCATAGTGTATCTCCATATTAACTTGATAGTCAAGTATAAGTGTGCCCTTATGTCAATCATGAACTTGATACAATATGCAACAGTTAGTCCTCCCTTTCGGTCACCATTAGACCCCAGGTGTCTTAATCCACCACAAATTGTATGATGGTAGACGCATTTGAATATGGAAATGTATACGTTGCTATTTCTCAGTCTGTAATCAAAATATGATTTGTATCATCCGAATCTCACGATTCCATGAGGTTGATAATTGTTACTGGCTGGACAAATGTAATCCATCTCGGTGCCAGTACTCGTCTTCCTCTCGGAGCACATGTTCAACACACTTCTTCCAGAACTACATGTCTATCATTGAGAGGGACTCACGTGTCAGAACTTCAACATCACACATTTTAAACGTCCTGTTCTGTTCGGCAACTTGCCCTTTTACTTTAGCCCAGACAAGCTCTATCGGATTGAGGTGAGCATGATATGAAGGTAGTCGCAAAGACGTGTGGCCGTATTCCGCAATGATTTGTCAATATGAAACACCTTTGTCTTATTTGTCATCCTCACCAGGTGCAACAACTCGGGTTTCAAATATGTATCATCGAAGCTGACATTTTCCTTTAGCAAGCCAAGTCCCAATTGATCTTTTGTATTTGATGCAGTTACTTTCTTCCACTGATACTGCGTTGTGATGGATGCATTATCCATTACCAAGCATGATGGTCTGTTTAGAATTGAAGAGATCTTTCTCCATCCAGTGCCTCGAAATAGTCCATTCATTTCGTGCGTAGTCCTGACCGTCGGATTTTTGATTGGAAAATAAGTCCAGCGTCATGGACAAGACCTTCTTCACTGCTTCCTGCATGTGTTAGTATAATACGCTAGCCTTTGCTGCTTGGTATTTTTTTTTCATCCGTCTACTGATTGCCATTCTTAGCATTGGTGGTGAGCATTGACCAGGATTCGTTCAAATATACAATATCATAGCCTTGCCTCGCCTCACGGATCTGCTCAGGTATTTACTTCGGGCAGCAATTAAATGTGGCTTTCACAACAATATTCCTGCCGCTATATTTTTCTGAAGGTGAAGCCATGGCTCTGCTACATTTTCCATAGAGTACTTTAGAAATGTCTATGCTGCAATCTGATTGCAGTTTTAATTTCAGTTTCTGAGAGTAACAGTTGATTTGTCGCAAACATTTTCAAGAGCTCCCGTCTTATGACATCTATGTCAGTCGTCAATTGTCTTTTCCTGCCTTGTACATTAGTGCACTTTGTGTCCTGTTTAATCCATCGGAAAAGGGTTCTATTCGACCAAGCGCCAGTTGCGTTCGTTTCTGGTTATGAATATCGCAATATAGATGACTCTCTTAGATTCCCTACGGAAGTGTTGGTATAGTAAAACTGTAACCTTCGCATTGTTATAAATGTGTACTTCAGACTCATTATGAATGTGATATCAATGTCAGTTTTGATAAGCCAACAAATATGATACAATAGCTTCATACAAATGGCGAGATACACCTATGACTATCAACGGTATCCCGGCATAACGTCATATGCTTTCGCTTTCAAAGTCGACTGGGTTAGGTGCACGGATTTGAAATTGTTGTATACTCACGATGTTTCTATGTTACCATAATGTATTTTTAGAACAACGCGTCTGTGTACCGTAAATCTGTTACTATTGTGACAATCCGGTGAGGTTGATTTTAATATAACCTGAAGAAGAAATATTTCAAACTACATCAAATTTTCTTGGAAAAAATATTTCTCTAGCGTCATGGATATTCTAAGGCTGCTTGCAAAATCACTGAGATCTGTTGAGGAGGGGGCTTCTCCCCCTCTTTTTGGTGATTGTTGAGAGGTAGGGCTGATGTTGTTTGCCAAACACACCCTACAAAAAGGAGACTTTCCCTTTTGTTTGATACTTTCTTTTTTGTGTTTCATTCAAACAAACACGTCCCCCCATCTAAAAGGGTTCTTGTCGAAGTCCTTGTTTGTTTTTACCAAAAAAACAGTTACTCAATCTCCCCCTAACTCCCAAAGCGTCATTGCCGGGTTTATGTGTTCCCTTTACTTGATGAAACACATAGTCTCAATTTATAAATATCTAATTATACTACATAACATCTGGCTAACTTTTGTTCCTCAGCCTCCTGGGAGGGGGAACTGGCATCCCCTCACCCCCGAACCTCCCTCGCCACCGCAAAACCCCAAAACTCCTTGGAATCCCAAACTGGGAAATAAAAAGCCCCCCTTGTAAATTCTCCCCCCTTCCTCAAATTTAAAAAAAAAAAAAATTGAGGGGTCTAGGATGTCCGTTGAACAGGGAATGGGGAAAAGCCCAGTGTTGAAAGGGCTCTCAATGGTAAAGGGCCATGGGTCATCCGGTCCCCTTTTTGTGCTCTATGCTAAACAATTAAACATATAAACATGAATTTTGCAAATTAAAATATCACCGTAAACCCGACAGCGACCCAAAGCGTCTCTTTCCTAAAAACATCTAACGACTGGGATCCCCAACTTCATGATGAGGAAGGCCAAGGGGGAGCTCACAACTGTCATGTCACTATGTCTTTCTTGCCGTCAGAGTCTTGTCCTGGAATCCAAAAAAAAAAAAGAATTTGAACGAGAATATGACATGAAAAATTATAATAAAAATTATACTGTTGAACATTCTACAGTATATGACCATACATAGAGGAACCAACTAAGCAACCCACAATCCCGAGGAAGGACAAAACCAACAAATTTGACATCTACAATGTCACTGTTCGAAATATTACCACCACATTATATGTGAAATACGGGGATAATAACACTCACACCCCACTCTGGAAATCGATACACCTAGTATCCTCACCGCTTTATTAGCTAGCAATGAAATATGTGTGGACAACATCCAACACTCATTATCCAAGCACCGTGAGGCATAATAATCACCCTCTAAACTCATGGGAAATGAATTCATTAAAAAAACACTGTGCCCAAATACCTAACTCCGCTTATAAGAGAGGCAGGCTCACGATTCCAACAAAAGGAATTGCACACCAAACCACAGAACAATTAGACCATCTTAAAGACAATATTAAAACCACCACCCATTAAACAACTTTTCAATCCCAGGAATGAATGAGCTTCAAAATATTAAGCTCCATTATAAACGTCCATTATTCAACGCTGCTCCACTGTCTCCTAAACTTCTTCTGTTAAAATGTCAAATCTTCTTATTTAACATAATGAACACATCAAAGTGTAG
This sequence comes from Arion vulgaris, assembly GCA_020796225.1. Classification (NCBI taxonomy): domain Eukaryota; kingdom Metazoa; phylum Mollusca; class Gastropoda; order Stylommatophora; family Arionidae; genus Arion; species Arion vulgaris. The sequence goes on from CM036776.1 coordinate 6,464,805, forward strand.
GATTACGTACACGTGACGCAAATCACACCACATCTGCCAATTAACAAATCATAATCAAGGATCCACGAAATGCTCGGATCGCTTATCATGAAGACAATAAATCACCCACAACCCCAGGAATAAAAGTGACATTCCAATATATCAAATATCTGCAATTTACCAACATACTGCAACCTCAATAATGTCACAATCACAATCCTCCCCATATAGCAATCACATTGAAGTTAATGAGACTTCATTGTCCGTTCAACCATCAAACGGAATCAAATAATATTCAAAATTTGACTCCACAATATATAACCACAGGTATTATTAAAATTGTTAAATTTTACAACCCAGCCAAACCCCACAGAATCAAGCCAATTCCAAAAGGATTTGCCTATCAGGCTCAATATCAGATAAACTCAATAAATGAGGAAGTACACTGCGTCCTGCATAGTCCAAAGACCCGGTCAAAAACCCAATGATTTTCTTTGGTGGCATACTATTAATCTCCCCGACAGATCTATTACGATCCATCTTTCAGTTCCCCATGTCCCAAACAAAAACTCAAATAGTTTCCTTATTTGATTCAATTTCATCCCTAAAAGCAGACCTGGCGTTTTGTAAACTCGGTTTTCTGGAGTTTTTATACAAATCACAAATCAATTTGGGGTCCCAGCCAAAATTCAGGCCCATCGGTTTTACAACTCCATGTGGTTGGGTATAAATCACATAAATAATGGTTGTCCTCGTCATGATCTAATATCTTTCCCACGGGACTATCCCGGGGAGCAATAGTAATGGTATCATCTGTGTACCATCCCACGATGTATATCTTAAGGATATTGTTAGGAGGACAACATAGACCCCAACAATAATCTGAGCAAGCCAGGACTAAACCGTAGTTCGTAGAATGAAAGAGTCAATTCTTTCAAACAATGCTGTGGTAAACACAGGGCACAAGCACTTATAAATAGTATCAGGGTAATTACCACAGTATTCCATCGCAAACGCTTGGTCAAGGATGGACACAATACCTCCCGAAACAGCCGCATTGTTTATGTTATCAAGTAACTTCCGTTCAGAATACATCTTTGCACATCAGAACCAGATCGTACTGGATCTGATGTTATTGGTGAAAATCAAAACTAATTGCAGTTCATATTTAGCTCATAATCTGAGTTTCGGGATTTGGCATCTGTCCTATACATTTTCGAACTTATTGGTAGTGAGGTGCATTTATTTTCACCACCACTGTCTACTGGGGGGTTAACACTAGCAGTATGCACGTAGGCCACCACTCGCTGGATCCAAAAATTTTATATCGTCATTGTTGAATTCATCTCAGGGATCTCAATTCTCGTATTGTCGATTTTGACGTGTCCGCCGGATGGAGACACCGTCAGTCAAACCGATTCTTATTACCAGCCGGATCCATAGCTCTGTTCCTGTTATAAATGATCATTAGGGTCTAATCTAAAAGATAGACTTAGGCCATTTTGCTTTTCTCCGTACTCCCCCAGACTGACCTCTACGGTTAAGCACACTTGCTAAATACCCACACGTCTTACTATTTTGTCCACCACAACTTGTTTAAGTTTTGAATTAACCTGTACTGTTTGGTGATTTCTCGCCGTTTGACTTTTGTCTTAGCATTGTAGTATTCTTGGCTTATAATGTATTAATCTTACCAACCTGTACGAGCACCTTCGCGCTCATAGATTCAATGATATGTATGAGGATAAAGTATACGATTTACATTGCGTTTTAATCTTGAGTGGTGAACATGACAATATCCATGTTCTATTGGTCGTACATTGTGTGAATGACCTTTCCAGAAGGAGGCGACAAACTGCTCAATTCTCAATTCCTCACCGGAACCACTAATGACTTTCTTAATGTCAGTCTCTTCATGTTCATGTACATTATCCTCCGCTATCGAAGTCTGTTAAGACATATGGCTCATCATCGGACCAATCGACAGCAGATTCGACTGTGCTGGTGATTTGAAGTAACCACCTCTACAAGAAAACTGTAATAAGAGATTCGGTTCTTCACATGCCACATCGTCGGATGATATCAAGCTATCCACACTGTCGAGGCTATCCACTACAGATCCAACAGGTAGTTTCAGAAAATCAATTTCAAACGTGCTGAGAATTAATGGACAGACTATAGTTTGACTAGGTCTGACTGCTATGATGTAGATAGACTGTTGCATTGTGGGTGATCACTCTGTCCTCTGATATTAATCACGTCGTAATTAACCTTTCCTATAAATATATAAGAGCCCAATTCTGTATTTTAATCTTTATTATATGCATATATTTCACCCATATAGCACATTTACATCTACAACACATATAGCATATTCTGCATATATAACATACATATAGTCTAACCTGATTACCTCACTCTGAAAATGATATATCACCTTACAATATAAAATCCTAAACTATAACCACTTGATTATATATGCACAAATCTTCACTATTCAAGTCCTACACTCTATTGAATATCTAATACAAGTTCATCACATAATTGTATTGTACAGGTTAGTCTGAAGTCCTTAGAATGCCTCTGTCTACTTTAAAATGTTAATAGTTTTCATTGGAACAGCTGTTCTGAGTAAAAGTGTTCCATGGTCTGTTACTTGTGACTTCGAAGATACCATTTTTTCAAAGTGTCTATTTTCTGTCTCTTTATGAAAGTTTGATTTTTATACATTAAGATCATATCTTTAAAACGAGGCTCTGATAGCTTGGTGACTATTCTGCAAATGGCGATTTAGAAGATATATATTTGCAGTTCAATGTGGATTTCTCTAGTGTTGTATGTCTCTATAAGATGCTACTTCTATTCTCTATCAGATTTCTTTATAGGTCTGATCATGCTTACTCTGCTGTGTGGATCTGTTTATAAATCTCTGTCCACCTACCATGTCTGGTTATACTCACTATCCGAGGTCAGCGTTGGTCGTCTCTTCAACTCAGCACACTGGGCTATTCCGTCTGCCCCTTTGCGAGTTCTGCAAGACTCTCTCCATGTTCGGCAAGTCTCTATCCGAGTTCTAAAAGTCTCTTCTGCTACGTTGCTACTGCTAAGTTGTTTCTCTCTCTATGTGTCCTATCAGCTGTCAGGTGTCTAGCTATACTCACATATTCTAACTCAATTCTGGTCTCATCAACGCAGCACCTGGGCCATTCGATCTGCCCTTTGCGAGCTCTGCGAAGTTTCTCTACGTTCTGCCGTCTCTTCTGTGTCTCTCTGTGTCTCTTCTTCTCAGTCTAAGTTTTTCTCTCAAAGTGTGCCTGCATTTTATATTCACCCAAAAGTCTTTCTCTGGACCACCCATTTTGACCAGGAAAAGTAATATTGTAACTGATACTAGTTTTCTAGCAAGTGGTTAAATTATTGTCTATTCAACTAGGAAAATGATACACTAAGAACACCTGTATATACTGAAAAGTAATATTGTAACTGATACTGTTTTCTAGCAAGTGGTTATATTCTTGTCTATTCAACTAGGAAAATGATACACTAAGGACACCTGTATGACCCCACTGCCCAGTGAGTATTCATTTCTCTGGTAATTCACTAATGGCTCATAGAATTGTGTCCGAGTCATACCACCTTGACGTTTTTTGAATGCTCCTCCCATTGTACTTAACCTTCCCAGCTAAATCAAACTTCAACCTTGCACCTGTGATAGAAATATGATGTGCCTGGTTCTGTCTCACACTGTTACAGTATCAGGCGGCACCGTAATGGCGACGGGTAGGCAGCATAAGCGGCGAAATCAAAATTACAATTGAAAGTTAATTTAAATAAAAAACATTTAAAGGGCGGCATTTCGAAGACTTGCATCATATTGAGAAAATATACCGTACGGACCTGACTTAGACCATAGGCGCAGCATTGATAACAGGAGATCATATTTAGTCTGACCTCTCACACTTGACCTGTAAAACAGGTAACCTGATTGCTCCAACCCCAAAATTGATGACCAAGAGATCATATTTAGTCAGCCTCTCTCATTTGACCTATGTAAAACAGAGCAACCCTGACAGATTACCTCGGATCATTCAGATACACAAGCCCTGCTGCCCGTTCCCACTACAAGGTGGTAGCTTCATGATGGAGGTTGGCACAGGACACATCTTCTATATATTTCAAGCTTTGTTTGAATATTGAATCCTTAGCTTTCCAGAGTTATTGATCATGTCGAGAGTTGGAGATGAATTATTTATTTTTCACAATGATGTTCTCTACCTAATCACTAACATTCGATCCAGTTTGTCTCGGGTGTACACAGATCTGGAACTTTCTATATTATTACATTTTCTAACTTCATTGTCTTTTCTGATTTGTGGTTGCTGGATGCAGGTGAGAGTTTCAATTTACCAAAAAACTAAATTTCCAAGTTTAACTTTAATGTGTTCACGAGCAAGGTAGATTTAGAACTTTGAAGGCATTGTGCGTTGAGAAATAGAGGGAATACGGTCAGGTCGACTATTTTGAAGATTCATTTTCACACCTTAGTATGTCTTCTATCAGATTCAGGCACTTGCTTTGTTAACAAAATGTTATTTTAATGCAATATTCATATTTTGCTGAACTAACCTTAGGTGTCAAATTGTTTATTTATTGAAAATTGTTATGAAATCGGCATTCTTCAACCTATCTCAACAGTATTTGCATAAAGAGATAACTGTATGTATCATCTACCGTTGTAATCGTCATTATTTCCCCTGCATCGTTCGGCAAGCTTCGGGACTGTGGAATGCTAACTACCCGCACGCCAGAATGGCTCATTGGTTGTGTACGTAAGGACGCTCGTATTGCTAGGCTAGGCGATTGGTGTCGTAAGGACTAGGGTAAGTGGTTCGAGTCCCGTGTTTGTCTATTTGTTTTTCGGAAGCTCTTAATACCTGTATCTGTTTATTTGTTGATCATATTCGTTACTTCCGTTTAGCTTCCTCTGAGTTCTTTCAAAAACTCCTTGTGCTCATTTTATTCACGTCAACAATTTTCCGTGAACTTCCATATATGGGTGTTACCTTGACCTTTTCTATTAGCATAGACAATGCGCGATTCCCGTTGGATGAACTAGTCACGTGGGTAGCCGATTTTCCAAGATGCCTGATTGTTTACGATAGAGACTACTCGACGCTCCAAATTGAAATATGCCTTGTGCCAAGAAATGTACCCCCAGTCAGCTACCAACATAAGAAAGCACGATGTCTAGCAACTAGCAATACTCGTAAGCAGAGAAAATTGTACCAGAACGTTGTAAACATTATATAAAATTCTGAATGCGACCCAGCTGAACAGCATGTGCCAGTGCCTAGTGTCACTGAGTTTTTGACAGTGAGTGATTCTATACCATTGTCATGTGTTCTCAAGTTTTGGAAGCGACTTACTTGCAGAAAAGACCCGAAGTCAGGTTCTCAAAGTTTTGGAAGTGATTCTTTACTTGTAGAAAAGACCCGAAGTCAGGTTCTCAAAGTTTTGGAAGTGATTCTTTACTTGCAGAAGAGACCCGAAGTCAGGTTCTCAAAGTTTTGAAGTGATTCTACTTGCAGAAAGACCGAAGTCAGGTTCTCAAAGTTTTGGAAGTATTCTTTACTTGCAGAAAAGACCGAAGTCAGGTTCTCAAAGTTTTGAAGTGATTCTTTACTAGCAGAAAAGACCAAGTCAGGTTCTCAAAGTTTTGGAAGCGATTCTTTACTTGCAGAAAAGACCCGAAGTCAGGTTCTCAAAGTTTTGGAAGTGATTCTTTACTTGAGAAAAGACGAAGTCAGGTTCTCAAAGTTTTGGAAGTGATTCTTTACTTGCAGAAAAGACCCGAAGTCAGGTTCTCAAAGTTTTGGAAGTGATTCTTTACTAACAGAAAAGACCCGAAGTCAGTTTTAAAAAAGCACATATGAATATATGACCACCTCTATCATCAGGTATGTTTCTATTGATGACAATGGATACAATAAAGTGAAACACAGAACAGTAGTTGGTTTTTATCAATTTGATCCAATCATATTCATGCATGATGCAGTCCAGTATGTAAAATTACCAGTCTAAGTCTTATTTTGAAAATGGACAGCAAGGAAGTCAGGATTAGCTGTGCATGCAGAAGTTTACTGCTCTTGTTGTGAAGAAATAATTTTGGAAGGTACCTAGCTCTTTCACGCCCATTTATTTCTCAATTTTTAAGCAGTTAATTCCAGGGAAGTAAAAAAACAATTTTAAAAATTACGATCCCAACTACTCGTCAATAAATAAACATATATTCTTTATATACTACAATTGAAGAAAACTGGACTAGCAATAGAATAGCAAGGTTGAAAAATAGTATAATAAAACAGTAGAAGTAAAACTAGAAAGACTTCTTATAAGGAAAGCAACTCTATGGCGCATGTGCGACTAAAGCGTGGAAAGAGCTAGCTGCAAGTAATGATGGGGATAGATCTTTTGCCATCAACAAAGTATTTATTCTGCACTAATGTGTTATTTTGCACAAGGTTTGTGGAATGGTACAACAACGCTCAATAATTTGATAGAAATATAAGTATATGGGGACTATCATCATAGCACTCCGGACATGTCCATAGGTGCTCCGATCTCCGACTCAACACATCCAGCAGCCTAACACGCCAGTTCGATGTTGATTAATCAATCTCCTTGCATATTTAGTATGTTGTTCTTTTCAGCTGCTACCAATATTGACACCCATCTCTCTCAATCTGGTCAGTGAGTGTGGTTCATGCACAGCATTCATGCATCACTCTACATGACAATGAAGTAGATATTAGTATCAGCTTCATTGCACTTAGCTACTAGAGCAGAAACACGTACAAACAAAGTACTTTAGTTTTACAAATTACAGAAACAGTGACGATAAACAGCAACGTTTCGACCAAAAGGCCTTTATACGCAAACGAACAAACAGGAGTGACAAATTAAAATGAAACACAAATGGACGACCAAATACAAACGTATCTAAGGAAAATCTGGGAATAAAAACGAATAACGAAAAAAATGTAACACAAAAACACACTAAAAGAAATAGAACGGAGAAAGAAACAATGAAACATCTAGTAAATATATAACTGAATACATGCAACATATGCTCATAGATTACAAAGCATGGGAAGAGAAAGTACTAAGAAGCATAAGAGTGTAATACGTTGAGCCCGCGTGGTCGCAAGGTACATACAAAGAAATCAACCGATTCTCCAGAGCAAATCGACTACGATCATCAGAGGAACATGATCGGATGGCTGTAACCTGGACATCGCAAGCTCCTGAATGGCCAGTATCATTGAAATGGTAGCTACAGGGGTCAAGAGCATTGGCATATATCGCGCAAGTGTTGGGCGAATCGGTCACTGAGTCTCCTGCCGGTTTCCCAATATAGGCCTTGTTGCACCGCTTGCAGATAATGGCATAGATAATATTACGGGACTCGACGTGAAACTGTCTTCAACAACGAAGTAGCTTTGGAAAAGACACCGTGCGGGTTGTATTAATACGCACAAGCGTTGCAGCGCCGACGGCACCTGGATGGTGCCAAAATTACTCTGGATATTGGCTTGAGGCGACTGTGACCAACATATCCTTAAGGCTTCTGTCCGTCTGTCGCCACCAAAGGATGGTGTTGGAAGATTGAACGTGTCTCAGGATCAGACTGAAGAATGGAGAGATGACGGAATAAGACTTTCTTCACAAGGGAACTATGAGGGTGGAGAGTTAAGACAAGTTTCACCCTGTCAGAATTGGAAGTTCTATGCTCGGTTGAGAGAGCCTCCTGGCGAAAATTTGCTGAACGCGCAGCATAGCGAAGCAAGCACCTTATCCGGTATAAGCGCTTACGAAAGAAATCCAGCATCTCGTGAGCTCTGTCGAGAAAATCGTCGTCCTCGCTACAGAGGCGACGAAGGCGCAAGGGTTGAGAGAATGGTAAAGAGTCACGACAAGCATGGGAATGGGAAGAGGTATGAAAGAAAACTTTGCATCAGTAGGCTTGTACTGATGTAGTGATGATGGATATGCTGATAGTGATAGTGATATCAAGAAAGTTGACACAAGAGGTAGAGATGTGAGATGTAAGCCGAATAGCCGGATTGAAGACATTAATGAAATTAATGAAGCGTGACAAATCGGCTTCAGGCATATCGGTAATGCCAATACAATCATCAATGTATCTATGATACAGACGGAAGAGGGCCATCATAGGAATGCCATACTGGGTGCTCAAGATGACCCATGAATAGACAAGCATAACTGGGTCCCATTTTAAGTACCCATGGCATACTGATCTGCTCAAAGAACTGGTCATTGAACTGAAAGGAGTTGAGAGTTAGAACTAGTTCTGCAAGACGAAGGAGAGCAGAGGTGGAGACAAGTGGGTTAGTTCTCCTGTCGAGAAAGTACTGGAGAGCTTGAAGTCCGTCGGAATGAGGTATGGAGGTGTACAATGAGCACACATCAAGGAGGAAGAGACGTTAAGTCCTGCCAGGCAACAACTCAATAGACGAAAAAACAGACAAGGTGTGTGGTCGTATCTTTCAGAATGAAGGTAGTGTGGTGACTATAGGATTGAAGATACTATCAATAAATTCGGAGATATGTTCCGTAGGACAAGACAAAGAAACGATGGCTACCGATTGTTGTCAGTTTTGAATTTTGGGAGCATATAAAAGGCGGTTTTCCTAAACAGCTATCGATGACACAAAGTGATGTCGCCGTAGGAAGGTCGTTAGAGGCAATTAAGTTCTTAATTACTGTACGGACTTTACTATTGTTAGATAGTGTGACATCAGAAGAACTAGTTTTATAGAATTGGATGTCAAGTAATTGGTTGCGGCCTTCCTGGAGGTATAGTTCTTTGCTCCATACCACTATTACACTGCCTTTATCAGGGGGTTTTTTGATAACAATGTCATCACGTCGACGGAGGTGTGATAGAGCACGAAACTCGGACGGAGACATGTTAGAATGCCCTAGGCGTTTGGGTGGAGCAGTCAATATCGTGTAAGTATTCTTGATGTAGAGATCAAAGGCGTTGGAGACACCAGGGTTGGGTGTCCAATCATGTTTGCGAGTAGAATATTTAGCGAACATACTCTTGTCATGACATTGGTCAGTGTCAACCTGGTTCCGAAATGAAATTTCAGCCGTAAGCCACGGTAAAAGGTGCACATCTTGAAGAGTAGAGTAATGGTCAATGGTGGGTCGGAGAGGAACAAACTTGAGACCCTTACTTAAAACATCTCTCGCTGTCGATAAGGGAAGGTCTGAGAGGATGCAAACCACCTGTGTGGGAGGAGAGATCGTAGTGGACAATTGGAAGGAGTGGTAGAAGGTACAGGGCGAAGAAGGTTACGTTTTTGTTGGTGATGGTGCATAAATTCATGTAGTTGTCTGTTAAGAACATGGATAATAAACGAATAAGGAGTAAAGACATATTGTTAGAAGTGAGAAGTTGTAGACGCTGTAGAAGTAGGGACTGGGAGGAGTCCAAGTCAGTAAGAAGATGAGAATGGTTGAAGCATACAACGCATACGTTTTGCGCACATTTGTTTCTAGCTTCTGTAACATTCGCTGCTCCCTGGGGTATAACAAGCCTGCCGAGGGGTGAAAGTTAGAAGCAAAGCCTTTGGGAATAACCTAAGTCGCTGAACGTAAAGAAAATTGCGGTGAGAACAGAAACGAGTTTTTAAAGGTAACCATAGCATAACTAATGGCAGTCAGACGCAAATCAGTCGGCGGAGGCTAAAGAGAAACCGAGATATAAGACCGAAGAAAATTCAACACGTACTGTAGGGAAGGCATAGTAATAGAAATACAAACAAAGAATAGATATTAAACGCTAAAAGAGGTAGAAACGGAAATGCAATACACAAAAATATTAAATCTTACCTACTACGTCACAACGAATAGTTGCAGCAATATGGCGACGAATATCGAAATAGGGGAGACTGCGTAAAACTTGGTAAATAGTGAAACACTACAAAGTACTATAGTTTACAAAAACAGAAACAGTGACGATAAACAGCAACGTTTCGACCAACAAGGCCTTTATCAAGCAAACGAAAAACAGGAGTGACAAATTAAAATGAAACACAAATGGACGACCAAATACAAACGTATCTAAGGAAAAGCTGGAATAAAACGAATAACGAAATAAATGTAACACAAAAACACACATAAAACTAGAAATAGAGAGAAACAATGAAACATCTAGTAAATATATACTTGAATACATGCAACATATACCCATATAGATTATAAAGCATGGGAAGAGAAAGTACTAGAAGCATAAGAATGTAATACATGCAACATATACCCATAAGATTACAAAGCATGGGAAGAGAAAGTACTAAGAAGCATAAGAAAGTAATACGTTGAGCCCGCGTGGTCGCAAGGTACCATACAAATAAATCAACCGATTCTCCAGAGCAAATCGACTACGACAAACAAATCACGCTTCATTAATTTCATTAATGTCTTCAATCCAGCTATTCGGTTTACATCACACATCTACTCAATTGTGTCAACTTTCTTGACATCACTATTACTATCAGCCTATCCACCATCACTACATCAGTTTACTCAAGCCTACTGATCCACATAGTTTTCTTCTTTATACCTCTTCCCATTCCCAGGCTTGTCGTGATTCTTTACCATTCTCTCAACTCTTGCGCCTTCGTCGCCTCTGTAGCGAGGACGATTTTCTCGATAGAGCTCACGAGATGCTGGATTTCTTTCGTAGCGCTTATACCCGGATAAGGTGCTTGCTTCTGCTATGCGGCGCGTTCAGCAAATTTCTCGCCAGGAGGCTCTCTCAACCAGCATAGAACTTCCAATTCTGACAGGGTGAAACTTGTATTAACTTTCCACCCTCATAGTTCCCTTGTGAAGAAAGTCTTATTCCGTCATCTCTCCATTCTTCAGTCTGATCCTGAGACGATCAATCTTCCAACACTATCCTTTGTGGCGTACAGACGGACAGAAGCCTTAAGGATATGTTGGTTCACAGTCGCCTCAAGCCTATATCCAGAGTAATTTTGGCACCATCCAGTGTGGCCGTCGGCGCTGCAACACTTGTGCTTATGTCATACAGACCCGCACGGTGTCTTTTCCAAAATCCACGTTCGTTGTTGAAGACAGTTTCACGTGCGAGTCCCGTAATATTATCTATGCCATTATCTGCAAGCGGTGCAACAAGGCCTATATTGGGAAACCGGCAGGAGACTCAGTGACCGATTCGCCCAACACTTGCGCGATATACGCCAATGCTCTGTGACCCCTGTAGCTACCCATTTCAATGATACTCGCCATTCAGGAGCTTGCGATGTCCAGCCATCCGATCATGTTCCTCTGATGATCGTAGTCGATTTGCTCTGAGAATCGTTTGATTTCTTTGTATGGTACCTTGCGACCACGCGAGCTCAACGTATTACATTCTTATGCTTCTTAGTACTTTCTCTTCCTATGCTTTGTACTCTATATGGGTATATGTTGCATGTATTCAAGTTATATATTTACTAGATGTTTCATTGTTTCTTTTCCGTTCTATTTCTAGTTTTTATGTGTGTTTTTGTGTTACATTTATTTCGTTATTCGTTTTTATTCCAGCTTTTCCTTGGATACGTTTGTATTTGGTCGTCCATTTGTGTTTCATTTTAATTTATCACTCCTGTTTGTTCGTTTGCTTGATAAAGCCTGTTTAGTCGAAACGTTGCTGTTTATCGTCACTGTTTCTGTATTTGTAAAACTATAGTACTTTGTTTGTACGTGTTTCACTATTTACCAGTTTTACTGCAGTCTTCCCCTATTTCGATATTCGTCGCCATATTGCTGCAACTATTCGTTGTGACGTAGTAGGTAAGATTTAATAGTTATATTGTTGTGTATGCATTTCCCGTTTCACCTCTTTTAGCGTTTAATATCTGTTCTTTTTTTTGTATTTCTATTACTATGCCTTCTACGAGTACGTGTTGAATTTTCTTCGCTCTTATATCTCGGTTTCCTTTAGCCTCCTGCCGACTGATTTCGCCTGACTGCATTGTTATGCTATGGTTACTTTAAAAAAACTCGTTTCTGTTCTCTTCGCAATTTTCTCTTTACGTGTCAGCGACTTAGGGTTATTCCCAAAGGCTTTGCTTCTAACTTTCACCCTCAGCGGCTTGATTATACCCAGGGAGCAGCAATGTTCAAGCTAGAAACCAAATGTGCGCTACAACGTATGGCGTGTATTGCTAACCATTTCATCTTCTTACTGGACTGGACTCCTCACGTCCCTACTTCTACAGCGTTTACAACTTCTCACTTCTAACAATATGCTCCTTTACTCCATTATTCGTTTTATTATCCATGTTCTTAACAGACAAATACATGAATTTATGTGCACCCATCACCAACAAAAACTTAATTTTTCGCCCTGTACCTTCTCCCCCATCCAATTGTCCCTACGATCTTCTCCTCCCCCACAGGTGGTTTGCATCCCCCCAGACCTTCCTTATCGGACAGCAGAGATGTGTTTAAGTAAGGTCTCAAGTTGTTCCCCTCCCACCCACCATTGACCTCTCTACTCTTCAAGATGTGCACCGTTTTCACCGTGGCTTACGGATGAAATTTCATTTCGGGAACCAGGTTGACCTGACCAATGTCTGCACGAGTATGTTCGCTAAATATTCTACTCGCAAACATGATTGGACACCCAACCCCAGTGTCTCCACGCTCTTGATTCTACATCAAGAATACTTTACACGATATTGGACTTCCACCCCAAACGCATAGGGCATTCTAACATGTCTCCGTCCGAGTTTCGTGCTCTATCACACCTCCGTCGACGTGATGACATTGTTATCAAACCCACCGATAAAGGCGGTGCAATAGTGGTATGGAGCAAGAACTATACCTTCAGGAAGGCCGAAACCAATTACTTGACACCCAATTCTATAAAACTAGTTCTTCTGATATAACACTATCTAACAATAGTAAAGTCCGTACAGTAATTAAGAACTTAATTGCCTCTAACGACCTTCCTACCGGCGCATCATCACTTTTGTCATCGATAGCTGTTTAGGAAAACCTGCCTTTATATGCTCCCCAAATTCATAAACTGAACAATCCGGGGAGGCCCATCGTTTCTGCTTGCTCTTGTCCTACGGAACATATCTCCGAATTTCTTGATAGTATCTTCAATCCTATAGTCACCACCCTACCTTCATTCTTGAAAGATACGAACCACACCTTGTCTGTTTTTCGTCTATTGAGTTGTTGCCTGGCAGGACTTACCGTTTCTTCCTCCTTGATGTGTGCTCATTGTACACCTCCATACCTCATTCCGACGGACTTCAGCTCTCCAGTTCTTTCTCGACAGGAGAACTAACCCACTTGTCTCCCTCCCCGGGTCTTTCGTCTTGCAGAACTATTTCTAACTTTCAACTCCCTTTCAGTTCAAGGGCCAGTTCTTTGAGCAGATCATGGGTCGCCATGGTCTAAAATGGGACCCAGTTATGCTTGTCTATTCATGGGTCATCTTGAGCACCTAGTATGGAATTCTTATGATGGCCCTCTTCCGTCTGTGTATCATAGATACATTGATGATTGTATTGGCATTACCGATATGCCTGAAGCCGATTTGTCACGCTTTTATTAATTGCATTAATGTCTTTAATCCGGCTATTCGGTTTACATCTCATCTCTCCTCTTTTTGTCACTTTCTTGACATCACTATCACTGTCGGCCTGTCCACCATCACTACATCAGTTTACTACAAGCCTACTGATGCACATATTTTTCTTCTTTGTGCCTCTTCCATTCCCAGGCGTCGTGACTCTTTACCATTCTCTCCCAAATCTTGTGCCTTCGTCGCCTCTGTAGCGAGGACGACGATTTTCTCGATAAAACTCACGAGATGCTGGATTTCTTTCGTAAGCGCTTATACCGGATAAGGTGCTTGCTTCTGCTATGCGGCGCGTTCAGCAAATTTCTCGCCAAGGAGGCTCTCTCTAACCAGCATAGAATTTCCAATTCTGACAGGGTGAAACTTGTCTTAACTTTCCACCCCCATAGTTCCCTTGTGGGGAGAGTCTTGTTCCGTCGTCTCTCCATTCTTCAGTCTGATCCTGAGACACGTTCAATCTTCCAACACTATCCTTTTGGCTGACGGGACAGAAGCCTTAGGGTATGTTGGTTCCGGTCCCTCGGGCCAAGTGTTCAGAGTCATTTTGGCACCATCCAGTGCGGCCGTCGGCGCTGCAACACTTGTGCTTATGTAATACAGACCCGCACGGTTTTCTTTTCCAAAACCCGTTCGTTGTTGAAGACAGTTTCACGTGCGAGTCCCGTAATATTATCTATGCCATTATCTGCAAGCGGTGCAACAAGGCCTATATTGGGAAACCGGCAGGAGACTCAGTGACGGATTCGCCCAACACTTGCGCGATATACGCCAATGCTCTGTGACCCATTGGGTACCCATTTCAATGATGCTGGCCATTCAGGAGCTTGCGATGTCAGGTCACAGCCATCCGATCATGTTCCTCTGATGATCGTAGTCGATTTCTCTGGAGTTTGGGTTTATTTCTTTGTATGGTACCTTGCGACCACGAGCTCAACGATTACTCTTATGCTTCTTAGTACTTTCTCTTCCCATGCTTTGAATCTATTGGTATATATTGCATGTATTCAAGTTTTATATTTACTAGATGTTTCATTGTTTCTTTTCCGTTCTATTTCTAATTGTTATGTGTGTTTTTTGTGTTAAATTTATTTCGTTTTCGTTTTTATTAGATTTTCCTTAGATACGTTTGTATTTGGTCGTCCATTTTTGTTTCATTTTAATTTTTCACTCCTGTTTGTTCGTTTGCTTGTTAAAGGCCTTGTTGGTCGAAACGTTGCTGTTTATCGTCACTGTTTCTGTATTTTGTAAAACTATAGTACTTTGTTTGTACGTGTTTCACTATTACCAAGTTTTACTGCAGTCTTCCCCCTATTTCGATATCACATAAACACACGTGTTGCAACGCTGACGCCCACACTGGACAGTGCCAAAATAAGTCTGGATATTGAACTTAAGGCGACTGTGTGTCAACATATCCTTAAGACATATGTCCCGTCTGTAAGCCACCAAAGGATAGTTGGGGAAGACAGAACGGTCTCAGGATCTGACTTAAGGATAGACAGATGACGGAATAAAAAAATTTCACCAGTGAACTACGAGGGTGGAAAGTTAATATAAGTTTTACTCTGTCAGAGTTAGTGGTCCTATGCTGACTTGTAAGGGCCTGCTGGCGAGTGATTTGCTGAACTCGATGCATAACCGAGACAAGCACCCTCTCTCGGTATAGGCGCCTGCGAAAGAAATCAAGCATCTCGCAAGCTCTCTCAAGAAAATCATCGTACTCGCTACAAAGGCGACGAAGGTGCAAGAGCTGCGAGAATGGCAAAGAGTCACAACAAGCCCGGGGATGGGAAGAAGTATAAAGGAGGAAACTATGTGCATCAGTAGGCTTGTAATATACTGATGTAGTGATAGTGGATAGGCGTATGGTGATAGTAATGTCAAGAACGTTGACACAAGTAGTGGAGATGTGAGAAGTAAAACGAATAGAAGGGAATAGAAAACATTAATGAAATTAATGAAGCGTGATAAATGACTGAATGTATAACTAAAAATAATGTGTATGTGTATTTATTATTTGATATAATCAAATATATCCTAACCGAAAACTTGATTTTTTCTGAAAATATATGTCGTGCCCCACCAACAAAAAATGATCATGAGCCGCCACTGACTAGAATACAGTAACACTACAATATAGTGGCAAACATATATTTCAAACATTACAACGAGTATTCAGTAATGTTACAACTACAGACCACCTACACAGAGATTTAATTATGTTAATTTCCTTTACTTTGCGTTCCCGGCCTAGCCTGATGGACCAACTTAATTTAATGTCACTACAGCACTCCAACTGTGACTACAATACAAACAAACCAATTTTGGTTGGAGAGTTCTCACAGTCCAGTGGTGGTAACTTGAACATCAACCAGCTGTTTGAGTATGTGTGCAACCACGGCTAGCCAGAGCTTGGAGCTGGGATTTGGTTAACGAAGGAACAAACCAAAGAGGGGGTATCTCACACATCAGAGGATACACAAGCAATGGGGCAATACCCGTAACAATCTCATAGTCAAGATGATATTCTGTGGGCGTATGTGTGTTGTTGTTTGATAATAAACTATTGTTTCATCTATTTGCATGTTGTATTATATTTATTATATATCATAAGACTGACATGAAAACAAAGCTAAGAATACTAAGAGCATGCATATTCCCAGTGGCAACATATAGGTGTGAAGCATGGACATTCAACAAGGTGGTGGAAAACATATATGCCTTTAGAATATAAGTTTTAAAGAGTTTTTAAGCCGAAGGATTGACTTCATTACTGCAAGGGTTTTACCCCATATGCCTCAGTCCTCTAAGCAGAAATGGCACGCCACCTGCCGAAAGTATTGCACAAAGCAGGAACTCCGTAGCTCCAACAACAATCCTAGGGGTCTCTGGAAAAACTGCACTCGTGAACAGAGCGGCGCGTTCCGGACTCGAATCCATGACCTTCGACTCACAAGGCAAAGGGCTTAACCGCTTAGCCACAGAGACCCACTAAAATATAAGTGTTACAGAAGAGTCCTCCGTATATCATAGACAGAGATGAGAACAAATAGATCTATTCAGAAAGAACTCACAATCACAGGAAACTGGCTAATGCTCATCATCAAGGACAATATACTTTATAGGACTTTGCTCTCTTTGCTCTCTTTGCTGCACATCTGAACTTCACTCTCTAGCCAGTTCACCCACTTCGTTGATGGTCATATTCATGGTTTCTTTAATATCTTGTAGCCATCTTTCTCTTGGTCTGCCTCTGCGTCCTGGGACCCTGCCCTCTAATATTGTTCTTTCCATGCCATCGTGACGCTTAATGTGATCAAAGTATCTATTGTTTCTGTATAGTATATTGTTTATCAGACAATTCTCTTTAACATTTACTTCTTTCAGGACATCATTGTCTTTCTTTTAGTAATGCTCTAAATACGGATAAAAATTAAAGTATTTAGGACATATAAAGAGACACGAAAGGCTGAAGAACACCGTCATGGAAGAATCCATCCCGCCATAGAAGAGAAGGGGAAGACCATGGAGAATATGGATTCAAGATGTAACTGATGGTTTGAGCATGACAGCCGAAGAGGCGGGGCTATTGGAAGCATCAAGATAGTACAGACGTTAGTAATCAAATAATAATAGAAACATTTTTTGTGAGTTTCTTGTCCTTCTTTTTCTGGCGATCGTTCTTAATGTCGTTTTTATCATTCTAATATATATATATCAACAATCTAACACCAAGAACGGGTGTAATATCAGTTTGAAATTCGAACTTTCTACATGTGCTAGAAAAAGGTGAAAAATGTTAGCGTCCACCTGTTGCAGGTGAGAGATTCAATTTACCAAAATAAAGTCCCTGTCAGAAATTTAATCTTAACATGAGCCATGTACAGGTGAGAACTTTAATTTACCTGAGGTATGATTTAGCTCCATTCTCTTCATGTCCCGTTTGACACGTAAGACATTTACAACAAATGTCCAATATTATCGTCGTGGTTTTCTACGTCAGACCACGATCTTTCAACTATCTTTACAATGTTCTTCTCCTTGTCTCAGAATTTTGTGTTCTCTGTCCAACCCAAACTTTTTTATAGGCCTTTGACTCGGTAAAAATTAGGGGAAATCAGCCCCCAACAACCCATGATTTGACGTATTGGGTATAGATAATTTCTTTTTAAAATAAAAAAAAATGCAAAATAATTTATATTGTCCCAAAAAATTAAGTTTAACAAAAAGAAAATAATTTTTAGAATTTTGAAAAAATAACCATGTCAGAATATAAAACTTCAAAAAGCATGGGTTTAAAAAAACCTATATTTTATTATTTTTCTTTTTTTGGGTCAGGGAAACCCCACCAGTTGTCGGGCCCTAGTTATCTAAGTTGGGTGTCATCCCTTTTCCTTCGGGGGCTTCCACAACTTGTTTTGTAATACGACACATGACCATAGGGACATCGGTATACATCGTGATAAGATGATTCCTTTTCAAGCCAAACAAAAATTTGTATTCAGTGTTCAAGTTTCACGTTAAAGAACAATTGAAAATTTCCCAAAAGGGTAAGCAGACGCCCCTGGCCAAATTCATTAAAATAATTCACACAAAAGTTGTTTAAATTTTATAAAATTTTAATTTTCCCCGGCAAGGGTTCATGCATTTGATGAAATTTTCCCTGTTCTTCTACGTGCGCTTCATAAACAGTTATTGGTTTTGGTTACAAACTGACGTCATTGCACTCCGGGCGCCCAAGGTGCCGCCCCCAACGATATCGAAAGTAGCAACTGATTTCCTTGGCTCCAGTTAAACACCCCTCCTCTGCTTCTCAGTCATCTCCTCAAAACGATCCCGGATCATGCGTTCCCTCTCTCATTCCAAACACCCGCATGCCCAGGCGTATATCCATCCGCGGGAGGTTAGAAACTTTATAGAGACATCTAAGCTTTATAAATAGTTTTTCATTCCTCTGTTATTTATGTAGCCCATCTTTTTTGAAGTCTTTGTGCTTTGTACCCATGTTTTCCAGTGCTTGCTCTTTGGGGGGAACTGTCTGTTGGTAATCTGTTATGTGACAAATTATAAATTTGATGTTTCTTGATGAAGTTCATTACTGATGTTGACCAAAAAAAATAACACCCGGGGATGAAATTTTTTTGGGCCCATTAAACACCACGTGGTCCGGAGAAAAGGTAATGAAAACGGTTTCCCTGGAAAACAAAACGGGGGAGCCCAAGACGAAGATGGCAGCAGGATATCAAAAAATCTTGAATAAGCGGGAAGTGGAGGGAACTTGAAGAGACAGAAAATTTTCGGGAGGGCTGTAATAAATAGAGTTGAAAGGACGTTTTCATTTGCATTAGTCCTTTTTTTGACCTACGGCGCCCACGCCTAGCCTGTTCTGCACTTTGGACTGTTGTGACAAGCCCTCGGAGTGGGGGGTTCAATTCAACGGGCTGTCAAAAAAAGCCACGGGTTTCTAAATTTCGATTGTCGTGGTAACCGAGGCTAAAAGGTAACCCCTTGATCAAAAGACTCGGGAAATGTTTTTTTTTTTGTGTGTCCTTTTAGTGTGGGGAAAAATGCACCGTCCTGGCGTGTCTTAAATTCTTTCTATTTTTAATTAAAAAATGACGTCACTGCATGGCAGAACAAAGGGTGCCATCTCCCAACAGATATTGAAGAGTATGCATATTGATGGTTTTTCGCTGATTAAACATCCTTCATCCCCCCGGGCCCCCATTTTCGCCTTTCTCGGGAAACCCCAAACGGGAAAAAGCGGATCGTTTAACGTCGTTTTATGCCTCACCCAACAAATCAAGAGCCCAAAGAATATATCCCCTTACCATCTTAACCCTCCAATCAATGCAAATTGATCAAGCCTGTCTTCTTTCAAAAAACATCCCCGGACAGTATATCCACGGCCTCTGGAGGTTGAAACCTTGAGACATCCACTCATCCGAAACCCCGCCCTTCTGGGTCGGGCACGACTGAGAGTCGATAAAAAACGGGCCCCCGTAAATTGTCCGGGGCCAATGGAGGGGGCGTTTGGGCCCCAACTTCCCCCCCTTATTTTGTTTCCTGTATCCCCATTCCCTGCAACAACCTTCCTGCTCCAAAAACCACTGTAACTTTTCACCACGATGAACCAACTCATCGGTAAACAAAACATCATCCCTTGCATTAATCTGACATTAATGATCGTTGTTTTCGTAATTTTTCCCCATCTTCTTTTTTCATTACCCAGAGATAACCATAATAATAATAATAAAATTTATCTGTATTTTTCGTTACATAGGGCCTGAATAAAATTTTTCCTACCGCTCTAACCTGGGGAACCCCAATCCTTCATGGAACTGAGACCGATATTTCTGCCTTCAGCAAAGTTCGTTTAGGGGCTCTTTGGTGACCCCTTTCTTGAACCCTTTTTTCCCCCTTCAATTCGATATTCGTTGATCCTCCCCAAGGTGCCCAAATATCCCATCTTCTCTTCTTTAAAAGTTTACTTTGGTTGACAAAATTTCTATTTCATCACTTTCCTGAATTTGTTCCCTTTTATATTCATTTTTTTTCGCAACATATATTTTAAATATTAACGTTTCATATCTTTAGTCATTTTCCAACCTCGCTAGCATATGTTAGGATTGATACAAATTTGAATTGAAAATTTTAAATTTTGTTTTTTAAAACTTTTAATTGATTCATATTTTTTTTTAGACTTTTAAAGCTGATGTTGCTTTTTCCAATTCGTATCATAATTTATTTTCTTTCCTGTGCAATCAAAATTACTAAATAAATATGTGAACTGCTCTGTTATTTTTTATTTTGATTCCGTGGGTATCTTCATTTTTGCCATAGGGTTTTATTTATTTTTTTTTCATAATCTGAGTCCAACTTTTATGCTATAGATGAAAATTGTCTGTTATTCTTGGGATATCTTGGGTGTTAACAAGGCAATATCATCTGAAAAACCAAAACTTCTAGTTGATTATTTTCTGTAGATTGTCTTTGTTTATTCCCGGGGGAAAAATTTTGGTTCCCCTTTTGCCGTTAAACTAGGGGTGGGGGTTTAATTTGGGTTTTAGGCCTGATGGTCGCATTTTTGTATCCGGTTTATGTAGTGTAGTCTTGAACATCACATCAGGTCCGGGCCCTGGGTAAAGTCTGGATCTCCAAAATTTTGGTTGGTGTTTCTATCAACTCCCTGTTGAGGGTCTACCCGGGCCCTGAAGGGGCCTCCAAAATGTTCTCTTTTTGTTCCTCTGTTTGTCTAAATTGATTTTTGGTTTTTTTTAATGTGCTCAAAACCCCCTCCTCTCACATGCCCCAAAATTGCCTCTTTTTTATATTGATAAATTTTTTCTGTGTTTTTGATTTATTCAATATCTCCAATATTATCATTTTAGAGTCCATGGGTTCTCTCATTCTTCTATAAAAAACATTTCTAAATTTTTTTATCAGTGTTATTGTCCATTACTCGCATTTAAAAGTCAGTATTGGTTCAATGTGTGAATAACCTTCTGATTTTTTTATCAGGTTTAGCCTTACTGATCCGATTCATATTTTCTATGTAATGAATAACTTGATTTTAATCCAATTGTCTTCGTGGCTTTTTATCGCATCAATGTAATTGGTTTTTGTAGCACTGAAAAACACCTGATCTCAATTGTCTATCAGTTTTTGTCCCTTCCCATCAGTTGTCAGTATTGGTTTTTAGTGCGAATAACGCATTCGATTTAATTAAATGGGTTTATTTTTGGAAGGGGCGTGGTCTTGATTTGTAATAAAGAGAAATATCAACAGGGGCATAATAACCCCTTTCGAACCCTGAAGGGACTTAAAACCTTCTTTCCTTTTGTCTGACGGGCCTAGTACCTATTTCAAATTTTTTACATTTGGTATCAACTTTTTGGACTTCAATTGGATGATCAAAAATTATAAGTAAAAGGAACATTTAGGTCATGTTTTTATATCTGACGAAAAGGGACTAAATCAACAAGTCCTTATGTGATCACCAGTTGGAAAAAGAAAACGTGGAAGACCTAAGACCACTCTTCGAAGAACATTCCTACAAGAAAGTAAACTATTGGGATGTAAAACCATGCGAGATCTCCAACTCCTAGCAACGAATTGCATTACATGTAGATCTGAAACCTCTGCCCTATGTGCCACTTTTGGCACGAATGGAACAAACAAACTAACTGACTAATAGTGTAGGATGGTGAACACTGTCAAATGTCTTTATAAAGTCTTTAAAAGTTATGTGAAGTATGGATAAATTCTATTCCAGTGATTGCTCAATCAGAGTCATCAATACAAAGATCTGGTCAATGCATGATCTCTCCTTTCTGAAACCAGCTTGTTATTTCCTCAATATCTTTTTTACGCTATCTCTAAGCCGAGAGAAGTACTTTGAAATATCTTTCGATACAGATAGGAGATTTTTTCCCTAGAGTTGTCGCATCGGTTATAACCCAAATTCCCCCGAGGGTTCCCGCGCCCCAATAGGCGTAAAGAATAGAGCCACTGTTACCGCCACGCATATCGTAAGAGGCGACTAAGAATGGCTTAGGCTAGCTACCCCAAAACCGAAAAATAAAATACTAGATGGCTAAAAAAAGGGAGAGCAAACCCGAGAAACGCTGGCTGAAACCGGACACATCGCCGAAGGATAAGCACCAGAGCTCCAATATTCCCAAGGGGGACGTAAGACACACCAATGGCTGATGAATCAGATTATTCTTCTCTATTTAAAACTGCTAAAAGTGTTCTCTGTTCATCTATTTCATTGTTCCTCTTCCTTAGCTAGTGTACCACCAGTTTGATCTCTGAGTGCCCTGTTCATCTATTTCATTGTTACTCTTCAAGCCAGTGTACCACCAGTTTCATCTCTGATTTAAAAAAAAATTGACTCAGAAGACTTGAGCTTTAAGTTTCGTCCTCGGTCCCATGGGTATCTTACGTTGTTTGTGCCAGAAACACTGTAATCTGGACAACCTGTGTTTAGAAAGGAGGTAAGATATCAATTTTAACATAGAGTTCATGTTTGTTTGTTGTTGTTTCCCACAGGAGATAAGATATCAATTTTAAATTCAGTTCTATGTTTGTTTGTTTGTTGTTTACACAGGGGGTAAGATATAAATTTAATATTCAGTTCTATGTTTGTTTGTTGTTTCCCACAGGAGGTAAAGATATCAATAGTAACGTCCAGTTCTATGTAGTTTTGTTTGCTAAATTTTGAGTAAGATTTTCTCAATCGATGCACATCTTTTTCAACCTAACCCGATCACATGAAAATGACATTTATTAAGGGTATCTGGATATAATTATCCTAATATATTTTTGTAATGATGAAAGGGCAACGGGTCGGTTCGGTGAAACACTGAAATCTGGACAACCTGTTGTCACTGGCGTGATGTTGACGAAGGATCGGGTCCGGTTATGCTATTGTTTTCTAAGTTTGTGACTTAATTCATAATGAACAGTTCTCAAACTAAAGATTGAAATTTTCTTGTTAGATTTATTCTGACAACCTTTTCACAATTTTAATGCTGTTGGTCTAACGTTTCGTTTTCTTGTAAGAGAAGGATAGTCACATGGGGCGTGTCTTATAATGATCATAGATTCCACAAACATTTTTTCCCGTGTTGACGATCTTCCTTGTTGTTGGCAAAATAAACATCTCAAAATGATGTAACATTGACGGTTAAAAAAGCGATTCCCGATGCAAATACTCAAACAACTACCGGTAGAGGCAGAGGTAAGAACAGCGGCTGAAATGATCCTAGAGAGGAGAGGCACCTCTCGCAACAAAGTCGTGATATTCACCCATGCTCTATCGGTCATCACGGCACTCAAAAACAGGTAAAACAGAGCTCAATGAGCTGAAAGCGCCCCGATGCACTAGTGCTCGAGAGACCCTCACTTAAACGCCCCGCGTTCAAGGGATCCATCCACTGCAACATCACGGAAATAAAACACGTGAAAACTAGTTAAAAAGGGGGTAACTACGACTGATCTCGAGAGTCAGGGGAAAAAAGATCAACCTCAGTACAGCAACAGCGACGGGTATTATGGTCTGTCTTGTAGGAAAATTTGCATACTCCGCCTGTACTGGCCACAGGTAGTCCTGGACGAGAGAGTGAGGTTGACGAATAGCGCAACTTTTTCACACTATAACCCGTACAGGCAAGCTACAGTTTGAAACTACACAAACACAAATCACACAGCATGAAGAAAAGTTTTAAAGCTTCACCATAGGGCGGGGAACGTGCGAACACTATTAGATAACAACAAAGCTGGAAAGACCTGAGAGAGATGTACTTGTGGTAGAGAACTGGAAACGCATGATATCGATATAGTGCCTTGAGGAGACCAGACTTGACGGGGGTCAGTTGTCAGAGGTGGGCGGTGGTTACACTTTTTGGAGTGGAGACCCAACAGAACGTCGGAAATCTGGGTTTGCTGTCAATCCATCTTGTGTGTGGCCTCACCAGACTCCTCAAGTCAGTGACAGAGTGATGACTTCAGATCTCACTAGGAAAAAAAAAGAGTGCCACTTTACTCAGCGTCTACGCCCCGACAATGACAAATCCAAGCGAAATCAAGGATGGTTTCTACGAGAACCTTGACTCAGCCATCTCAGCGGTCCCAAGGTCTGAGAAGCTCATCATACTCGGGAACTTCAATGCCAGAGTAGGAAAGACCATCGGCCTGGGATGGAGTACTGGGACTACACGGCGTGGGCGTGCAATAGTAATGGGCTTCCATTACCTATGTGCTGACTACGACCTAAAATCAAAACTTTGTTTTGTTTAAAACCCCGAAACAAACGCCGGATGCATCCGTTCCAAATAATCGCATCTCATCGACTACGTGATCACAAGGAAAAGGAACAAAGTCAAGTGACAAAGGCTATGTGCAGAGCAGAATTTTGGGACCGATCATAGATTGATCGCCAAAGCTCAACCCCCCATTGCTTAGAAACGTCACCAGGTCACAAACCAACAAAAAGCTGGGTCTCCAAATTGAAAGCCCCGCTGTCACGAAAGTTTAATAAGAGACCGGGGACGACAAGTTAAAGGACTTCAGTTTGTCAAAACAAGCGGGGACGAGGACTGACGGCTCAGAGACACCGTACCTATTTACCTTTGAGCTCATAGGACACTCTGTACGCAAGAGCCACGACTGGTTTGACGAAAATGACAAAGAAATAAAGTCTATTCTTCTCGCGAAACATGAGACATACAGAGCACACAGAAATGAGCCATCATCGTCATCCAAAAAACCAGCCTTCCTAGATGCTCGGAAAAGGGCTCAAGAGAGAATCAGGAAATTGCAAGACGCTTGGCTAAGCAAAATATCTGATGAAACCAGATGTAGCAGACATACATGATTCCAAACGCTTCTACGATGCCCTGAAAATGTTTATGGCTCAACATTCTCACCCAACCCCTATACTGATGAGATGGAAAACACCAATTGAAGCCTCAGATACAAAAACCTGCTGGGCAGAACACTTGTTCTGTCCTCAACCATCCATCAACTATATGTAATGAAGCCATTGAGGATGCCCCAGGTCCCAATCAATCCCAGTTGATATTCCACCACCTTAGAAGAGTCAAGAAGGCAAGGGCAGATGTCCAGGGAAGGCACGGTGTGGACCCCAAAACAACCGAAGTTCAAAGAAGGAGGGCCCATGCTGATGAAAAATTGACAGATTTACATCCATGCAACGAAGGGTCACATGAACTGATGCCACTATTGTCCACCTGACAAGGGAAAGGAAACCGCCAGGTCTGGAAATCACAGGATCTCTCCGTCAATGCTGGCAAAATTGGCCGAGTCCTCCTAATCGATTAACGATCACTAACAGGATTTACTTCCTGAGACCAAATGGCTTAGAGCAGGTCGGAAGCAGACATGATATTTGTTGCCAACAGGAAAAACCCAAAGCAACACTGAACCTTTACATCAGTGTTTCCAACCTTTTTGTGCCATCCCCACCAAAGCCTTTCAAAATCCGTATGCCCTCACCTTCATATGTAAATATACAAAAATTGTATTTTTTAAAAATTGAATTGTTACTGAAGAAACTTAAATGATAGGTTTTAGGAAGAAATCACTGGAAATTGTTGAGGAAAAAAGTAAGTAAATTTCAAACATATAATGAGAACAGAAATTCTACTGTATCATTTTAATGATATATTTTTCTAAATTGTTTATTTATTAGTAACTATTTATTACTTACATTTAGTGAGATCCCTTTCCCCATGAGGCCATTATTGTAGTGGTGGGAGGCTTGGGGCCCAATGATACAGTGAGCTATGACGGCGGAACTTATGTTCCCGGAAGGGTTACCCGCCGGAAAGGCACCAAGAGGGACAGACGAAGATGGCCCCTGGTCCTCCAGGTTGGGGTTGGGCTGGACAACGATCCCATCCTTAAAAAATTAAAGTTACGGAAACAACAAACATACAACCTATCTACGGGATGAAGGGCACAGAGTCATTGACTCATGACTGGAAGTGGTGAAAGCGAAAGGAAGCTGCAGGAGAGAGATGGAAGAACAAGACCCAAGACGACCCGGAGGAGAACGATAGAGCAAGAGCGAGGAAATGAATCATAGCTGGAAAAACAAACAGAGGAAGGCCATGAACAGGGAATGGTGTTTTGTTTGTTGTTGCCCTAAACGCCAGGGGCGTAACAGGCTAAAGAGAGAGAGTTAGTGAGATCCTAGATTGATAGATGGTAAGAGATTTTATATAGGTTTAAATTTAGTTAGTAGTCTCAAGTCTCCCATTGTGTTATATTCAACCAATTTCTTTTTTTTTGCAAAATCAGTTATGGCACTAAAAACCCCATTCAGTTAAATATGAAGATAGAAATGGGAAACGTTTTTCTTTCACATTTGGTTGAATTTGTATATTTGATTTCTTTCTCAAAGCCATGCTCGTCTTTTATATTAAATGAAGTTTTAACTGATTCCCCTCATTTTGCATATCTGGGGTTCTCTTGATACTGCATATTTCCCAAAAATCAGACAAAACCACTTAATGACTGCAATCAATTTTTTCAAATCAGAAAATCTTTTTTAAATCACCGATAGAATTTTCAGATGATCGACAATAACAAGTATTAGTATAGCGGTATCATTCACTTCACATTTCAGGAACCAAAAGAAATTATTCAAAAAGTTTGTTGCAAATATATTTCTGACATAGTTCAATAAAGGTAATAAACTAAAATCTTTTGCTTTTCCATCAGCAAGAGTTTTATTTTTCTTCGAAGGTGGTTATTTAATACTTTGTTTTTCATTCAAAGATATCGGCTTAACTCACAAATGCTTTACCATCAACCGTTAACAGATACTTTATTTTAGGTTTTCGTTTTAAAAAACGCTTAAAGAGATCAAATAGTTCCATAAATATTGTCAAGAGTTCTTTTAAGAGCCATCTTACTTAGTGTGAAGTAAAGTCTACATGATCTGTATTTTATTCTTCACAAAATAGCATGAAGAGACGCCAATTTGGCATTAGATTTAATAGCATTGATACACTTTATAATTGAATTTAGTATTTGTTTAGAACAGGTGAAATATTTTATCTACCAAATTTTCCCTGTTTATAACACAATGCACAAAAAGCATTTCTGGATTCTCATCTTTCAGCAATTTTAAGCAGCATTTTTCTTGCCTATCATATATTAGTACCATCTGCACAAGATGTTATATTTTTCATTGTATATTTTTGACATAAAATTTGTTTAGCTTATTATATATTCTTTTGAAGGTAGGGGTGCTTAATGATTCAAAACACTTTTTCAGCAAATCCCCATTATCAATATGTGTTATCAATACTACTTATCAACACTGCTCTCAAAAAATTGATTCATCCATTTAAATGAGAATTTTTTTGTTTCAGTTTTAAAGTTGTATTTCAATATCTTCACCATTTCGTATATTCATAGCAACAGATTGTACTGGGCACAGCCAGCCCCTTTGGGCATCTTTTTCCAGAACAGTTTTAAGAAAAAGATGATATTGATTTTGATTAAATTTTCCTATAGATGATTTTTCCCAATTTAGCAATGAGTAAGGAAACTTTATAACCAGCCACAAAGAGTACGAGACAGTTGCATGAGCGAAACAGGAACTTTAATGTTGCTATTTTTTCAAAATTTGTTTTAAATTTAAAGAACCAAATCTGACAAATATGAGCACTATGTTCGCCTTCAAATGCTCTTAAGACCGACCCCGTTCTGATTCGTTGGTCAAGCATTGTTGGCATAAAAGCATTAATGTGGGGAAAAATTAATATAGTAATATTTCACATCAGGTGATATATTTTTGAGAAAATTCGATTATTATAGTATGACTATTTTAAGAAAAACAAAAATCATTAACAATATTTATATCACACTTATGTAAATCTTTTCTGAAAAGATGGTGTTCTTCTAATTAGCTCTGATAAATTATAACCTCAATAGATATATCTTCTACGTGAAGTCTTCAGTTCTCTCTTTTTCGTATAATCTGCCTAACAGTCCTGTACTTTATCTGTTCTGTGTCTAGTTCTCTATTTTTATTCTAGCTACCTTAAAGCTGTTCTGTATTTGGCTCTCTATCTGCACTATTATTCCCTCTTCTTAAAGTCAATCGTGTTAATATATATGGGGGAATATTCTATTACTTTACTATTCCAAAACTTTGCGATTTCCCACATCTGTTACTCTCTTGGAAAAGACTCATCTTACTTTGACTATCGATATTCTTCTGTCATTGTCTAAAAATGTATGTTCCAACCATACCTTCTCAATCTGTCGCTAAACATGGAAAAAAAGATCTCATGACATTCTACTGTAATCCATATATAAATGCTCCTTCGTTAATTATACAACTACGAAATTGTACTCTAAGGATAACGTTGTGAAGCATGGACATTTAACAAGAAAGTGGGAAAATATATATGTGCTTTTGAATATAAGTGTTACAGAAGAGTCCTCCATATTACATGAACAGAGAAGAGAACAAATAGATCTATCCAGAAATAAGACAAGATTAAAGAACAATGTCTGATTCTACAAATAAGAATGAGAAAATTGAAGAATTTTAGACATATAAAAAGACACGAAGGGTTAGAGAAGACAAATATGAAAAGATGAATCCATTCAAAGAGGAAAAGAGGAAGATCACGGAAGATAGATTCATGATGCAACTGATTATCTGAGAATGACGGCTACAGAGGTGAGACATCTGGGCAATAGTAGAAGAAATTTCAAAGTTCTGTTAAGTATCACATTTCTACGCACGGCAAGCTGCATGATGATGATGAACATAATAAGGTTTTCTGAATCTAAAGTCAATGTCAAATTTAATTTGTATATGGTCCAGGTACAGGTGAGAACTTTAATTTACCTGCGATAGATACAAGTGAAATCTTAATTATCTCGTTCAAAATTTCAGGTAACATCTGTTGACAGTTGTATGGGGGAACAAGTCAAAAAAATCTATGTGAGAAATTTGTTGTATGATGTATGTTGTATGTTGTATGTTGTATGTAGTGTGTTGTATGTTGTATTATGTATGTTGTATGATGTATGTTGTATGATGGTTGTTGTATGATGTATGGTGTATGATGTATGTTGTATGTTGTATGATGCATGATGTATGTTGTATGATATATGTTATATGATGTATGTTGTATGATGTATGTTGTATGATGTATGTTGTATGATGTTTGTTGCATGATGTATGTTACATGATGTATCATGTATGTTGGTTGATGTATGATGTAAGTTGTATGATGTATGTTGTATGTTGTATGATGTATGTTGTTTGTTGTATGATGTATGTTGTATGCTGTATGTTGTTTGTTATATAATGTATGTTGTATGATGAATGGTGCATGATGTATGATGTATGTCGTATGATGTTTGTTGTATGATGTTTGTTGTATGTTGTATGATATATGATGCATGTTGTTTGATGTATGATGTATATTGTATGATGTATGTTGTATGATACTTGATGCATGTTGTATGATGTATATTGCATGTTATAGAATGTATGATGTATGATGTCTAATGTATGGTGCAGGGTGTATGATGTATGTAGTATGATGTATGATGTATGGATATTATGTATGTTGTATGATGTATGTTGTGTGTTTTATGATGTATGATGTATGTTTTATGTTGTATGATGTATGATGTATGTTATATGTTGGATGATGTATGTTGTATGTTGCATGATGTATGATGTGTGTTGTATAATGTAGGTTATATGATGTATGTTTTGTTGTTGTATGCTGTATGATGTATGTTGTACGTTGTATTCTGTACGGTGTATGATGCATGTTGTATGTTGTATTTTGTATGATGCATGATGTATGTTGTTTAATGTATGTTTTATGTTGTTTGTTGTATGGTGTATGCTGTATGAGGTATGATGTATGGTGTATGATGTATGATGTATGTTGTATGATATATGATGTATGTTGTATGATGTATGATGTATGATGTATGTTGTATGATGTATGATGTATGTTGTATTAAGTAAGTGAGCCGTAGTTCTCTAGCAAAATATGAACTGTGAATAAATGAATAATTTAATTGAATTGTGAGTAAATGAATAACTGAAGTGAACAGTGAGTAGAAAATAACTGAAGTGAACAATGACTAAATGAATAACTGAAGTGAACAGTGAGTAGAAAATAACTGAAGTGAACAATGACTAAATGATGATCTGAAGTGAACAGTGAGTACATTAATGATTAACTAAATAGAAGAGTGAGCAAATGATTAACTAATGTGAACATTTAGTTAATGAATAACTAATGTGAACAGTTAGTGAATGAATAACTGATGTGAACAGTTAGTGAATGAATAACTGATGTGAACATTTTGTGAATGAATAACTAATGTGAACATTTAGGGGAATGAATAACTAATGTGATCATTTAGTGAATGAATAACTGATGTGAACATTTAGTGAATGAATAAATAATGTGAACATTTAGTGAATGAATAACTGATGTGAACATTTAGTGAATGAATAACTGTTGTGAACAGTTAGTGAATGAATAACTAATGTGAACATTTAGTGAATGAATAACTAATGTGAACAGTTAGTGAATGAATAACTGATGTGAACGTTTAGTGAATGAATAAATAATGTGAACATTTAGTGAATGAATAACTGATGTGAACATTTAGTGAATGAATAACTGATGTGAACATTTAGTGAATGAATAACTGATGTGAACATTTAGTGAATGAATAACTGATGTGAACATTTAGTGAATGAATAACTGATGTGATCATTTAGTGAATGAATAACTAATGTGAACATTTAGTGAATGAATAACTGATGTGAACATTTAGTGAATGAATAACTGATGTGAACATTTAGTGAATGAATAACTAATGTGAACATTTAGTGAATGAATAACTGATGTGAACAATTAGTGAATGTATAACTGATGTGAACATTTAGTGAATTAATAACTGATGTTAACATTTAGTGAATGAATAACTGATGTGAACATTTAGTGAATGAATAACTGATGTGAACATTTAGTGAATGAATAACTGATGTGAACAATTAGTGAATGATTAACTGATGTGAACAATTAGTAAATGATTAGCTGATGCGAACAATTAGTGAATGATTAACTGATGTGAACAATTAGTGAATGAATAACTGAAGTGAACATTGAGTAAATGAATAGCAAGTCTCTGCTTTGGGTGCATCTCTCATCCCCTCATGTTTATTTATGCGGCCGTTCCCATCGGCCGGGAAGCTGATAATTGTGGTGCGGCCGTTGAGTGCTTTCATTTACCGTGCCTCTAGACGGCCATGACACGGAGCACGACTCAGGCTCAGGGCTCCGAGTTTCGCCCCAAGTAGAGACACTTTTTTACTTTATGCACCTCTCATACCTTTATATTCTTTTTCGTGTTTATGGACTCCTGCCCCGTAGGTGACAATTTAGTACGATCATTTGCTCCAGGGTGAGTTAGCATTCGTTCGCTGACGACTCGTACACTGCTATTTTCTTACGTTTCTGCAAAATTCAGGACATTTTTATCGGACATCGGCCTGAAGATGCGTGCATTTTGTTCAGAGATTTTTGTCCCTGCATTACTTTTTCGTGCTTGCTCTACTACCACTACCTGTAGTTCTCCCTCAATCCCTGCCCGCTTAGCCAGACCGGAATCAATGTCTATTTCCAGGGTCACCACGAGGAGGTGAGCAGGATCTTGAATAGTGGCAACTCACTAATCATGGCGCGCGCTATGTCCATGAGCCTTTGACCCCAGTTTCTGATTGAAAAATTATGCTGAAGTTTCATTAGGTAGCTTATTTTTCTATGGTGGAGGACAAGTTAACACAAAATCTACATTCTGAAGGGTAGGGGTTGTCCATCTTCGTCCGATTCAATGTTACCGCCTACAAAGTTGACATGCTCACATCCTTGTACCAACTACATGACAGAGACACCTTTGGGAGGAGTCGTTTTATGACTCCTCCCAAACCAGCGAATTAATTCTCATAGTCCATCTTTACTCCAACCACTGAGTGACACGTCATGTGCAAGGATTTGAACATTGGTCAATGTAGACTATAAAACATATCTACAGGGGACTGACAATCTGTTTTGAGCTGCAGTTTTGATTATTTCTTGATCATTGGAAGAGACGCATGTGATTTTCAAATTTTAATTTACTTTCTAAGTTATTAAATTTTTCTTCCAATCGATCTCTGACGTATTATCCATGTTTTAGTTATTTCAGTTTGAATTTCATTTGTTTATGCTTCTAATATTTCTTAATAAATAAATGTGATGTAAACATAGAATTATTATTGTTTATATTTGATTGTTTATTTCCATGGCAACGTTAAACTGTTATCTAATTGTTTTCAGTCAACATCAAATATTTGAAGAAGAAATTGTTGGAAGATATATACAAACTACAAGTCAGGAGTATGGATTTTCTTGTCATCAAGTTTACACTTGTCATTACTTTGTTGTTTACAGCAGGTAAGATATCAATTTTAACATACAGTTCTATGTTTGTTTGTTTGTTTGTTGTTTACCACAGGAGGTAAGATATCAATTTTAACATCCAGTTCTAAGTGTGTTTGTTTGTTTGCTGTTTACCACAGGAGGTAAGATATCAATTTTAACATCCAGTTCTATGTTTGTTTGTTGTTTACCACAGGAGGTAAGATATCAATTTTAACATTCAGTTCTAAGTGTGTTTGTTTGTTTGCTGTTTACCACAGGAGGTACGATATCAATTTTAACATTCAGTTCTATGTTTGTTTGTTTGTTGTTTACAACAGGAGGTAAGATATCAATTTTAACATTCAGTTCTAAGTGTGTTTGTTTGTTTGCTGTTTACCACAGGAGGTACGATATCAATTTTAACATTCAGTTCTATGTTTGTTTGTTTGTTGTTTACCACAGGAGGTAAGATATCAATTTTAACATCCAGTTCTATGTTTATTTGTTGTTTACCACAGGAGGTAAGATATCAATTTTAACATTCAGTTCTATGTTTGTTTTGTTTGTTGTTTACCACAGGAGGTAAGATATCAATTTTAACATTCAGTTGTATGTTTGTTTGTTGTTTACCACAGGAGGTAAGATATCAATTTTAACATTCAGTTGTATGTTTGTTTTTGTTTGTTGTTTACCACAGGAGGTAAGATAAAATGTTAACATTAAGTTCTATGTTTGTTTGTTTGTTTGTTTACCACATGAGGTAAGATATCAATTTTAACATCCAGTTCTATGTTTGTTTGTTTGTTTGTTTACCACAGGAGGTAAGATATCAATTTTAACATCTAGTTCTATGTTTGTTTGTTTGTTTTTTACCACAGGAGGTAAGATATCAATTTTAACATTCAGTTCTATGTTTGTTTGTTTGTTTGTTTACCACAGGAGGTAAGATATCAATTTTAACATCCAGTTCTATGTTTGTTTGTTTGTTTGTTTACCACAGGAGGTAAGATATCAATTGTAACATCCAGTTCTATGTTTGTTTTTGTTTGTTGTTTACCACAGGAGGTAAGATATCAATTTTAACATCCAGTTCTATGTTTGTTTGTTTGTTTGTTTACCACAGGAGGTAAGATATCAATTTTAACATCCAGTTCTATGTTTGTTTTTGTTTGTTGTTTACCACAGGAGGTAAGATATCAATTTTAACATTCAGTTCTATGTTTGTTTTGTTTGTTGTTTACCACAGGAGGTAAGATATCAATTTTAACATCCAGTTCTATGTTTGTTTGTGTTTGTTTGTTTACCACAGGAGGTAATATATCAATTTTAACATTAAGTTCTATGTTTGTTTGTTTGTTTGTTTACCACAGGAGGTAAGATATCAATTTTAACATCCAGTTCTATGTTTGTTTGTTTGTTTGTTTAGCACAGGAGGTAAGATATCAATTTTAACATCCAGTTCTATGTTTGTTTTTGTTGGTTTGTTTACCACAGGAGGTAATATATCAATATTAACATCCAGTTCTATGTTTGTTTGTTGTTTACCATAGAAGGTAAGATATCAATTTTAACATTCAGTTCTATGTTTGTTTGTTTGTTTGTTTACCACAGGAGGTAAGATATCAATTTTAACATCCAGTTCTATGTTTGTTTGTTTGTTTGTTTACCACAGGAGGTAAGATATCAATTTTAACATCCAGTTCTATGTTTGTTTGTTTGTTTGTTTACCACAGGAGGTAAGATATCAATTTTAACATCCAGTTCTATGTTTGTTTTTGTTTGTTGTTTACCACAGGAGGTAAGATATCAATTTTAACACCCAGTTCTATGTTTGTTTGTTTGTTGTTTACCACAGGAGGTAAGATATCAATTTTAACATCCAGTTCTATGTTTGTTTGTTTGTTTGTTTACCACAGGAGGTAAGATATCCATTTTAACATCCAGTTCTATGTTTGTTTGTTTGTTTGTTTACCACAGGAGGTAAGATATCAATTTTAACACCCAGTTCTATGTTTGTTTGTTTGTTGTTTACCACAGGAGGTAAGATATCAATTTTAACATCCAGTTCTATGTTTGTTTTTGTTTGTTGTTTACCACAGGAGGTAAGATATACATTTTAACATCCAGTTCTATGTTTGTTTGTTTGTTGTTTACCACAGGAGGTAAGATATCAATTTTAACATCAGTTCTATGTTTGTTTTTGTTTGTTGTTTACCACAGGAGGTAATATATCAATTTTAACATCCAGTTCTATGTTTTTTGTTTTTGTTTACCACAGGAGGTAAGATATCAATTTCAACATCCAGTTCTATTTTATTTTTACCATAGGAGGTAAGATATGCTTCTGTAGCTATCTATATATTTTATATGTATTTTACATCCTCCCCATTGTTGTGATAACCATAATATTATTTTTTTTTTTTTTTCTTTTCTTTCGTCCGCTTTCAACTCAGACGAAGTTTCATCTCTGAAACTGATTTTTGCGTGAAAATCCGTTTTCAATTTCTTACAATGGCAGCAGCGTGCACATTGTAAATTACTTACACTGGCAGCCGTGTGCTCAATGTACTCGTAATTAGTATTCCCTCGCCATACAGGCAGATTTTCTCCGACTTCAGAGGTACTCACGTTATCGTCCTGAGTAAGACCAGGAAACTCGAACAAATGCCGGACAGTAGGTTCGAACCCGAGCTATGAGGCGTCTCACAGCTAGCAGGCCGAGCTACTGTCAACTACTCTAGGCAGTCCCCTATAATATTATTAATATTGTTGCTTAATTCATATTCCTTGCTAGCTTAGTCTAACCTGGACAGGTATACAATCATAACTGTAGACCCTCTATCTAGCTTAGTCTAACCTGGACAAGTATACAATCATAATTAGAGACCATCTATCTAGCTTAGTTTAACCTGGACAAGTATACACTCATAATTAGAGACCATCTATCTAGCTTAGTTTAACCTGGACAAGTATACACTCATAATTAGAGACCATCTATCTAGCTTAGTCTAACCTGGACAAGTATACAATCATAATTAGAGACCATCTATCTAGCTTAGTTTAACCTGGACAAATATACAATCATAATTAGAGACCATCTATCTAGCTTAGTTTAACCTGGACAAGTATACAATCATAATTAGAGACCATCTATCTAGCTTAGCTTAACCTGGACAAGTATACAATCATAATTAGAGACCATCTATCTAGCTATTTGTTTCTTTAATCTAGGGGGTCTCTGTGGCTAAGTGGTTAAACCCTTTGCCTTGTGAGTCGAAGTTCGAGTCCGGACCGCGACATTCTGTTCACGAGTGCAGTTTTTTTCCAGAGAGCACTAGGATTGTTACTGGAGCTACGGAGTTTGTGCTTTGTGCAATACTCTTGGCAGGTGACGTGCCATTTCCGCGGAGAAGGACCGAGCCGTATGGGATAAAACCCGGTGCAATGAGGTAAATCCTTCGGCTTTTAAACCCTTTTCTTTAATATGTTTGCAAACATGTTCTTGTCTAATCCAATTCATCATTTTTTTTTATCCACAGTGAGTGACATAGTTGTCTTATCCAACAGGCAGCCACTTTTTTCAGTCAATGAGGTACTAGAAGGCGAACACTTCTCTCTCATGTGTGATGAAAAACGTTTCATTTCCGAAGAGTATATAGCACAGTATGTACTTAGTATTTATATACAGAAAGAAATACGGAGAAAAACGTATGAACGTCTTGCACATTATTATTCCATTGGAAATGATAAAGAATATAAGGTTAGTACCATCATCATCAGGTACCGTCTCCACATCGAAGGTTGGCTGCACTGAATCTCCAGCATCCTCTGTCTTTCGCCTTGGTGTTGCACACTGCCAGACTGTAACCTGTCCATTTCTTAAAGTTTCCCTCCACTTATCTCTCGGTCTTCCTCTTGCTCTTCCCCCTCCCCCCATAAACTTTCCCCTCTAGTAAATATTTTATCATGGTGTCATGTCTTTTATGTCTCAAAATACTTTATTTATCTGAAGTTTATTTCCTTCAAAATTATTTCTTCATGCCTAGTTTTCCTACAACTTGTTTATTTGTCTATTTTTCTGTCCATGAAAGTCTGCCTATTCTTCTATATATCCACATCTCAAATGCATCAATTCTGTCTTCTAACTGCTTGTTCATAGTCCATGTTTCCGAGCCATACATTAATATAGGATTAAGATAGCATTTAATCATTCTCAAGTTTAGTAGCTCGCTGTAGCGTAGTTTTTAGTGAACTCGCTTCACAAGTCTTGTGCTCTGTGTTCAACTCCTGCAGAGTGCGTGCAATTTTTCGACCCAGCCTGAATTGGGTACCAGACATGCTCTGGGAAAGTATAGGCGGCCGGCGTGGTGCTGACCACATCACCCATCGTGTGCCGACGGTCAATGAAAATACAGGCCTAACACTGTATTGTCCTATATACCACGAGGTATGAAAGGGTGTCTTTACTTTTTTTACTAAGGTTCTTCTATTGCAATTGGAAAACCACTTTAAAGATCTTGTTATTAAATTAATATATAATTATATAAATATATATTAAATTAAATGAATATATAAATGAATGTTCTTTTGTTTTATCATCACTAATCAATTTTCTTTTACTGGACAATTTGTATAAATCATCGTTATTAAACAGTTTATCCCTAGCAGAACATTGCCATCTTAACAGTCCTTGCAATTTCTCTTCCCATAGGCTAGTTGTTCTATCTCTAGAGTCTGTCATCGGATCACATCATCAGTTACATCTTGAATCCATAATCTCCGTGGTTTTATTCATTTCGTTTTTATTTCTAAGATTCCTTCCTCTATAGTGGTCTTCTTCAAACTTTAATATCATTGTATATTTGCATAACACTTTCATTTTCTCATTCTTATTTGAACCACCAGACAGCCCGAGTGGTTGCCGGGGCCCAAATTTAGGGCGTAAAGAATAGAACCACTGTTACTTGCCACACATGTCGTAAGAGGCGACTAGGGAGGGTCGACTGAAATCGGATGCATGTGTCCGCTATGGAATGCTAACCCGAAACAAATGCTTGCAGAAAACGGATGCACCAGGCCGTAAGGCGTATAACATGGTGCAACGACCCTCACAATGAGGAATGGGATAACGGATTCTACGGTCGACAATCTGCCTCAGAGATTTAGCCACGCAGTAAGAATGTCAGACCTACCATCACAAAAGTGTCCAAAACTTACTGCGGGAAAAGGTCGGCACAAACGAGGAAGTATAAATCATAGGAATTATATGCTACAGAACTGCCCCCAATCTAAGACAGACGGCTGCTTTTATTAGAGAATCTGAAATCCCAATCTAGTGAGAACGCAGAAGAAGAAGAAGAACCACCAGACAGTTTACTTTGATTTTGAGTTCTTTCTTGATAAATCTGTTTGTCCTCTTCTATGTCTATGATATACTGACAACTCTTCTGTAACACTTGTATTCAACAGCACATATATGATTTTCCACTGTCTTGTTAAATGTCCATGTTTCACACCCATACGTTACCATTTGGAATTTGAATGCTTTTAGGCTCTGATCTTTGTTTTTCTATAAGTTCCATTCAAAAGTACCATTTTTTTTAGTTTTTAAGTTTAAGCTTTGAGTTTATTTTTTTAAGGCCATTTTTTTTTTTTTAATTTCCTTTACTCTATTTCCATTTTTTGTAAGCAGTGAAAGGAGATTTTAAAATTGCTCACGTTTTCAATGTCATTAGTAGCGCCTTACCGGGAACTCAACGTCTTGTCGTTCTTGGTAAAGGCTGTTTATACACCACAATAAGAATTATCAAAATGATCGAGAGGTACGTACGCAAAATAACAAACAAACAAAAACAGGAGGATAAAAATATCTTTCGTCTTGTTTTTTTTTTTTAGTTGTCATTATTTTTCTTTTGGCCACATTGCCACTTTTCTCTTGCACGTTCATTATTAATTTGACAATCTTGTTTTAGATTTTGTCAGTCACGCTGTAGCGACATCATATCGTAATTCAGGTATTTCTCTTCCTCCGATTATAACAGGATCGTCTTGGTTTTTCGTTTTTTCTGTGACATTCCTTGATGTTTTCTGCAGAATGCAATTTTGTCTGTCGTGAATAGATCTCTGTAATATGTATATCTCTGGACATAATAATAGTTCCTCTCGTACCGTTATACGTTACATAGGGCCTGCAAGTATTTTTTCCATACCGTTCTATCCTGGGCAATTCGCTCAATCTCCTCAATGGAACTGAGACCGATATTTCCTGTCTCTCTCAGCAAAGTTCGTTTCAGGGTCTCCTTAGGTCGACCTCTCTTTCTTGAACCCTTTGCATCCCATTTCAATGCCTGCTTTGAATTTCGTTGATCATTTCTCCTTAAGATGTGTCCAACATATCTCCATCTTCTCTTTCTTATAACAGTTGTCACTAGTGGTTGACCAGACACGTCTCTGATTTCATCACTTCTCCTAAATTCGTTCCATTTTATATTCATTATTTTTCGCAGACATCTATTTTCAAATGCATTCAACTTGCTTTCTATATCTTTAGTCATTGTCCAACTCTCGTTGGCATATGTTACGATTGATACAGCATTTGAATTGAAAATTAGTAATTTAGTTTTAATACTATATAACTTGCAGTTCCATATTTTATTTAGACTTTTAAAAGCTGATGTTGCTTTGCCGATTCGTATCATAATTTCTTTTTAACATTTCCTGTGCAATCAAAATTACTACCTAAATAGGTGAAATGTTCTCTTATTTTTATCATTTTAGATTCCAGTGTGATATCTGCATTACTTGCCATAGGTGTTTTCATTATATTTGTTTTTCATAGCTTATCTGCAGTTCAACATTTGATGCTATAGATGACAAGTTGTCTGTTTTTTTTGTGTATATCTTGATTGTTTCTACTTAACAAGGCAATATCATCTGCAAAATCCAAATCTTCTACACTGCAACATTTCTCTGTACTTACATAATTCGATTTCGAAGAGACCATTTACCCAACTTCTGAACTGATGCTCTTTCGTTGGCACTGTACAAGAGATAGATTGTATTGTGCAGCTATAGTGATAAGATGAGGGTGTAGACGTTGATTCTGTTTAACCTTATAAGTTTTATATATTATAAAACATTTTGATCATGTTTGGACAAATGATAAAGACATTCCTGGTACTTCATGAGGACTGCGACGCTTTCGAGACAACGACATCGAGCATGACTATGGAGATCACTGCTGCCTCCAGTGCTCTGTCATGGGTGGCTGAGCAACATATTACCCATCATCATCAGGTGCCGTGCCGGCTGGCGTAGGGGATCATGGATCTCCACAAATCTCTGTCGTTCTGTTTGGTATCAACTCAGATGTTGACTTCTACGTGTCATGAAGTAAC
The DNA here is from genome assembly GCA_020796225.1 of Arion vulgaris. Classification (NCBI taxonomy): domain Eukaryota; kingdom Metazoa; phylum Mollusca; class Gastropoda; order Stylommatophora; family Arionidae; genus Arion; species Arion vulgaris. The sequence goes on from CM036776.1 coordinate 6,504,872, forward strand.
GCTATCCAAAATTGTATCTATCTGTCTTCCCCTGTTTCGTCTACCCTCAATTTTACCGGTTGTCACGATGTGTTCTAAACCTCCCTCCTCATCACATGCCCGAAAAATGATGACTACCTCTTTCTTATATTGATGATAAGCTTTCTCTGTGTCTTGATCTCATTCAACACCTCAACGTTAGTCATTTTAGCAGTCCATGAGATTCTCATCATTCTTCTATAAAACGACATTTCTATGGCCATCAGAAATTTTCGATCTGTGTTTTATTGTCCATGACTCGCTTCCGTATGTCAGTTTTGGTTCTATGTAGCACTGAATAACTCGCATTCTTATCGGGATTGACAAGGACTTGTTGCAGATAATGCTTCTCATTTTCAGGAATGATGTTTTCGCTTGTCCTATTCTGCTCTTTATTTCTGATCGGCATCTGCCATCTGATGTTACCAGGACTGCGAGGTATTTAAATTGCTGCACTTGTCCTAGATCAGTCCCATTTACTGTGATGGTGCTAAATCTGCTTTTTTGATATACGATTATCATATCAGACTTGATGAATATGCTTCAAATGATTGAATCTGGAAGTATGCGTGTGGAGTGGGTGGACAGCATTCGGAGATCTCATCTCAAGAAAATGACCTGGCTGTACACACCTGGACATGCTGAAGTGCAGGGCAACGAACGTGCTGACTTTCTTGCAAACAATGACCAGACTCAAACGGGCAGAAGTATGGACAGAGCCGATATCATCAATGTGGTACGCTCTCAATTATGTGACATGGGCAAGTCTCAGACACTGGAACGAGTTCGAGAATCAGGCGTTAAGTTTGGACATGCCAGACAGTGTCGTCTTCGTGGTGAGAGAGAAGATATAGTAATCAACTTCTCATGGGTACGGTGAACAAATGGACTTTAGGATGGTTGCTGCAGCGGAGGACAGAGCACGAATGGGAATACCCAATGTGCCATGACGTCAATAGCATAGCATAAACATAAACAAAATATAAAAAAAACATAATATAACATAACATAATATTAACATAACATAACTAACAAACACACACACACACACAAATACACGCACACCCCACGCACGCCCCACACACACACGCGAATTGGTTATTGATTATTGGTTACTAAACTGACGTCATTGCATTCCGGACAGAACCATAGGTGCTCAGTCTCCCCAACAGATATCGAAGAGTATGCATACTGATGGTTCCCGTGGTTCGCTGATTAAACACACTCTCACTCTGCCTCTCAGGCATCCAGTTCGACTTGTACAACGGGTAACTCCAAACTGCTTAAATCGCTGATCGATTCAACATCGATTTTAGTGTCCTCATCCAACAGACAGTAGCGAAAAGACCGAAGAACATCCCCGTATCCATCTTCAACTCCCCAACAATCGATGCTGTTGATGCAAGCCTGACTGCTCTCTCATTACCATAAAAACCTGCATGCACAGGACAGTATATCCAGGTAAGCATCTGGAGGTTAGAAACTTCTATAGACGACATCCACTCATACGGAAACCTGCCCTTCTGGATCTTGTGAAGCATCGACTGAGAGTCAGATACAGCAACGGCCCCAGTAAATGAAGTTCCAGAGATCCAATTGATCTACGAATATTATCCAACAGGAAGACTAACTTTGTACAAATTGGTAACACAGATTTTACAGACATAAAAATCCCACTTGTCATCGTACCACATCTAGAGAATGTTCAACACAATCTTTCTCCCCACATTATGTTACTAGTCCCAAACCTGGACACTGACAACACATGATAGACAAAAATTAGTCACAACAGAGATGAAGTGTCTACGCAGAATACTGGGTGTAACAAGAAGAGACCGGTTGAGAAATGAAGACATCAGGAAAAAATTGGGTACAACATCAGTACTAGACTTCATCAAGAAACAACAAATTAAATGGTTCGGCCACGTAAGCAGATTACCAACAGACAGTGCACCGCAAAGAGCAATGCTGCTCCCATACAATGGTACAAAGCAAAATGCCGGCAACGCAAAACATGGACGTCAGAGATAACAGAGGCGACGAAAGAGACTATCTAAGAAGCGCATACAATGGACCATATTAGAAATCTCTTCTTGACCTGACGCTGTGAGGCATACAGTTTTAGAAATCTCTTCTTGACCTGACGCTGTGAGGCAAACAGTTTTAAAAATCTCTTCTTGACATGACGCTGTGAGGCAAACAGTTTTAGAAATCTCTTCTTGACCTGACACTGTGAGGCAAACAGTTTTAGAAATCTCTTCTTGACCTGACACTGTGAGGCAAACAGTTTAGAAATCTCTTCTTGGCCTGACGCTGTGAGACAAAAAGTTTTAGAAATCTATTCTTGACCTGACGCTGTGAGACAAACAGTTTTAGAAATCTCTTCTTGACCTGCCGCTGTGAGGCAAACATGATTCGAGAAAGAAAGAAAGACATCTAGAGTTACCGTAGAATGGTATTAGATCTGATGTCACAGGCAAATACTCAATAACTACCGAGCAGAAGCGGAGGCTATAAGAGTAGGGCCGAAATGATCCTGAGAGAAGGGCACCTCACGCAACAAGGTCGTGATATTCACCGATGCTCTATCGGTTATCACGGCACTCAAAGAGTAGGAAAAACTGAGGTGAATGAACTCAAAACGACCCTCGATGAACTAACGCGATCACTCAAACGCACCGTCATTCAGTGGATTCCATCGCACTGTAATATAAGTGGCAACGAATGCGCCGACAAACTAGCCAAAGAGGGCGGGCGACTACCTCAGACAAAAGCCCATTCCGAGGCTAACAACAGCGATGGATATCACGGTCTGTCTCGTAGTGAACAAGTTGCCATACTTCGCCTCCGTACCGGTCACAACAAGCTACGCGCCCACATGTACAACAAATTTAAAATAGGCACAACTAGCCTGTGCCCATGCAATAAGGCGGACATGACGGCAGAACACGTTCTGCAGGATTGTCAACGGATAGCAGGTTTAAGAAACGAAACCTGGCAAAATAAAACAGAGCTTCGCAAAAAGCTGTACGGTGGAACGGAGTCCCTTAAAAACACGGTAAAATTCATGATAAAGTTGGTTCATCAGTCTAGGCCGGGATCGAGAAGGAAGGAAGATCTGATTGTTCATTGGGATGTCATCAGGGATGGCTCATGTCAGTTTTGAGCTGAATCAGTGAAGACAATGACACTGATGTACTCTTTAGTTCTTCGCTAGTCGGTAAATCTTGGTCTAATAGGTGTGTCTTGAGCCTAGCCTGCATTCAGCAGGGTTGGGATCGGCTAGTCTCTCTTAGGAGGGCGAAAGTGAAAACTAGTAGCCTGCTGATGACCCTCAGAACACACAAGTCAACCCCACCTCCCAGCGGTGTAGACTGGGAAACTTTAACTGTGGTGTCAAAGGCTATCGGGGAAATTGCTCGCCGAGGGAGATGGACTCTCCTAGTTCAGATTTTTTAAAATGTCCTTTGGGAGTAAACCCGACAAAAAATATCGGTGGTCTGGCCCCAGACGTGATATGAGTGAATTTTCCTGATATCCAAGATACAGACCCCTAGTTAGGGGCAAATAGCCCCCCTGCCTTGTGGAAACCTCGGGAGAGGCAAAGACTATGGGATTAAACTCAAACAGAAAATTCGGAGTGTAACCCCTAAGCCGGACAGACCTCAACTGATGCCCTACCGGCAGCTCCTGCAACCGAATTGATACCAGATGTCGTGCTTGCACTCATCTGGATTTTATCAGCGAGGTCGAGAGGTGTTAGTTGAAGCTTGGGCATCTCAGCTACTCCATAAAAATCGCCCAGGCATGCGACGCGGAGTCAATGTACTAGATAACGCAAGACCTATTGTCTCCTCAGACAAAGAGACCAATGAATCGGCAAATCTGAAAATGAGATGTATTTTTGTAGCATGCTACTTTGTGTATCGCTGCTCTCATCACGATCCATGTGGAAGACTCCATTTATAGAAATGTATTCCACATTCTCTGTCGCAGTGTTTAATGTTTCTTTCTGCCCGCGTACCCAGCGTGTTAGTAGCGCGTTGGAGTGCGGATGACAAGCCCTCTGTGAGTGCGGGTTCAATTCCACAGGCTGGCAGAAAATCCACAGGTTTCCCAGATTTACGGTGTTTGTGACACCGAACCGAAGGGTTACGATGTCCATGGCACCGAGTCGAAGAGCTGAAAGCTCAAGTGCTTCAGGATCGGACATTTTTTTTTTTTAAATGTTTCTCTCAAGTAGTAACATATCACTTACGGAACGTCACTGAAAAGCATTCATCACTGAAAAGCTCTCTGTCGCTTTCAAGCTCTCCGGCCTCTTCTAGTGCCATGTTCAAGGTTTATTTGGTATCTTGCTAGTTCTTTAATATCTATTATATTCTTTTATACATTTTTATATGAATATACTATTACAATCGTTGTCCTGGTCATCAAGGCGTCGGATGAACTTAGTATGATGACAAGCGTCACGCTCGTCATTAAGGTCAGAGGGCCGTGCCCACCAAAAATAATGCGTAACGTGCATTTATGTTTTAATTAAAATATAACCTAACCTAAAACCATGACTTTCCCGAAAATCTGTGTCTGGCCCCACCAATAAAAACGATCACGAGCCGCTGCTGATGACAAGTATCATGTCCATGGAAGTACTGGCTGTGACTAAGGCACTACACTGGCTGTAGTCACAAAACTGCACACACACGAGCATTGTGAGTGATTCATTGAATCTTCTCTTCTTTCTTTCTTTTCTCCAATCCTGTTTGCCTCACAACGTCAGGTCAAGAAGAGATTTCTAAAACGGACCCTTGTGTTCGCTTCGTAGATAGTGTCTTTCGTCGCCTCTGTTATCTCTGAGGTCCATTTTTGCGTGGTCGGCCTTTTGCTTTGCACCCATTGTATCGGAGCAGCATTGCTCTCTAAGGTGCACTGTCTGTTCGTAATATGCTTACGTGGCCGAACCATTTAATTTGTTGTTTCTTGATGAAGACTACTAGTACCCACTTTTTTCCTATGTCTTCATTTCTCAACCGGTCTCTTCTTGTTACACCCAGCATTCTGCGTAGACACTTCATCTCTGTTGTGACTAGTTTTCTTCTATCGTTTGTTGTCAGCGTCCAGGTTTGGCACTGGTAACATAATGTGGAGAAAGATTGTGTTGAACATTGCTCTTTGTGTGTTCATGGTGACGTGTTTGCATGTTAACATTTGCGCCATTTGCCCTATCATCTGATTTGCTTTGTTGCATCTGTGTTGAATTTCATAAGTTATTCTTCCGTTTGCTGAAAAAATGCTCCCCAGGTATGTGAAGTCCTTTACTTGATTTAGTGGGCGGTTGTCGATGGAGATATTGGCAAATGTGGTTAAGATAAGATAAGATAAAACTTAAAGCAAAGTTAAAAAGAAAAATGACAACAGCAAGAATGAGATGTCTGGGATACATAGCGAGAGTAACATAGATCATAAGCGAAGCTATTTCTGGTTATTAGTTATTGGTTATTGGTTACTAACTGACGTCAATGCACTCCGGGCAGACTCATAGGTGCTCAGTCTCCCCCAACAGATAGCGAAGAGCATGCATACTGATGGTTCCGTGGCTCGCTGATTAAATTTTAATATTGGCGCCATTTGTCCTATCATTTGGTTTTCTTTGTTGCATCTGTGTTGAATTTCATTAGTTATTCTTCCATTTGCTGAAAAAATGCTCTCAAGTATGTGACGTTATTTACCTGATTTAATGGGCGATCCATTGAGTAAGATCCATTGAATCTCGGCTAATGGAATGGACTGAACGACTACAAGATTGAATAAATAGCAGATTTACAACCAACCTCGCTCGAGGCATAAGGATGCCAATAGCAATAACAGAGCAGACAGGCTGGCTGACTCTGCCACGATATCGGAGGGGTTTGGGTCAGTGGCGGGTGGTGATAATTTTTGTTGGTGGGGCTAGACAAAAATTTTCGGAAAACAGCATGATTTTGGGTAAGGTTATATTTTAATTCATAACCCAAATACACGTTACACATTATTTTTGGTGGGGCCCGGCCCCACTTGCCCCTAATGACGAACCGCCACTGGGTGGGGTGGCAGGGCGTGGGTCACGAATGTATAGAGCTGACATTCTAACTAGATTATAGAATGGGGTCGGAGTTCGAATGTTCATATAAACCAATCCACATCGATTTCTAGATTACTAAAGCTTGGATGTTAAAGGCACTACAATAAGTGAATTGCAAAAATTCAAATACTTAGGAAGCATATTCACAGAAGACGGAAAACTGGATAGAGAGATAGAGGCTAGAGTGCAAAAGCAAATGCTGTAACCTACCAGCTAGCCCCATTGTTAATACACCCAAAATTTCACTGTCAACTAAGCAACAGATGATCAACAGCATTTTTATACCTACTTTGTGCTACCAGAGCCAAACATGGACAATGAGCAAAGTGCAGTCGCAAAAAATAGCTACATGTGAAATGCGGTGCCTGCGAAAAGTTACCAACAACACTAAAAAATACAAGAGTCACCAACATCAGCATAAGAAAGAAAGTTGGCACAGAACCTTGCTTGAATTCTATTGAGAAACAAAGAATGAAGTGGTTTGGCCACTTAATAAAAATGTATCCAAACTCCACAGCATACAAAGTCTTTTACAAAAGAACATCACGAAAGAAGGCGAGAGGAAAACCACGAAAAAGATGGTTAGATGGCATAGTAGAATCCTGTCAAAGAGCAAAAATAACAATCACCAAGCCACTAGGACAACGGAAGACAAAACGAAAGCCACTACACTGGGCAGCAACCCGGTAGCCGTGTGGCGTCCACAAATAAATCAAATAATATTTTCAAATTTGTTATTACCTTCCCTATCGATGGTGGTATTTATAGATATAATGTCCCACTGCCTTGCAGTTTTTGGCTGGGGACAGTCAACGGATGACGGAGAGCGAACCCAGTAAACGCTGGTTGAAATCGGACACATCACCGAAGGACAAGCAATCTCAATATAGATGGAGACTGCAGACGTGTTTCGAAGGACAAGCACTAGAGCTCCAAATGGTACTGAAGATGTGACCTAAATCAAACGTTCTTGGCAAAGGTTGTTTATATATCACAATGAGAATGATAAAAATGGTCGAAAAGAACGATCAAGAGAGAGAGAGAGAGAGATAAAGAGATAATGTTTTGTCTGTGAACAGATTTCTATTCTAAAAGAAAAGTTCTAACATTCACTGTGTTGTATAACAGATAAGATTAACTTGTGTAAGTGCTGAAGAATATTTGAAATGAGAACTACATCATCTGCCTATCAGCATTCTGCAATCATAGTTCTACTACTTGTACAGGGATCAATATTTTTGGTAGCTTCAGTCAACCAGACCTTTCTCATGATATTTTATATATATATTCTTATTTTATGTTCATATGTACAGTTCCAACTTCACTGCAACGGGTCACCCCATAATTGTTACGTTCCTGCGCCAATGAAAATAACACGAAATGCTAACAACTGTGAAATGTTTCCGAAGTGAACTAATTCCAGAATGCAACAGTCGTACAGCCACACAAACAAAACTGCATCGCATAAATGGATATGACGGTCGCTAAAGTGTAAACACAAAACTGTTCACCACTTGAATTGCAATTCTTGTCGAAGAGAACATCAATCACAACAAATCCAGCTTTCTGCACCCGCAATATAACTGCATACAGCATATTGAGTCGGTTCGTCATAACCGCTGTCCGCCATTTTCTGAATACACACAACAAACGCACGGTTGACACAGCAAAAGCATTCCATGTAACATTCATAGCTCACAGCGTTGCTTAAGCACTAACTCAGTAGCACGGCAAACGAAACCGGCAAATACCCGACCAACCATGTTGGAAATGCGCTATCAAAGTCATGTCCAGAATCAAACTGTCCTGATTCTGAATGGCCCTCCCGCATTCCGCCATTGCTGGCCAGATCTCTTATTATATATATATATATCAATAATCTTTTGTTGAAATTGTAAGTGCATGCATTCATATTTTTCTATATTTTGTCTATTTTGTGAATAACTTAGAACACAAAACTTACGAGTGGCTCGTTTACATTTTTTGGAGACGAGAACGGCAACAATAACTCACATCTGATGAGCATTAATATCACGTCAAATGCTGCTTCTTGTATCGATACTGGATCATATGTTTGCTCAATCGTCTATTCTGATCTTATTGTGAATACTGTTATTAACAGTTCTGCATATTTGACAGTTACGGGTGAGTATTCATAATTTCATCGAAACAGTTATATAATTTAACTCTTTCACTATCACGATCCCTTCCAAAAACAACTGCTTACATATGTGTAGAAGGACAAATGTATCCTCCCACTGACAAGGAATTGACATTACTACTAACAGGTACAAGACAGGTGCACATCAAAGGTTGCAGAATATTAGTAAGAGCGCAAGGAAGAACGACATAGTGCGACAAGAAGGTTAGTAATAGGAGACCGATATAAAACAGGTACAAGACAGGTGCACATCAAAGGTTGCAGAATATTAGTAACAGCGCAAGGAAGAACGACATAGTGCGACAAGAAGGTTAGTAATAGGAGACCGATATAAAACAGGTACAAGACAGGTGCACATCAAAGGTTGCAGAATATTAGTAACAGCGCAAGGAAGAACGACATAGTGCGACAAGAAGGTTAGTAATAGGAGACCGATATAAAACAGGTACAAGACAGGTGCACATCAAAGGTTGCAGAATATTAGTAAGAGCGAAAGGAAGAAAAACAAAGTAATAGTACGACAAGAAGGTTAGTAACAGGAGACCGATATAAAACAACAAAAGCTTACAGATTGGGACAACCTAATAGCAGCAAATACAACCAACATATTGAAATAAAATGACAATTTACATATACAACACTATGCACGTTAATAGTATTATATAACTGAACTAATAAACAAACATACAAACAGATAACATCAGAGTAAAACAAGTTTCTGAATTCAAATATTTTGGCTGCATTTGCACACAGGATGGAAAACTCGATAGAGAAATAGAGACAAGGTGTTAAAAAGCGAATGCAGTGACCTACCAGCTGGCACCATTGCTACAACACCCAAAGATCAAGATGGAAGTGAAAAGACAGATGATAAAAAGTAATTTTCTACCAACACTTTGTTACCAGTGCCAACTTGGTCTCTTACAGCAACACATCACAGAAAGCTCACCACATGTGAAATGAAATGCTTGAGGAAGGCAGTGGGAGTCACCAGGAAAGACAGACTACGAAATGAGGACATCAGAAGCAGAGTGGGCATAACTTCATGCATCGAATACATCGAAAGACAACAAATGCAATGGTTTGGACATTTAATGAAAATGAAATACAACCAACCACCAATAACAGCATACAATAAAAAGAGATCAGGTACTAGAGTTAAGGAAGTCAAGGAAAAGATGGAGAGACAATATCAAAGCACACTACATAAACACGGATATAACACAGCAAGGGGACTCATCTGACCCTAGAACGCAAATTAAAGCTCCCATCCCTACGCTTAACGACAAGAGTGGACAACCAACTATATCTTCCACCTGGGAATAGACAATAGACAATAGACTAATAAACATGAAACTTTAGAAGGTAATTTGTAATCTGCTATTGTTGTAATCTTCACCACATTACGCCTACTGGGCATTACAACCACAGGGGTCTCTGTGGCTGAGTGGTTAAGCCCTTTGTCTTGCGAGTCGAAGGTCGTGCATTCGAATCCAGACCGCGGTCTTCTGTTCACGAGTGCAGTTTTTTCCAGAGACCCTAGGAGTGTTGCTGAAGCTATGGAGTTCGTGCTTTGTGCAGTACTCTCGGCAGTTGGCGTATCATTTCTGTGGACAGGGACCGTGCCATATGGGGGTAAAACCCGATGCAATGAAGTCAATCCTTCGGCTTTTAAACCCTTTAAACAACCACTCACTCTGAAGCCGCTACTTCAAAATAGATTCAACCCTATTATATATCTCCGTGAAGAATAGGAATGGCCAAAGATAATTTCAATCCAAACACATTTCAATAGTATGATAAAGTTACTGACATCCAAATACATTTCAATAGTATGAGAAAGTTACTGACATCCAAACACATTTCAATAGTATGAGAAAGTTACTGACATCCAAACAAATATCAATAGTATGAGAAAGTTACTGACATCCAAACAGTGAAACACGTACAAACAAAGTACTATAGTTTTACAAAAACAGAAACAGTGACGATAAACAGCAACGTTTCGACCAACAAGGCCTTTATCAAGCAAACGAACAAACAGGAGTGACAAATTAAAATGAAACACAAATGGACGATCAAATACAACCGTATCTAAGGAAAGCTGGAATAAAAACGAATAACGAAATAAATGTAACACAAAAGCACACATAAAAACTAGAAATAGAACGGAAAGAAACAATGAAACATCTAGTAAATATATAACTTGAATACATGCAACATATACCCATATAGATTACAAAGCATGGGAAGAGAAAGTACTAAGAAGCATAAGAATGTAATACATGCAACATATACCCATATAGATTACAAAGCATGGGAAGAGAAAGTACTAAGAAGCATAAGAATGTAATACATGCAACATATACCCATATAGATTACAAAGCATGGGAAGAGAAAGTACTGACGCATAAGAATAATATGCAACATAATACTCATATAGGACATAAATAGAAGAGAAAGTACTATAGTTATAAGAATAACACATGTACAAATATATACCTATATAGATTATATAAAGAGAAAGTACTACACGTATACATCGTAATACATAGCAAATATATACCTACAGATTACAGAAGCATGGAAGAGAAAGATTAAGACGCATAAGAATGAATATGCAACATATAACTTGTTAGAGACTAATGTGCCACAAGAGAAAGTACTGAACACATAAGAATGATGAGTACGCAACACATGTCCAGAGAATACAGCATAAGAGAGTACTACGATTGTATGGTACCATGACCACGCGTGGCTCAATTGTATTACATTTCCATGCTTCATACTTCCCATGCTGTAATTCATATGGCATATGTTGTATGTATTCGCTATATATTTACTAGATGTGTTTCATTACTTTTCCGTTCTATTTACAGGTTTTATGTGTGTTTTTTGTGTTGGCATTTATTTCTGTTATTCGCCTTATTCCAGATTAGATGTTTGTATTTGGTCATTCATTTGTAAGGCATTTAAATGCTACTCCTGCTTGTTCAGTTTGCTTGATAAAGGCCTGGTCAAAATGTTGTTGCTTATCACTGCTTGCATTTGCAGCAAAACTAGTACTTGTTTGTACGCGTTTTCACCTACAGTTACGCTGATTACATCTAGCGTCTGGTCAGATCCGACATCCGGGATGGTCTCGCAATCACAGTTAATTGATTTATATCTAGCGGTCTGGTTGCATCCGACATCGATGGTCTCTGTACGCCAGCACACCAAGCCGGGGACGGCATACTTTACTGTTTCTCAGTGGCGGTTGTAGGCTGATGGGCTAGTGGGCCAAAGCTCTCTACAAAAATAATGTATAACTTGTATTTTTACTATTTTTATAAATTAAATATAGCAAATCAAAATCATGATTTATCCAAGAAAAAGACTGGCCCCACTAACAAAAAAAGATCAATATCGCACTGTACTTCAATTAGAATAGTTTGTGTCTGTTCACAGTCCATAGTAGTATTGACACACGGTCACTTCTGACCAGTTCTGTAACAGTATGATTGTTCTGTGCAGTTGAAGGTGATTACCTGAGCCGTGAGCACCAAATGACGCTCATATGTTTGTTCCACTTTTAAAATGTAATGTATTTCTCTGCTTATGATGTCATTCTGTGATGACATCTGACTTTATTAAGATCAAATCTGAACAACATCAGATCAGAACAATTTCTCTACTCTTCTTGTATTTAAATTTTCACTACACTAGATTTGTATTAAGGATAACCAGGTAATCGGGATAGCAATATCATCACAGTATTATATAAATAGATACCATTGATAACCAGCAAATTCATATGACGATTTTCTGCACTATGTTACTAGTGTCAAACATACACAACAGCAGCATAGAGGAAAATCATAATGACAGGTGTGTGCAGAGATGAGGGCATCTAGAAGAGCTGCAGGTGTGACACAATGCCACAATACTATGTTGGCCAGTGTCAAACATGTGTACAATAACACAAGCTAATGAGCAGAAAATCACATGACAGAGATAAGGTGTCTTAGCAAGTTATAGGTGTGACAATAAGTTTGGCTAACACTTATGCTACCAGTGTCAGTGGCTTAAATTAATAATAGCAGTTAAGGAGTAGGAGGATCATAAATATAAAGAGACAGAGGCAGTCTTAGAAGAGCGAGTGGATACAATAAGAGACACTAGAAATGAAGAAATTGTAGCAAGACTGGATGTAGAAAACCAATGCACCCACAAAAGAACAAAACTGATTAAATGGTTTGACAATTGACAGAATGCCATATTATCGTCTACTACAGAGAGTCGCACAGAAAAAGTGGTATGAGGCCAAAGGAAGAGGAAGACCACGCAAAGATGTGGAGCGATGCAGGTATCAAGAACAGCCTTACAAAATGAATATCAGCTTACAAATGCCTTAAAAATAACACATAAGATCACTTACACCCTCACCCCACCCACCTACCCACCCTCCCTCACATTACACACTTTATAAAGAAGTAATACAAGAGAAGAAGAAGAAGACTTCTGTATTAAAACAATCCTATGATTGAAATGTCAATATAGTCCGCTTTTATACCACGGTACATTTTTGCTTTATATTAATAGCTGCGATATTCTCGTAATTTTCCCTTAACTGCCAAATCGATCCAAGCCGTTCTTTGAAATAGACAATCGATTACGTTGTTGGCATGTTACACCTTGACCTGCAGACGCGGCAAGTTGAGATTTGTTGTCTTTAGCAATATTATTAGCTATCAGTTATATGAGGACTATCATCGTTATCACCTCGACATCCAGAGTAAAAGCCTGATCTCGCCTCAGCAACAATCTGGCGCAGCGTCCAGTACGCCCAACACGGCTGTGCCACCAATGTTGATTAATCAACTCGGCGTTATTTAGCATGTCGTTCTTTTCGGTCACAACTGGCGGCACCATCTTCACCTGGTCACGATATATCACGATCCCTGAAACTCCTGTCTGGAAAGCTCAATGCAGCTATTTTCACGTTGTCGATCCATGGCAGCTCCTCGATATTGTAAGCCGCCGTTTGGATCTATCAGCTCGTCCATTACCCTCAAACTCCTGGCGTGCCGAGGACAAAAATGAAGGCATTTCTGATCATCGCCCGTACCAGTACTTCACCAGTTAAAGGTCTACCATTCTCGATTCACTTACGAATCATGTCATGGAGCCACCAGCAAGAAAAACACGAGATGTGAGATGCCAATCATTTCACCGCTCTGCAAACCGCCACCAAACTCATTGTCAAAACTGATCAGGTTGTTGCATAGCCCTCACTGCCTCTCTTGGTTTATATGATATTATATATGATAATAATACAATTCCTCTCCTTCAGTTATACGTCGGTACAGACTCCGCAATTTCTCTCCATTACCGCTCATCCTGGGCAACTGCTCACCTCCATGAAGTGAGACTGACTGCTGCCCCAGCAAACTGTTTCAGGATCTCCTTAGGTTTGCCTTTTCTGGGAACTCTTGGGCATTCTATTTAAATGTGTTTGATTTGACATTTTGTTGATGCATTTTCTTCCTCAATATGTGTCCACCATATTCCACATTTCTCTTTCTTATAACAGTTGTCACTTTACTGGTTTAATTACAGACATTTTTTCTTAGTTCATCATTTCTCCAAACAGGCTCGTTCCAGATTTATGTGCTCATTATTCTTTTCACAGACACTATTAAACATGCATTCAATGGTTTTCTATATTTAGTCATTTTTCAAACTTCTTTCTGAACATATGTTACGGTTATTACAACATCTGGACCGAAAATTGTACTTAGTTTTAATGCCATATAAATTTGCAGTTCTTAATATTTTTTTAGACTTTTAAAGCTGATACATTTACAATTACACTGCACTTATTTTCATTTACAGGAATGATCTGACAGTTGTAAGCACAAAATTATTCCATTTACATTAGAATGACTTTGGATACCACAGACACTAAACATTATTCTCCACTTAACAGAATGATCTTGATACCACAGTGATACAAAAATTATTCTTCATTTACTAGAATGATCTGATACCGAGACGTACTGTATAAATTATTCTCCATTAATAGAATGATCTGATAAGGCAGGCACAAAATTATTCTCTACTACTAGAATGATCTGGATATCTGCAGGCACAAAAATTGTTCTTTCATTTACTAGAATGATCTGATACTGCAGGCAACAAAACTTTTTCCATTACCAGGAATGATCTGATACTGCAGACACACAAAAATTATCTCTTCTGATTTGATCAGAATGGACTGATACTGTACAATAAAATTTATTCTTTCATGTACTGAATTATCTGATAGCAGGTAATAAAAATTATTCTATTTAATATGAATGATCTGATATTGTTAGCACAAAAAAATTATTCCTCCATTTAATAGGAATGATCTGATACCAGCAGACACAAACATTATTCTCTCACTTACCAGGAATGATCTGATACCGCATGCACAAAAATTATTCTTCATTTAATGAATTATCTGATAGCGCATATAATATAAATTATTCTCCATTTACTAGAATGATCTGACAGCTTATAAGAATGTAAATTATTCCTCCATTTACTAGAATGATCTGACACTGCAGGCACAAATATTATTCTTCACTTACTAGAATGATCTGATACCGCGATAAAGACAAAAATTATTTCTCCATTTAATAGAATGATCTATTACTTAGCACAAAAATTATTTTCATTTATCAGGAATGATCTGATACCGCAGGCACAAAATTATTCTCTATTTACTAGAATGATCTGATAAAGCAAGCACAAAAATATTCTTCACTCATTAGAATGATCTGATACCGCAGGCACACAAATTATTCTATTTTCTTAATGATCTACACCGCATGCACACAATTGGTTTCCATTTACCAGAATGATCTGATACTGCAGGCAAAAATTATTTCATTTTACTTAGAAATGACTGATACCACAGGCACAAAAATTATTTCATTTACGAGAATGACTATACAGTAGGCAATAACATTACCTCTATTTACTAGAATGAACCCGCCACTGAAAAGGGTCAAAAATTATTCTTCATTTACTAGAATGACTGACATTGCAGATACAAAAATTATTCTCTATTTCATTGTAATGATCGATACTGCAGACAAAAATTATTCTTCATTTATTTACTAGAATGATCTGATACCAAAAAGAAAATAATAAAATTATTTTCATTTCATTAGAATGATTCCGACAGCAGACACAAAATTATTCTTCATTTTACTAGAATGATCTGATACTGCAGACACAAACATTATTCTCCATTTACTAGAATGATCTGATACCATATGCACAAAATTATTTCATTTACTGGAATTATTCGACAGCTTATACACAAAAATTATTCTCCATTTGGCTTCAGAATGATCTGACAGCAAGAGGCACAATAAAAATTATTCCTTATTTATCTAGAATGATCTGACACCGCGTATAGTACAAATATTATTCTTCACTTACTAGAATGATTCACATCGTAAGAGGCATCAAACAATTATTCTTCATTTACTAGAATGATCTGATACCGGCAGGGTACAAAAAATTATTCTCTATTAACTAGAATAGATCTTGATACAAAGCAAGCACAAAAATTAGTTTTTCAGTTAATAAGAATGACCTGACACCGCATGCACAAAAATTATTCTCTATTTCTAATGATCTGATACCGCAGGCACAAAAAATTATTCTCACCTTACTAGAATGATCTGACACCACAGGCACAAAAATTATTCCTCTATTTACTAGAATGATCTGACAAAGCTACACAAAATTATTTTCACTTCATTAGAATGATCTGATACCATAGGCACAAAAATTATTCTCCATTTTCTAGAATGATCGATACTGCAGGGCCAAAACTATCTTCACTTTCTACTAGAATGATCTGATACCACATAGCACAAAAATTATTCCTTCAGTTAATGTAATGATCTGATAATGCATGCAATAACAAATTATTCTCCATTTACTAGAATGATCTGATACCACAGGCACAAAATTTATTCTCACTTACTAGAATGATCTGATACCGCATACAATAAAAATCGAGTTCTTCAGTGTTACTAGAATGATCTGATACTGCAGACACTAAAAATTAATTCTCCATTTACTAGAATGATCTGACAACACATGCACAAAATTCTTCATTCTCTGATTTACTAGAATGACTGATGGAGCGCAGGCACAAAATTATTCCCTCCATTTACTAGAATGATCTGATACCAATGAGACACAAAAAATTATTCTCCATTTACTAGAATGACCTGGATAACAAGAGGCAATAAAATTATTCTTCATTTTAATAGAATGATCTGATAAACACAGGCACAAAAAATTATTTCATTTACTAGAATGACTGATAATCAGTAGACATGAAAAATATTATTCTCCACTTACTAGAATGATCTGATACAGCATACGCACAAAATTATTCTTCATTTACTTAGAATGATTCCTGATACTGCAGGCAGATAAAATTATTCTTCTGGTTTACTAGAATGACTGATGGTCGTTAGACACAAACATCATTCCATTTACTAGAATGATCTGATAGCGCAGGCACAAAATACCTATTCTATTTACTAGAATGATTCAGACAACGTTATATAACAGCACCATTATCCATTACTGAATGATATGGATAGCGGCTTAGCACCAAAATTATTCTCCATTTATATTAGAATGATCTGATACTGCAGACACAAAAATTATTCTCCATTTATTGAATGGGATCTGACACCGCAAGCACAAAATTATTCTCCCCACTTATTTTAGAATGATATGATAGCCAGCACCAAAATTATTCTCCATTTATTAGAAATCGATCTGACACTGCAGACACAAAAATTATTCTCCATTTCTATTAGAATGATCTGACACCATGACAATAATAATTATTTCCATTTACTAGAATGATCTAATACTGCAGACACAAAATTATTCTCCTCCATTTACTAGAATGATCTGATAGCAGGCAACGTAATTATTTCCCATTTACTAGAATGATCTTTGACTACCACAGGCAAAATTATTCTCCATTTACTTAAAGAATGATCTGATACTGCAGGTACAGAAAATTATTCTCATTTACTGAATTATCTGATAGCTTATAGCAATAAAAATTATCTCTATTTTCATTAGAATGATCTGATAGTGCAGGCACAAAATTATTCTCCATTTACTAGAATGATCTGATACCACAGACACAACTATTCTCCATTTACTGAATGACCTGATACCACAGACACAAAGGCAACATTATTCTCATTTACTAGAATGGATCTGATACAGCATGTGCACAAAAATTATTTCTTTCATTTACTAGAATGACCTTGATACTAGCAGGCACAAAAATTATTCTCATTTACTAAATGATCTGATACTGCAGTGGACACAAATATTCTTCATTTACTAGAATGATCTGACAGCTTATAGCACAAAAATACTTCTGTTTCATTGTGAATGATCTGACACCGCAGGCACAAAAATTATTATCCATTTACTAGAATGATATGATAGCGCTAGCACCAAAATTATTCTCCATTTATTAGAATGATCTGACACTGCAGCATAACAAAACTATTCTCCATTTATTAGAATGACCTGATACCATAAGCACAAAAATTATTCTCCATTACTGAATGATATGATATTAGCTTAGTACCAAAATTATTCTATTTATTAGGAATGATCTGATAATAAATAAGACACAAAATTATTTCTCCATTTATTAGAATGATCTGATACTCAAAAAATAGGACACAAAATTATTGCTCCTCCATTTATTAGAATGATCTAATAATATAGACACAAAATTATTCTCCATTTACTAGAATGATCTGGATAGCGCAGGCACAAAAATTATTCTCTCCATTTACTAGAATGACCTGACATTGCAGGCAGAAAAAAATTATTCTCTCCATTTACTAGAATGATCTGACACTGCAGGTACAAAAATTATTCTCCATTTACGAATGATCTGACAACTGCAGGCACAAATATTACCTTCCATTTACTAGAATGATCCGATACAAAGACATGGCAAACATTATTCTCTCCACCATTTACTAGAATGACTTGATACCGTTAGTACAAAAATTATTCTCATTACTAAAGATTTATCTGACAATATAGACATAAAATTATTCCATTTACTAGAATGACTACTGCAGACACAAAAACTATTTCATTGGATTCAGAACATCTGATACAGCAGACACAATACTATTCTTCCATTTATTTAGAAATGATCTGGATACCACAGACACAAAAATCTTCTTCATTATTTTTCAGAATGATCTGATAATGTACGCACAAAAATTATTCTTTATTTACTGGAATTATCTATACAAGAAAGACAAAAATTATTTCATTTACTAGAATGATCTGGATAGCGCAGGCACAAAAATTATTCTCTTCATTTACTAGAATGATCTGATACTGTATAAAGACTGTAAATATCTTCATTTACTAGAATGATCTGATACTGCAGGCACAAAACTATTCTCTATTTACTAATGATCTGATACTGCAGACACAAAAATTATTCTCTTCATTTATTAGAATGATCTGATAACAGATGCACAAAAAAATTATTTCTTTCATTTACTGGAATTTATCTGATAGCAGGCACAAAAATTATTCCTCTATTTACCAGAATGATCTGATAATGCTATAGCAATACAAATTATTTCACTATTAGAATGATCTGATACCGCGTATCACCAAACATTATTCTCATTTACTAGAATGATCTGATACTGAGCAATAAAACAATTATTCTTCATTTACTGTAATTATCTCGATAGCAGGGCAATAAAAATTATTCTATTTAATAGAATGATCTGATAGCGAGCAGGCACAAACATTATTCTCCATTTACTAGAATGATCTGACAATACAGGCACAAAATTATTCTTCATTTACTAGAATGATTCCACACTGCAGATGACAAAAATTATTCTCTAATACCAGGTTTTGATCTTGACACAGCAGATAATAAAAATTAATTTATTTATTAGAATGATCTGATAAAAAGCAGACACAAAATTATTCTCCATTTACTAGAATGACTGAGATATCGCATGGTACAAAAAATTATTCCTCCATTTTTAATAGAATGATCTGGATACCGCAGGCAATAAAATTATTCTTCATTACTAGAATGATCTGATAGCAAGCACAAACATTATTCCTTTCATTTACCAGAATGATCTGATACCGATGTTCAAAATTGTTCTTCATTTACTGGAATTATCTTTGGGGATAGGTTTGCACAGGTATAACAAAAATTATTCTCTTGTTTTACCAGAATGACCAGATAGTGGTGTACAAAATTTGCTCCCATTTACTAGAACTTGATCTGACAATGCTATATCACAAAAATTATTTCCATTTAATAGGAATGATCTGATGACACCCCAGACACAAACATTATTTCACTAATAGAATGACCTGACAACGCAGACACAAACATATTATTTCTATTTATCAGAATGATCTGATACCGCATACTCAAAATTATTCTTCATTTACTGGAATTATCTGATACGAGCAATAAAAAATTATTCTTCTATTTATTAGAATGATCTGACAGTGCAGGCACAAAAATTATTCTCTCATTTACTAGAATGATCTCCATACCATAGACACAACAAAATTATACTTCATTTACTAGAATGTCTGACTACCAAGACACAAACATTATTCTCTCCATTTACTAGAATGATCTGATACTATGAGACACAAAAATTTTCATTTACTAGAATGATCTGATACCACATAACAAAATTATCATTTACTGAATATCTGACAGCGCAGAAAACAAAATTATCTCCATTTACTAGAATGATCTGACAGCTGCAGGCACAAAAATTATCTTTCATTACTGTATAATGATCTGATACTGCAGGCAACAAAATTATTCATTTACCAGATTTTATCTGGATACTAAATATTACAAAAATTATTCTTCATTTAATTAGAATGATTCGGATACGCATGCAACAATAAAATTATTTCGTCATTTACTGAATTATCTGAGCAGCGCAGGCAATAAAAATTGCCTTTCATTTACTAGAATGATCTGGATACCGCAGGTACAAAATTATTCTTCACTTTTACACAGAATGACTTGATGTGCTGCACAATAAATTATTCTTTCACATTAGAATGATCTTGATATCAAAAAGAGGAATAAAAATTATTCTTCCATTCTAGAATGATCTGATACGCATGCACAAAATTATTCTCCATTTACTTAGTAGAATGATCTGACACCGCATGCACAAAATTATTCATTTACTAGAATGATCGATTGGCACAAGACAAAAATTATTCAATGTTGGGCCAGAATGATCTGATACCACACAGATACTAAATATTCTCCATTTACTAATGAATGACCTGATACTCAACATGCAATAAAAACTCTATTCTCCATTTACTAGAATGATCTGAGAATAGGCACAAAAATTATTTCATTTACTAGAATGATCTGATACTGCAGACACAAACATTGCTCCTCCATTTACTAGAATGATCTATACTAGATTACAAACATTATTCTCTATTTACTAGGAATGATCTGACACAGCATGCACAAAAATTATTCGCCACTAGAATGATCTGATACTGCAGGCAACAAAAATTATTCTTTCATTTTCTCTACTAGAATGATCTGACAACAGTATATTACAAACATTATTCTCCATTTACTAGAATGATCTGATAGCAAAGAGAGCACAAAATTATTCTATTTACTAGAATGATCTGATAACGTGAGTAATAAAAAAATTATTATCCATTTACTATGAATGATCTGAATGCGAGACACAAACATTATTCCTCTATTTACTAGAATGATCTGATGACTGCATGTACAAAAATTGCCTTCATTTACTGGAATTATCTGATAGCAAAGATATAGCAAAAATTATTCTTCGTTTACTAGAATGATCCATAGTGCAGGCACAAAAAATTATTCTTCCATTTACCAGAATGATCTGACACCGCAGACAATAAAAATTATTCTCCATTATTTGTAGAATGACCTGATACCAGACACAAACATGTTCTCATTTCATTAGAATGATCTGATACCATAGACACAAAATTTTCTTCATTTACTGAATGGATTCTGATGTCAAGATGCACAAAAATTATTCTTTCATTTACTGGAATTATCTGGATAGCTGTTAGGCAATAAAAATTATTCTTCCATTTACTAGAATGATCTCATAGCTTATATACAAAAATTATTCTCCTATTTACTAGAATGTGATCTGTTACCGCAAGTACAAAAAATTATTCTTCATTTAATAGAATGATCTGATACTGCAGGTACAAAATTATTCTCCATTTATTAGAATGACTGGATACTGCAGACACAAAATTATTTTTCATTTATTAGAATGATCGATACCGCATAACAATAATTATTCTTCATTTACCGAATCATTCATACGAGGCACAGGTACTATTCTCATTAAGAATGATCTACACCGCGATGCACAAAATTGTTCTCTGGTTTACTAGAATGATCCGATAAAGCAAGTACGTAAATTGTCTTCACTTAATAGGAATGATCTGACACCAGATACACAAAATCACTATTCCCACTTAACAGAATGACCGATACAAAGAAGGCAACAAAATTATTCTTCATTGGCTAGGAATGATCTTGAGATACAGTAGGTAATAAAAATTATTCTTTTCGTTTACCAGAATGATCTGATACCGCAGGCACAAAATTATTCTCATTTACTAGAATGATCTGATAGCAAGTATTGTCAAATTATTCTTTCACTTTCAATAGAATAAATGATCTGACATCGTGAGAACAAAAATTATTCTCCATTTTCTTCTAGAACATCTGACACCTATTGCACAAGAGGAATTATTCCACCATTTACGAACGATCTGACAACACATGCACAAAATTTGTCCCATTACTAGAATGATCTGACATTAGTACTTACAAAATTATCTAATGTTAGAATGATCTGATTACAGACACTTCAAAATTATTCTTTCATTTACTCAGAATGATCTGATACCATATGGTACAAAAATTTATTCCTCCATTTACTAGAATGATCTGATAGCTTAGGCACAAAAATTATTTCATTTACTGTGAATGATCTGATACTGCAGACACAAAACATTATTTCATTTACCAGAATGATCTGATACCATGAGACACAAACATTATTCCCCATTTTACCAGAATGACCTGACACAGCATGCACAAAAATTATTCTTCATTTACTAGAATGATCTGATACTGCAGGCACAAAAAATTATCTTCATTTGTTTAGAATGATCATGATATCAATAGACACAAAGATTATTCATTTAACGAATGATCTGATACGCAGGCACAAAATTATTCCTACATTATCAGAATGATCTGACACCGCAGGGCACAAAAAGAGAATTGAGTTATCCATTTACTAGAATGGATTCAATACCATATTTACAGAAAATATTACCTCATTTTACTGGGAATGATCTGATCACTACATTTACAAAAAAATTATTTCTTCATTTACTAGAATGATCTGGACACCACAGGCACAAAAATTATTCTCATTTACTAAAGAATGATCTGATATCACAGGCACAAAAATTATTCCATTTACTAGAATGATCTGATACTGGGCATACACAAAATGATTTCTTCATTTAATAGAATGATCTATTACTGCAGACAGCTAAAAATTATTCTCCATTTACTAGAATGATCTGATACACTTATACAAAAATTATTCATTTACTAGAATGCAGATCTGATATCAGATACAAAAATTATTTTCATTTACTAGAATGATCTGACAATAAAGAGATGCACAAAAAAAAATTATTTCCATTTACTAGAATGACTGAGACTACAATAAAATTATTCTCCATTTACTAGAATGGAACTGATACCAGAGACAATGTGTGTGGAATTATTCTCATTTACTAGAATGATCTGGATAAAGAGAAATAAAAATTATTCTCCACTTACTAGAATGGATCTGACGCTGTAGGCAATGGGTATGAATTGTTCCTTCATTTGTCCAGAATTGATCTGATAGCTTATGCACAAACATTATTCTCTATTTTAATAGAATGATCTGATGGATCGCATGCACAAAATTATTTCATTTACTAGAATGATTCGATACTGCATGTACCAAAATTGGCTCTTCATTTACTAATGATCTAGATACCGACGCACAAAATTATTCTTCATTTACTTAGAATGATCTGATATACCATAGACACAAACATTAGACCCATTCTACTAGAATGATCTGATAGCTTATGTGCACAAAATTATTCTCTATTTACTAGAATGATCTAGATACCAAAGAGGCACAAAAAATTATTATCCATTTATCGAATGATCGGATATCTGGACACAAAATTATTCTTCATTTACTAAAGAACGATCTGATACCGCTAGACAATAAAATTATTCTCTATTACATTAGAATGATCTTATTGAGATGATCACTACTACAAGAGGTGGACACATTTACATTCTGGAAGTAACACAACATCTGAGCAAACACAGATGAAGACAGCATAAATACAAAGGCAAGATCAGCATTTGCCATTCTGAAGAACATAAGGAGTTCAAGAATGATTAGAATAAATCAGATAATGATATTTAACTCAATGTTGAGCCTGTCCTCAGGCGGGAGCACATGGAGGAACAACTAAAGGGAACACCAAAAAGTTGCAGACATTCATCAATAGATGCCTACGCTATAAGAGATACTACATCTGGAGATAGATTGATAGACCACAAACAGAGAACTGTGGGATAGGACAGACAATGGCAGGTGTAAATCAAGAGATAATGAGTGTAAAGGTGAGATGGGATAGACACATTGGAGAGTCTCTGACAGCACAGAGACAGGCTCTCCAAGGAACCCCAGGCAATAGAAGTAAGGAACACCTAAAACACCTGGGAGACGGGGAGATAAGAGATGGAATGAAGAGGAGATGGGTGGAAAGAGAGTGGCGAGATCTGGGAAAAAGGATGGCCTGGAAAGAAGGTGGGCTGAAGGCCTGGTTATGACCTGCGCCTCAGGCTAAGGTATGAAGAGAAGAGACGAATGATCTGATACGCAGGCACAAAAATTATTCTTCATTTAATTAAGAATGACCTGACACTTAGGTCAAAAATTATTTCATTACTAGAATGACCCGATACGCAGGTCAAACATTAATTCTCCATTTCACAGAATGATCTCTGAAGATGTCATAACATACACCACCATTGTACACATAGATCAGGATAATAAATGTTGTCGATTAAGAGACATTTTTAATTCAATTAAAATA
This sequence comes from Arion vulgaris, assembly GCA_020796225.1. Taxonomy (NCBI): domain Eukaryota; kingdom Metazoa; phylum Mollusca; class Gastropoda; order Stylommatophora; family Arionidae; genus Arion; species Arion vulgaris. The sequence continues at coordinate 6,529,525 of CM036776.1, forward strand.
CAGCATTTGAAAAGTTCACAATTTTGTCTCAAACAGTAGACCAATCTATGCTGACTGGGTTTAAATACAATTGTAATACAAAAGTTATAAATGTAGGCCATGTTCCAGGTAAAATAATTCAAAACCTTACATACTAGAACATCACTGTGCAAACTGGTCAGGCTTGGTTTCGGTTGGGCGTTTTTAAGGAGAACAGACCTTGGATAAGTTGTACATTATTAATTGTGATGCAGAAAGGCAGGTACCAGAAATAAACTATGAGATTCATTTATCACTGGCTGCAGCTGCTACAACTTATCAACTGTTTAATACAGTTCATTTCATGAAAACCCATAAAAGTTTAAATATGGCAGACCTCTAGAGCTTCCTTCAATTTCATCACTGCTGTATTATCACAGCTGTCTTAATAACAATTTGAGGTTCATATTTATACCTGCAATAATGTTTATAAGATGTCTAAATTGACATTTTACATGCCATAGAGTATATAAACAGTTTGTCTGGTATGGCAGCAGGTAGGGTATGTATGAGTAAGTATGTGTGAGCAAATTGTGCATAAGAAGTATGCACAACAGGGTTTGTGTCAGGTATGTATGAGTAGAGTATGTATGAGCAGAAGTATGTGTGAAATAGAAATGTATCTGTAAGTATATATAAGCAGGTTTATGTCCATTATGTATGGTAAGTATGTGAGCAAGGTATGTGTAGACAAAGGAAATAATAACATGGGTAAGTTTAATAATTATAATTGTGAAATTTCCTTCAATCATGACTAATATGGGCTGAGTGAGGTGTGCAGTTATATTACAAGTGTGTGTTGTCAAGTGGCAGAGATGTATTTTGTTTGAACTCCACCATGGCAGTATATTTAAAGGCTAAGTAACCATTGTTAAATGATAAATTAATTATATTAAACATTACATAGTTCATGAAGAGATTAAGCTATGTCCTTATGTATTTATGGAAATAGATGTGTAATTTATATTATTATGATTAACATTTATATATATATAACATTTTGGTATGTTGAGATATTATTAAAATATATTATGTAATTTGTGGTAATTTATCTTAACTGCTCTATGACATTGTTTTTATACAATATAAGCCAATACAGGTGTGCTTTTAAAATTCGTCTTTCATTAGTGTTGACATATATAAGGCCTGTGTTATATATCCAACCATTTGCCCCCTACGATATAATGAGAATAAATTCTTTAAAATTAATTTATTCTGGAATTATTACATTCTGGTGTTATTACAATTTCATTTTTATTTTAACAATTTTTTTGTCTTTTCTCATTCATTTCAAGAAAATCTCATAGCAATGAAAAATTATACTATAACTATGCTTGCTATATTAAAAAAGCATAAATTTAGTTATAGATAACGTGTTCCATAATAAAATCTAAGCTTTGCTTTGCATGTTCCCAACACATATTTCTTCCTTCAGCCAGATACTTAACGGCGTACCCATCAATATTCAATTTACTTTCATCAGCTACTTGGAATGTGACAAGTTCCTTCACCGAAATCCTCACTTCATAATTATATTATATAACAGACTTAAACTGCAATTAAGGCTACATATGCTTTTGTATAGCTGAAATATAATAGCCCGTTTGCCAGTATGTTTTTATAATAACAACAGCCGGACTTTGAGGCTACATATAAGCCTAACCGAAATGTCGCCATTTGGTAACCTTGCACATTCCTGTACAGGAATGTAAACAAAGGGGAGTTAAGCGTAACAGGGACATAACTGAAGAGCGCTACCGATACACCGTCTGTCGGATCATGTTGTTCCCTTGCTCTGTAGGACACATGTTGCGTCCTCGCTCTGAAGGACAACGATGCTCCCTTGCTCTGTAGGACACATATATCTCCCCTCCTCTGTCGGATACATAACTACTTTATCCAACTTACATTTGTCTTCCCTCCAGCTGGTATTAGACATGTATCTCCCTGCTCTTCGGATACATAACTACTTTATCCAACTTACATTTGTCTTCCTCAGCTTGTATTGACATGTATCTCCCATGCTCTGTCGGATACATAACTACTTTATCAACTTACTTTGTCTTCCCTCCCAGCTTGTATTGACATGTATCTCCATGCTCTGTCGGATACATAACTACTTTATCCAACTTACATTTGTCTTCCCTCCATCTTGGATTAGACATGTATCTCCCCTGCTCTGTCGGATACATAACTACTTTATCCAACTTACATTTGTCTTCCCTCCATCTTGGATTAGACATGTATTATTGTAATGCCTTATTTGATATTCCACAAAAAAATGGATCAATGGATTCCACACACCCACAGTGACTAATGCTCCAGGGTCTGCAGAATGGATCTGCAGCGTGCCAGTTAATAAATCTGAAGAAGAAATTTACAACACACAGTATAAATATTTAACTAAAAGCTTTGCAAAATGAAATGCAACAAACATCACATTTACAAAGTGTGATTTACACATCTTCTCGAATCTCTTTACTAACCAGACGTATATATATATATATATATAGATAAAGATATAGAAAGCAAGTTGAATGCATTTGAAAATAGATGTCTGCGAAAATAATGAATATAAAATGGAACGAATTCAGGAAAAGTGATGAAATCAGAAAATGTCTGGTCAACCACTAGTGACAACTGTTATAAGAAAGAGAAGATGGAGATATGTCGGGCACACCTTGAGGAGAAATGATCAACAGATATCAAAGCAGGCATTGAAGTGGGATGCAAAGGGTTCAGAAAGAGAGGTCGACCTAAGGAGACCCTGAAGCGAACTTTGCTGAGAAGGCAGAAATATCGTCTCAATTCTATGGAGAGATTGAGCGAGTTGCCAGATAGAGCGGTATGGAGAAATTACTTGCAGGCCCTATGTAACGTATAACGGTTCGAGAGGAATTATATTATATATATATATATTGACGTTGTCAGTCCATGCTCTCGCAGGGACTATGAGATGTTATCTATCCATCGTGTTCTTTGGTCTGCCTCGTGTTCTGCTCATTGAATGCCGATTATTGTAGGCACGTGATGGTAGTAAATGTGGTTCCATTCTCATTAGATAGCCGAACCACTTGATTCTTTGCTTCTCGATGTACTGTATGCATGGTATAGTACCAACAATGCTTCTGATATTCTCGTTTCTCACTCTATCTCTCCTTGTAACGTTTGACTAGCTTTTCTGCAGACATCTCATTTCACATGTTGTAATCTTCCTTTTCTGTGTCTTAGTCAGGAGCCATGTTTGGCACTGATAGCAGAGAATTGGAATAAATATACAGTTTATCAGTTGTCGTGTGACTACCAAGTTAATGCTTGGATGTTTTAATAATGGTGACAGTTGGTATGTCCTGCATTTGCCTTCTGGCATCTAGTCTCATTTCTCTGTCCATCTTTCCATCTTCTGTGAATATACTCCTGAGATATTTGAATTCTGGAGTCTGTTGTATTTTACATTATTCAGTATATATTTGTTGACTCTATTGGCCTAACTATTGTCATGACTTCTGTTTTGGAGGTGTTAATTTTCATGTCATATTTTGTCTCACGTCGCTTGCAGTGTTTTATGTGTTTTAAAGTTTGTGTGTTCATTGTTGTAAAGTATAATCTGAGTATCTGCAAAGAGTAGTTTGTTTATTAAATTGAAGTTGTTATCGAGGTTGTTATCTGTCTAAACAGTTTTAATAACGTATGTTATTTGCTTGGACTGAAATAACACTGTTGAGAGCGTATGGCCGAATGGATTAGAGCGCCGCTTCCAGGTGGGAGACCGGTGTTCAATCCACGGTAAGGTCAAGGATTTTTTTTCTGTTTTGGGAATAAAGAAAATTCTAACCTGGACAGCTTCGAAGCGACTGTACTAGCCATGCGACCACTAAACTCCTCAGCTTCTCGTCTCAACTCAACAGCATCGAAGTGACTGCACTAGCCATGCGACCACTAAACTCATCAGGTTCTCGTCTCAACTAAACAGCATCGAAGTGACTGTACTAGCCATGCGACCACTAAACTCATCAGATTCTCGTCTCAACTCAACAGCATCGAAGCGACTGCACTAGCCGTACGACCACTAAACTCATCAGGTTCTCGTCCCAACTGCCTTAAACCACTATAAAAAGTGGTACTGTAGAGCGTAATGAATTTTATTTTGAATCAACAGTGAACACTGAATATAATAATAGCGATCCATCCAATGTGACAACAAGAGATGATAGAGTCAATTTTAAACACAATCCCCTACCACAGGGTGAGGCTTACACGATCAAGGCTAGGCATGTGTGTGTTGTGTGTTTTGTCATTTCTCATAGCTCGTTTTCTCTGTGTCTCAACGGCACGACGATTCTCATCTATGCGGGTACCTCTTGTGTTGTTACAGTGCCACATTTATCGATCTTGCGTCAAGGATTCCCAGCATGTGGTGTCTATATCGAAGCATGTCAACGAGGTTCTGTACCGTGTTTGCAAGGGATTTAGCCTCCAAGACTTGTATAGCTGACAGTGAGTCTGTAAGAAAGATCATCTCGCCTGCAGATGTTTGCAGCTTATTCATGTCTGTGACCACCAGAGCGTTAAGAGTTGAGCTTTATTCATGTGATGTGTACCACCAGGAGAGTTAAGAGATCTGCTTTATTCATGTGCTGTGTACCATCAGGAGAGTCAAGAGTTCTGCTTTATCCATGTGGTGTGCACCATCAGGAGAGTCAAGAGTTCTGCTTTATCCATGTGCTGTGTACCATCAGGAGAGTCAAGAGTTCTGCTTTATCCATGTGCTGTGTACCACCAAAGAGTTGAGTCCTGCTTTATCCATGTGGTGTGTACGAACAGGAGAGTAAAGAGTTCTGCTTTGTAGTTAGAACATATAGGTCCAAATTAGGAAACAAAATAAACAATAGTTTGAGTAGCTACCTGTGTGTATCTTGATAAGTGTAGTATTCTCGTGTCCAATTTTGGCCAGTGTAGCCATAGTTTATCACGGCACATTTGACTGTCTCTCTAAATTGTAAGTAAATATACAAGTAGTACAGTAAAATTAAATTCCAGAAAGAACTCAAAATAAAAAAAACTGGTTAATCTACAAATACGAAAGAAAATTGTGATGTTTTGGACATATAAAAAGACATAAAGGGCTGGAGAAGACCATTTTTGAAGGAGGTATACCAGCAAAGAAGAAGAGAAGACCACGGAGAATGATTGAATGAACTGAGGGTTTAAAAACATAAGGCGCAGAGACATGACATCTGGCCTATGAGAAAAGAGATTTTCCCTGAGGACTGTTGGGGTGGTCAAGTTCTGCTCAGGACAAGATATTTGATAATGATAACAGTAACAATGTTTCACTTTAAGTAAAGAATTGATTTCATTGTTCCAATCAAATGCAAATTGATTGGTTTTGTTTACTAAACTGACGTCATTGCACCCCGGACGACCCATAGGTGCTCAGTCTCCTCCAACAGATATCGAAGGTATGGATACTGATGGTTCCCGTGGCTTCTGTTTTTTTCGATCCAGATCACTTGATCGTTCAGCTCTTCGGCTCAGAACCATGGACATCTAACCCTTCGGTTCGGTGCGACAACACCGTAAATCTGGGAACCTGTGCTTTTCTGCCAGTCGAGTTTGAATCACACTCACAGGGGGCTTGTCACCTGTCGCCCAAATTGCTACGAACACGCTGAGAAGGCGGGATTGCTCGCTGATTAAACACACTCCAAACTCTGGCCCTCAGGCATCCAGTTCAAACTGCCTAATCGCTGATCGATTCGCTCGATTTAGTGTCATCATCCCCAGACAGTCACGAAAAGACCAAAGAACATCCCCGTATCCATCTTCGCTCCTCAACAATCGATGCTGTTGATGCAAGTATTCCGCTCTCTCATTACCGTAAACCCCCGCATGCCCGGGACATATATCCATGTAAGCCGCTGGAGGTTAGAAACTTCTATAGACGGCATCCCTATACCAAATCAAGTAAAACAAATATTGTCTACATTGGTCATTTTAGTTTTAGTTTAGTCGCCGAAGGGCTGTGCCATCACCCATCGTGCGACGGTCAATGAAAATACAGGCCTAACACTGTATTGTCCTATATACCACAGGTTTGAAAGGGTTCCTTTCCTTTTAGTCGCCGAATTTATCATCACCGCACATCAGAAACCCTTAGTATATAAACTTTCGATCTCTTCTCAGTATGTCTCAGTTTAGTTTAGTCGGAATCATCATCACTACATCGAAACCCAAATTTGTATATACACTTTGCGATCTCTTCCTCAGTATGTCTCTCAGTTTAGTTTAGTCGTCGAATCATCATCACTGCCCTCAGCCCAAATTTGTATATAACTTTGCTATCTCTTCCTCAGTATGTTCTCAGTTTAGTTTAGTCGTCGAATCTCATCATCACTGCCATCGAACCAATTAGTTGTAAACTTTGCGATCTCTTCCCCAGTATGTTCTCAGTTTAGTTTAGTCGTCGATCATCATCATCACTGCACATCGAACCAATTAGTTGATAAACTTTGCGATCTCTTCCTCAGTATGTCTCTCAGTTTAGTTTAGTCGTCGGATCATCATCATCCGCATCGAACCCAAATTTGTTGATAAACCGATCTCTTCCCCAGTATGTCTCTCAGTTTAGTTTTTGTCTCGAATCATCAACATCGCAGCACATCAGACCAATTGGGTTTATAAACTCTCTATCTTCTCATCAGTATTTCTCTCATTGTGTCCTACTGACGACATAAGATCTTTGGTTTTTTAAATATTATTATTTCGTTCTTGTCTAGTTAGTCTAGCTCATCACATTTGCTACATCATTTGCTACATCCCTTTGCTACATCCCTTTGCAACATCACATTTGCTACATCACATTTGCTACATCACATTTGCGTGACTGTAAACATTTTACTCACATTTGCGTGACTGTAATTGTTAGGGACATCCCTTTGCTGACTTAAACCTTAGGTACATCACATTTGCGTGACTTTAAACCAGGTACATCACATTTGCGTGACTGTAAACCTTAGGTACATCACATTTGCCTGACTGTAAACCTTAGGTACATCACATTTGCGTGACTGTAAACTTTAGGTACATCACATTTGCGTGACTGTAAACTATAGGTACATCACATTTGCGTGACTGTAATTTTAGTACATCACATTTGCGTGACTGTAAACCTTAGGTACATCACATTTACGTGACTGAAACTTGGTACATCACATTTGCGTGACTGTAAACTTTAGGTACATCACATTTCGTGACTATAAACCTTAGATTACATCACATTTGCGTGACTGTAATTTTTAGGTACATCACATTTGCGTGACTGTAAACCTTAGGTACATCACATTTGCGTGACTTGTAAACCGTAGTCATCATCATTTCCGTGACTGTAAACTTTAGGTACATCCATTTGTGTCACTGTAAACCTTAGGTACATCACATTTGCCTGACTGTAGACCTTAAGTTCATCACATTTGCGTGACTGTAAACTTTAGGTACATCACATTTGCGTGACTGTAAACCTTAGGTACATCACATTTGCGTGACTGTAATTTTTAGGTACATCACATTTGCGTGACTATACACCTTAGGTACATCACATTTGCGTGACTGTAAACCTTAGGTACATCACATTTGCGTGACTGTAAACTTTAGGTACATCACATTTGCGTCACTGTAAACCTTAGGTACATCACATTTGCATGACTGTAATTTTTAGGTACATCACATTTGCGTGACTGTAAACCTTAGTACATCACATTGCGTGACTGTAAACTTTAGGTACATCATTTGCGTGACTGTAAACGTTAGGTACATCACATATGCGTGACTGTAATTTTTAGGTACATCACATTGCTGTGACTGTAAACCTTAGGTACATCACATTTGCGTGCATGTAAACCTTAGCATCACATTGCGTGACTGTAAACCTGGTACATCGCATTTGCGTGCTGTAAACCTTAGGTACATCACATTTGCGTGACTGTAAACTTTAGGTACATCACATTTGCGTGACTGTAAACCTTAGTCATCACATTTGCGTGACTGTAAACCTTAGGTACATCACGCGTGACTGTAAACTTTAGGTACATCACGTTTGCGTGACTGTAAACCTTCGGTACATCACATTTGCGTGACTGTAAATCTTAGGTACATCACATCACGTTTGATTGTCTTACGTGCTCACTTACTCCTCTGCGCTCTCGTGTAGCATATGACATCATCAGTTGTTGGCCACTCTTCCCGGTCTTTGGCTGTTTTCTTTATAGTCTCCAGACAGTCGAGCACCCTTCAGTTCCTCAAGAAGAGTTCGTCTCAGGTCTGTATAGTTCGTCCTATTTTTGTTTTCCTAGCAGGTTCCATCAAGTGCTTGTCTAGTGACACTCGACTGTGTCTTCCGTAAGGTATGCCCGACCCATCGCCATTTTCTCCTCTTGACATGGTAATTGTGGGTCCCTGACCTGTTCTTATCCACAGGTCTGTGTTTCCATCTCTTTCATACCCTCTCAGTATGAGAATCCCAGAAGGACATCTGTGAACAAGGACTGAATCTTTTTCTATTTAACTTGGTTACTCGTGAACAGTTTTGAATATCTTGGTTCACTGATAACAACAGATGGAAATGGGATGACGGAAATTAAAAGAAGAACAAACATGGCTTTACAAAAATTAAACAACTCAAAACAGTATGGAACGGAACTGATAAGACGATAAAGGTCAGAATACTAAGAGCTTGTATATTCCCAGTGGCAACGTATGGGTGTAAAACATGGACATTTAATAAAGCAGTGGAAAAACATATATGTGCTTTTGAATATAATTGTTACAGAAGAGACCTTCGTATATCGTGGGCAGAGAAGAGAACAAATAGATCTATCCAGAAAGGACTCAAAATCAAAGAAAACTGGCTGATGCTACAAATAAGAAAGACAAAGTTGAGGTATTTTGGACATATAAAAAGACATGACGGACTGGAAAAGACCATCATGGAAGGAGGCATACCGGCAAAGAGAAGAAGAGGAAGACCACAGAGAAGATAGATTCAGGATGTAACTGATGGTCTGAACATGACGGCTGCAGAGACAGGACAGGACATCTGGTCTATGAGAGAGATAAATTCCGAAGGACTGTTGGGGTGGAAAGTTCTGCTCAGGACAAGCTATTTGATGATGACTGTCACATTCCGAGCCATACATCAACACAATTTCAATCTCAGCTGAATATCTTGAGCTTGTTTTTGTGAATTAACTTGATTCTTTGATTATCATGATAAATTGTCAAAGTAAATATAAAAGAAACACAATAATAAATGTTTGACTTGAAGACAAGAATTGATTTCATTGATCAAATCAAGAAAAATAATGAATAACTTCTACATGTCGTAAAACAATGATCAATTTCTCATCAACAAATAGATTGTTATTGGTTATTGGTTACTAAACTGACCTCATTGCACTTCGGGCAGACCCATAGGTGCTCAGTCTGTCCCAATAGATATCAAAGAGTATGCATACTGATGGTTCCCGTAGCTCGCTGATTTAACACACCTCTCACTCTGCCTCTCAGGCATACAACTCGACTTGTACAACGGGTAACTCCAAATTGCCTAAATCGCTTGATCGATCCAACATCGATTTTAGTGTCCTCTTCCAACAGACAGTCGCGAAGAGACCGAAGAATATTCCCCTTATCTATCGTTAACTCCCCAACAGTTGATGCTGTTGATGCAAACCTTTTCCGCTTTCTCATTACCGTAAACATCCGCATGTCAGGACAGTATATCCACGTAAGCCTCTAGAGGTTAGAAACTTCTATAGACGACATTCATTCATACCGAAACCTGCCCTTCTGGATCTTGTGAAGCATCGACTGAGAGTCAGATACAACAACTGCCCCAGTAAATGAAGTCCCAGAGATCAAATGGAGGACAGCAGTCACGGCCTCAACCTTCATCCTCATACTAGAAGTATAAATAGATTGTACTGAGTAAAACTACTTTGTCAACCTAACAGTCTTTTGAAAGTTTATTCTCTCATAAGATAGACGTATCGCCGCTACAGCTGTCGTGCTCAAATAGCGTCAGTTACGCCCTGAATCCATCTTCTCTGTGATCTTCTTCTCATCTTGAAATATCTGTCTCCTTCCGTAATGATATTCTCTAACCATTCATATCTTTTTATATGTCTCAAATATTGGAATTTTTCTTTCTTTTGGTAACATTAGCAAGTTTTCTTTGATTTTGAGTTCTTTGTTTCTTATTTTAATTTCTGTTTACATGAAGTAAAACAATCATCATCAGGTGCCGTGTCGTCTGGCGTAGGCGATCATGGATCTCCACAAATATATGTCGTTGGTGTTTACTATCAACTCAGATGTTGACGCTCTACCGTGCCATGAAGTCAGGATATTCAAAATTGTCTCTCTCTGTCTTCCTCTGTCTCGTCTACCCTCGATTTTATCGGTTGTCACAATGTGTTCTAAACCTCCCTTCTCATCACATATCCAAAAAATGATGACTGCCTCTTTCTTATATTGATGATAAGCCTTCTCTGTGTCTTGATCTCATTCAATACCTCAACATTGGTCATTTTAGCAGTCTCATCCTTCTTCTGTAAAACCATATTTCTGTGGCCCTCAGAGATTTTTCGATCTGTGAGTTTATTGTCCACATGATGTATTACAGAACAGAAAACAAGTGATACAATATATATATATTTTCAGATCCAGAAGCACTTGAGCTTTCAGCTCTTCGGCTCGATGCCATGGACATCGTTACCCTACGGTTCGGTGCCACGAATACCGTAAATCTGTAGACCTGTGGCTTTTCTGCCAGCCCGCGGAACTGAACCACACTCACAAGGGTCTTCTCACCCGTCATCAAACTCACTACGAACACGCTGGGCATGATACAATATATAACTCTAAGAACATTTCTAAAAAATAAATATTGAATAGAATGAACTTACTACACCAGTAATCATCATTCCTTCTATTGAATCAATAATATCCCATCCACCAAGTGCTGGATGACCTTTAACCACCCGGACCAAGGGGGTTAAAACGTTGTCAATGTACGTCTGCAACTTAGTTGAGTTGGTAATGAGGCCATATAGTCGGTTTAGAGGGTCGCTGACGTTGAGTGCACTCCACAAGGTTGGGAAAACAAATATGTTGTATCTATAACAAAAAACAAAACAAAGTAATAGAATAAAAAAAGATTGACTGTTTTGAAATAAAATGGGGGAGGGGGATGATTAGAAAGCGCTGAACAAAGAAGATAAAATGTAGACATATTTCAAGACCTGGACATCAAAGAAGTTACCAACAACACCAGAAAAGACAGAGTCACCAACATCAGAATAAGAAAGAAAGTTGGCACAGAACCTTGCTTGAATTACATAGAGAAACAAAGAATGAAGTGGTTTGGACATTTTTTTTTTTCCGATCCAGAAGCACTTGAGCTGAAAGCTCTTCGGCTCGGTGTCATGGAGATCGTAAACCTTCGGCTCGGTACCACGAACACCGTAAATCTGGGGAACCTGTAGCTTTTCTGCCAGTCCGCGGAGGTGAACCCGCACTTACAGAGGACTAGTCACCCGTAGTCCAACGCGCTACGAACACGCTGGGCACGCGGGCATGGTTTGGCCACTTAATAAGAATGCATCCAAACTCCACAGTATACAGAGTCTTCTACAACAGAACATCGGGAAAGAAGGCAAGAGGAAGACCACGGAAAAGATGGTTAGTTAGCGTAGCAGAATCCCGTGAAAGAGCAAAAGTAACAATCACATATGCCACCAGAACAGCGCAAGACAAAAACAGAAAACCATGACACTGGGCAACAACCAGGTAGCAGTGTGACGACAACAGAAGAAGAAGAAGAAGAAGAAGAAAGACATCAAAGAACATTGAGACATAAACAATATAATGTTGAACAAACTGAAAGAATTTGATCATAATAAATATTGAAATACTGAGCAAAAATGGAGGAATGCTCCTAAACGACAAGACCGCCCGTCTCCCACGGGTGACAAGCCGACGGGTGACAAGCTCCCTGTGAGTACGATTCAACTCCACGGGCTGGCAGAATAGCAGCATGTTCTCCAGATCTATGGTATTCGTTGCACCGAACCGAAGGTTTACGATGTTCATGACACCAAGCCAAAGAGCTGAAAGATCAAGTGTTACGATGTCCATGACACCAAGCCAAAGAGCTGAAAGATCAAGTGTTACAATGTCCATGACACCAAGCCAAAGAGCTGAAAGATCAAGTGCTTCTGGATCGAAACAAAGATAAGCAATGGAACGAACAAGACGATAGCGAAAATATAACATTTGATGAAGCCTTGAACATGACGACGATGGAAATGGGAGAACTTCCTACAGAACGAACAAGACGATAGAGGAAATATAACATTTGACAAAGCCTTGAACATGACGACGATGGAGATGGGAGAACTTCCGACAGAACGAATGTCTTTCAAGAACGCTTTGTTGGTTGCTCCGTTTTTCAAAGAACATTCTATATTTAGAGTAGTCGGGAATGCTAACCCGAAACAAATACTTGCAGAAAACGGATGCAGCAGGCCGTAAGGAGCATAACATGGTGCAACGACTACTCACAATGAGGAATGGGATAACGGATTCTACGGTCGCCAATCTGCCTCGGATATTTAGCCACGCAGTAAGAATGTCAGACCTACCATCACATGGGTGGCCAAAACTTACTGCGGGAAGAATTCGGCATAAACGGGGAAGCAGAAATCATAGGAATTATATCCTACAGAACTGCCCCAAGTATGCAGACTTGAGAAGAAAAAGGTGGCCCACTTATACAAGCGTACAAGACAAACTGTATGGCGTGGCTGATAATCTTAGGCAGACGACTGCCTTTATTAGAGAATCTGAAATCCCAATTTAGTGAGAACGCAGAAGAAGAATATTTAGAGTAGGAGGTAATGTACGCTTAAAGAGAGACTGACTGCAATTAGAAATTTGGATTGAACTGTCGTGGAAGATTGTTGTGGCAGGCACAAAGATTGAAGGTAGGATGTTATGATTGACTGATGTATTGATGGATTGCATATCAAATCTACATGACAGATGTCACCAGCAATAGATTGTCAACAATGTCTGTGGTTTGATATGGTCGAATATTCTGTGAAACTATTTGTTACTTATCTCTTAATATTTTCCTTGCAATGTTATCTACCTCTTTCTCTTACCCGCTTATCCTCAAAACTATCTTCAAGTATTGCTTTCAGTAACATATAAGAAAGAAAAGATGGAGATATGTTGGGCACACCTTGAGGAGAAATGTTCAACGAATATCAAAGCAGGCAGTGAAGTGGGATGCAAAGGGTTCAAGAAAGAGAGGATGACCTAAGGAGATCCTGAAACGAACTTTGCTGAGAGAGGCAAGAAATATCGGTCTCAGTTCCATTGAGGAGATTGAGCGAGTTGCCCAGGATAGAGAGGTATGGATAAATTACTTGCAGGCCCTATGTAACGTATAACGGTACGAGAAGAATTATTATTATTGTTTATTATTATTATTGCTTTCAGTAACATATTAATTATCTTTATGTGATCCATGTATATGTGATTTATGTGATCAATGTATGTGTGATTTATGTGATCAATGTATATGTGATTTATGTGATCCATGTATATGTGATTTATGTGATCTATGTGTATGTGATTTATGTGATCAATGTATATGTGATTTATGTGATCAATGTATATGTGATTTATGTGATCAATGTATATGTGGATTTATGTGATCAATGTATAAGTGATTTATGTGATCTATGTATATGTGTTTTATGTGATCAATGTATATGTGATTTAAGTGATCAGTGTATAAGTGATTTAAGTGATCAATGTATACCAAGAAGAACATGGCTACAAGATATTAAAGAAACCATGAACATGCCCATCGACGAAGTGGGTGAACTGGAATAAGACAGAGTGAATTTCAGATGTGCTGCAAAGAGAGCAACTTCCTATAAAGGATACGCACCGTGATGATGATGATATGTGATTTATTGATTTTTAATCTCTTTCAAACATGCTCTGTTCATTCCAAACTTGTTCATAACTTCTTAATATATTAGTCTTCTTCTTCTTTGCGTTCGTTCTTTACCACCAATTTTTAATCACTCTTTGTAATATGTTTGATCTTTGTCAAGAACGTGTATACGTTGAACATTGGTTTGGTATATGTATTAGTTTATGCGTTTATTTGTTTCGATCGTTCTTCGATATATGCATAGACTGAGTTCATTATTAAATAATTTATCCATCTTGTTGCTAATTGATCACAACGGTGTTAGGTTAGTTGTATTCACTAACATCTTAGTTTGTAGTAAGATAGAAGTGTGGAAAGTGTTAGGTTAGTTGTATTCACTAACATCTTAGTTTGTAGTAAGACAGAAGTGTGGAAAGTGTTAGGTTAGTTGTATTCACTAACATCTTAGTTTGTAGTAAGATAGAAGTGTGGAAAGTGTTAGGTTAGTTGTATTCACTAACATCTTAGTTTGTAGTAAGATAGAAGTGTGGAAAGAGTGATGTTAGTTGTATTCACTAACATCTTAGTTTGTAGTAAGACAGAAGTGTGGAAAGTGTTAGGTTAGTTGTATTCACTAACATCTTAGTTTGTAGTAAGACAGAAGTGTGGAAAGTGTTAGGTTAGTTGTATTCACTAACATCTTAGTTTGCAGTAAGACAGAAGTGTGGAAAGTGTTAGGTTAGTTGTATTCACTAACATCTTAGTTTGTAGTAAGATAGAAGTGTGGAAAGTGTTAGGTTAGTTGTATTCACTAACATCTTAGTTTGTAGTAAGATAGAAGTGTGGAAAGTGTTAGGTTAGTTGTATTCACTAACATCTTAGTTTGTAGTAAGATAGAAGTGTGGAAAGTGTTAGGTTAGTTGTATTCACTAACATCTTAGTTTGTAGTAAGACAGAAGTGTGGAAAGAGTGATGTTGTATTCACTAACATCTTAGTTTGTAGTAAGACAGAAGTGTGGAAAGAGTGATGTTGTATTCACTAACATCTTAGTTTGTAGTAAGACAGAAGTGTGGAAAGTGTTAGGTTAGTTGTATTCACTAACATCTTAGTTTGTAGTAAGATAGAAGTGTGGAAAGAGTTAGGTTAGTTGTATTCACTAACATCTTAGTTTGTAGTAAGATAGAAGTGTGGAAAGTGTTAGGTTAGTTGTATTCACTAACATCTTAGTTTGTAGTAAGACAGAAGTGTGGAAAGAGTGATGTTGTATTCACTAACATCTTAGTTTGTAGTAAGACAGAAGTGTGGAAAGTGTTAGGTTAGTTGTATTCACTAACATCTTAGTTTGTAGTAAGATAGAAGTGTGGAAAGAGTTAGGTTAGTTGTATTCACTAACATCTTAGTTTGTAGTAAGACAGAAGTGTGGAAAGAGTGATGTTGTATTCACTAACATCTTAGTTTGTAGTAAGATAGAAGTGTGGAAAGTGTTAGGTTAGTTGTATTCACTAACATCTTAGTTTGTAGTAAGACAGAAGTGTGGAAAGTGTTAGGTTAGTTGTATTCACTAACATTTTAGTTTGTAGTAAGATAGAAGTGTGGAAAGTGTTAGGTTAGTTGTATTCACTAACATCTTAGTTTGTAGTAAGACAGAAGTGTGGAAAGAGTGATGTTGTATTCACTAACATCTTAGTTTGTAGTAAGACAGAAGTGTGGAAAGAGTTAGGTTAGTTGTATTCACTAACATCTTAGTTTGTAGTAAGATAGAAGTGTGGAAAGAGTTAGGTTAGTTGTATTCACTAACATCTTAGTTTGTAGTAAGACAGAAGTGTGGAAAGAGTGATGTTGTATTCACTAACATCTTAGTTTGTAGTAAGATAGAAGTGTGGAAAGTGTTAGGTTAGTTGTATTCACTAACATCTTAGTTTGTAGTAAGACAGAAGTGTGAAAGTGTTAGGTTAGTTGTATTCACTAACATCTTAGTTTGTAGTAAGATAGAAGTGTGGAAAGTGTTAGGTTAGTTGTATTCACTAACATCTTAGTTTGTAGTAAGATAGAAGTGTGGAAAGTGTTAGGTTAGTTGTATTCACTAACATCTTAGTTTGTAGTAAGATAGAAGTGTGGAAAGAGTTAGGTTAGTTGTATTCACTAACATCTTAGTTGTAGTAAGATAGAAGTGTGGAAAGAGTGATGTTGTATTCACTAACATCTTAGTTTGTAGTAAGACAGAAGTGTGGAAAGTGTTAGGTTAGTTGTATTCACTAACATCTTAGTTTGTAGTAAGATAGAAGTGTGGAAAGTGTTAGGTTAGTTGTATTCACTAACATCTTAGTTTGTAGTAAGATAGAAGTGTGGAAAGTGTTAGGTTAGTTGTATTCACTAACATCTTAGTTTGTAGTAAGACAGAAGTGTGGAAAGTGTTAGGTTAGTTGTATTCACTAACATCTTAGTTTGTAGTAAGACAGAAGTGTGGAAAGTGTTAGGTTAGTTGTATTCACTAACATCTTAGTTTGTAGTAAGACAGAAGTGTGGAAAGTATTAGGTTAGTTGTGTTCACTAACATCTTAGTTTGTAGTAAGACAGAAGTGTGGAAAGTATTAGGTTAGTTGTATTCACTAACATCTTAGTTTGTAGTAAGACAGAAGTGTGGAAAGAGTGATGTTGTATTCACTAACATCTTAGTTTGTAGTACGACAGAAGTGTGGAAAGTGTTAGGTTAGTTGTATTCACTAACATCTTAGTTTGTAGTAAGATAGAAGTGTGGAAAGAGTGATGTTGTATTCACTAACATCTTAGTTTGTAGTAAGATAGAAGTGTGGAAAGAGTGATGTTGTATTCACTAACATCTTAGTTTGTAGTACGACAGAAGTGTGGAAAGTGTTAGGTTAGTTGTATTCACTAACATCTTAGTTTGTAGTAAGACAGAAGTGTGGAAAGAGTGATGTTGTATTCACTAACATCTTAGTTTGTAGTACGACAGAAGTGTGGAAAGTGTTAGGTTAGTTGTATTCACTAACATCTTAGTTTGTAGTAAGACAGAAGTGTGGAAAGAGTGATGTTGTATTCACTAACATCTTAGTTTGTAGTAAGACAGAAGTGTGGAAAGAGTGATGTTATATTTTAAATCAAGAATATAATACTGTGGACGATCACGAGCCTTTCTTTTGGTCAACCCATTTTTCCTCGGGATTTTTTTTTCCTGGGGCCTTGTACTAATTGAAACTACTACATTAACAGCCATTGCCAAGAACGAATAGAACGTTTCGCCCCACTTAAGCCCCTGCAGGTGGTAGGAAAAGCGCATTCGGTGCGTTACGCATTTTCGTTCTTTGGAAATGTTTGAATCTGCCATGCTGGCAGTCAAACACTTTCCAGACATCGTGAGTACCTTTCGCTTTAATGATCTGTTTATCTCCGTATATTTGGGCTTGGATCTACGCCAAAGAGCCTTTTGTACATTGCAACCTTTTTACTAAGCACGGCGTACGTATTTGCATCGTATGATAAGCACTCTTTAATGATCTTTTAACCATGTATATTGGCTTCGATCAATGCCAAAGAGTGTCTACAACTTTGCAAATTTACTGACTGTTGGGGTCGCTCCGAATATATTAGTTAATATATGAATAACACACGTCACATTTGTGTATAAATCCACATTTTAAAGTCTGCAGTTATATCTTCTAAATGCTTCTTAATTGTCCATGTTTCTGTGGCATAGAGAATGGTTGCACCGTTTGAGATTCATTGGAAGATAGACTACGCTGACATTCAAACAATTCTTCGCCAGCTAAACAACAAATGATGTACAGAATCATAATTTATATTTTATTATGTCAGCGTGACACGTGGACAATTTTTCCCAAAGGTCCTATATATCCTTCCTTTTGGTGATATAGTTGCCATCTAAATTCCTTCCAGATTTAATAATCTCTTCATGCCAAGACTTGCAACTTTCATGTTAGATTTATCAATCTTTCCCTGCTAAGACTTGCAACTTTCGTGCCAGACTTAGCAATCCCTCCCTGCCAACACTTGCAACTTTTGTTCAAGGCTATAACAATCGTTTCATACAAGTTATGCTTACCGATATGTGCCTACAAGACGGAAAACCATGAGAGAAACCTCAGTAAATACATTAACCGACACAGAACGGGATATGTTGGTCTAAACCATAGATTCCCAAACTTGTTCGGCCCACTTTGCACAACATAAACTTTGTAACCATCCCTTCACATTATAACAGTTTGCCAACACCCCCCACCCACCTATAATCATGAACAATGTGAATTCTGCATTTACATTAATCTTATGTTCATCTTACCCGATCCATGTTTTCAGCCATTTTTTATTTCATGTTGAATATAATATAATCATTTGAAAATTGACCATGTGTGACAGAAATATATATCAATTTTCTATGTCAAAGTGAAAATAGAACATGTATATAGATGTGGGGGCGTTGGCAAACTGTTATAATGGGGAGAAGGGGGCGTTACAAACTTTATGACGTACAAAGTGGGCGGTGGGTCAAAATGTTTGGAATCTATGGTCTAAACACACTGAAATACATGCGTGGGAGGAGATCGGAACAATTATGGATGTGTTCGATGTACAATGAAGATGATCATTAAAAATGGTAAGTTTCAGTTTTAGTTTGGAATATCATCATTGCATTCTGGACATGTCCATATTTACTCCGATCTCCTTGGCAATGTATCCAACAGAATCCAGAGACTGACCGTCATCATCATCATCATCAAATAGCTTGTCCTGAGCAGAACTTTCCACCCCAACAGTCCTCGGGAATTTCTCTCTCTCATAGGCCAGATATCCTGCCTCTGCAGCTGTTATGTTCAAACTATCTGAATAACATTCTGAATCCATCTTCTCCGTGGTCTTCCTTTTCTTCTCTTTGCCGGTATGCCTCCTTCCATGATGGTCTTCTTCAGCACTTCATGTCTTTTTATATGTCCAAAATATCTCAATTTTCTGTTTCGTATTTCTAGCATCAGATTTCTTTGATTTTGAGTTCTTTCTGGATAGATCTATTTGTTCTCTTCTCTGTCCAAGATATACGATGGACTCTTCTGTAACACTTATATTCAAAAGCACATATATGTTTTTCCACTACTTTATTAAATGTCCACGCTTCACATCCATAAGTTGTCACTGAGAATATGCATGCTCTTAGTATTCTGATCTTTATTTTCTTATCAGTTCCGTTTGATACTGTTTTGAGTTGTTTAATTTTTTGTAAAGCCATGTTTGTTCTTCTTTTAATTTCCTTCTTTCCATTTCCATCTGTTGTTAGCAGTGAACCAAGATATTCAAAATTGTTCACAGAAAGTCTGACCGTACCAGTTCGATTTTGAATGATTTGCCTACTCATATCCCTAAAGGCAAAAGGAAACAATGAACAATCCCTTCATTGGTAGCACACAGCGTGAGGACTGCGACGTTTTCGAGACAACGACATCGAGCATGACTATGGAGATCACCGCTGCCTTCAGTGCTCTGTCATGGGTGGCTGAGCAACAGGTAACCCATACGATTATCATATCAGACTCGATGAATATGCTTCAAAGAATTGAATCTGGAAGTCTGCGCGTGAAATGGGTGGACAGCTTTCAGAGATCAAACATCTCAAGAAAACGACTTGGCTGTACACAACTGGACATGATGGAGTGCAGGGTAACGAGCGTGCTGACTTTCTTGCAAACAATGCCCCGACTCAAGAGGACAGAAGTATGGACAGAGTCGATATCATCAATGCGATACGCTCTCATTTAATTGACATGAGCGAGTCTCATACACTGAAACGTGTTGGGGAATTAGACATTAGGTTTGGGCATGTCAGACAGAGCCGTCTTCGTGATAGAGAGAGAAGATATACTAATCAACTTCTCATGGGTCATCATCATCAGGTGCCTTACCGGCTGGCGTAGGCAATCATGGATCTCCACAAATCTCTATCTTTGGTGTTTGCTATCAATTCAGATGCTAACGCTCTACCGTGCATGAAGTCAGGCTATCCAAAATGTTATCTCTCTGTCTTCCCCTGTCTCGTCTACCCTCTATTTTACCGGTTGTTACAATGTGTTTTAAACCTCCCCTCCTCACCACATGCCCGAGAAATTATGACTGCCTCTTCCCTATATTGAAGATAAGCTTTCTCTGTGTTTTGATCTCATTCAACACCTTCACATTAGACATTTTAGCAGTCCATGGGATTTTCATCATTCTTCTGTAAAACTACATTTCTCAGAGATTTTTCGATCTGTGTGTTCATTGTCTATGACTCGCATCTGTATGTCAGTATTGGTTCTATGTAGCACTGAATATCTCGCATTCTGATCGGGATTGACAAGGATTTGTTGCAGATAATGCTTCTCATTTTCAGGAACGATGTTTTCAGTATTCGATATTCTCATGGATACTGTGAGCAAATGTACTTTGGGATGGTTGCTGCAGCGGAGGACAGAACACGAATGAGAATGCCCAATGTGGCATGATGTCGATCGCATAACATAACAAAACATAACATAACATAAACATAAATAAACAAAACATAACTTAACATAAACATAAAATAACACAACATAACATAATATAAGATAAGTTTAGTTTTAGTTTAGTTTAGTCATCGGATCACCATAAGTGCTCCGATCTCCCTCAGTATATCCCTCAGCGTGTGACGACTAACGACACCGGTTCTTTGTTGGTTTACAATTCTTCTTTGTCTGCCAGCATAGCGTTCTTATCGAGCTACACCACACTTAACTTTGAGTTCTTGCAGTCTGGTTAGAGTTGTAGATTCGCCGCTATTACATGAATCATGTACAGTTCCTCTCTCCTTTAGGGAATTTATAATATCAGCCTGGTCCATTGCTCGCCCGCTTTGTACAGCAGCCATACCTGCAAACCTATCCGTACGTTCATTCCCTTTTACACCTGCATGTCTTGGGACAAAAATAAAAGTGATCTTTGTCAGCTTAGATCTCTCCAGTGACTCCATCAAATGTCTCCTAGCCCATCCTGTTTCAATCTTCCTGAGCATACTCATTGAGTCACTGAGAAAATTTGCATGGATAAAAGTCTGTGATTCCAGTCAAACCATCGCATTAGTAACCGCCATGATTTCCATAGTGAGACTGCTCGTAGTCACGGCAAAACCACCACTGTTTTCCTTTAGATAACATAACATAACAGAACATAACATAACATAACATAACAATCTCTTCAACCCTTGAGACAATATTACTTACGTTTGTGCCATATCCAGCATGTCCTTAAAACGCAATAAAGGGTTTTCCTGTCTGTCGGGACCAACCCTTTTATAAGATCAAACCTTGGGTAGACTGCCCGGGCCATAAATGAACAATCCCAATCATTTCAAAAATTTTAAATATGATTTCTTGACAATATGCGCACAATATGTAGAAAATATATTACACTTTCCCTTACAACAATCTAGATTATATGACATTACATATGTACACACTAACACAGTTTTTACACACAAATTTTTTTAAAAAACACAAACAGGTTAATACAGGACTGGTTTATAAAAAATGAAGATTGTCTATGAATGAATTAGAAAAAGAAGATTGTCTTACGAAAATGAAGATTGTCTTATGAAATTATTAGAAGATTGTTTATGAATGAATTAGAAGAATGTCTTATGAAAGAAAGAAGATTGTCTTTAAGTATTGAAGATTGTCTTAGAATGAATTGAAGATTATTTATGAAAGATTAGAAGATTGTCTTATAAAGTAAGAAGTTTTCTTAGAATGAATTAGAAGATTTCTTATGAATGAATTGAATTAGAAGATTGTCTTATGAAAGAATTAAAAGATTGTATTTTAAAAGAATTATAATTAGAAGATTGTCTTATGAAAAAATTTAAATTTTCCAAAATTGTTTATATTTGGAAGGTTGTCTAGTAAAATAATATTAAAGAAAGAATATTTTATGAAAGAATTAGAGGGGAAGAAATGTTTTATGGAAGAATTAGAGATGAAGAAAGGTTTATGGAAGAATTAGGAGAAGGAAGGGTTTTTGAAAAATTAGAGATGAAGAAATGATTTAGGGAAGAATTAAGTGAAGAAAGATTTATGGAAGAATTAGAGATAAGAAATGATTTTGAAAATTAGAGATGTAGAAATGGTTTATAAAAAGAATTGAGATGAAGGAATGGTTTATGGAAGAATTAGAGATAAAGGGAATGGTTTTAAAATTAGAGTAGAAATGGTTTAGGGAAAAATTTCGAGATGAAGAAATGATTTAGGAAAATTAGAGATAAAAAATGGTTTATGGAAGAATTAGAGAGGAAATGGTTTATGGAAAATTAGAATGAAAAAAAAGATTTATGGAAGAATTAGAATGAAGAAATGATTTATGGAATAGAGATGAAAAATGGTTTTGGAAGAATTAGAGATCGAAATGGTTTATGGAAGAATTAGAGTTGAAGAAATGATTTATGGAAGAATTAGAGATGAAGAAATGGTTTATGGAAGAATTAGAGTTGAAGAAATGATGTATTATAAATAAGTTTGAATGAAAAAAAAGATATGAGATAAAATTTTATGAATGAATAACTCACATACAAATATGTACAAAAAGAAAATGAATAAAAATTTGAACTTACTCAATGAATTGCCTCCAGCATCACATAGTTGCTTCATCTTTTCTTCCTTTTGTACTTTACCCCCTGCCACTGATAATCACCAAAGTCATGACAAAATTGATCCATGGGAATAGCGCCAAAAAAGAATTTTTCCCCCCTGAAAGTGAATTTGCCCCGGGATATCTCCCCTGGCGCATCCCCTTAAAAATATAACAGCACATTTTAAATACGTGTTTTTGTATAAAGGGAAATGTGTTCTTTTCAATCTTCTTTGTTTTTCTTTTTGTCCCTGCCCGGGTTGTTGCCCAGCGTCGTCACACTGCTAGGGGGCCCGTTCGTCACACTGTTACCGGGTTGGTGCCCAGTATTCACACTGCTCCCGGGTTGTTGCCAAGTGTCACATTGCTCCCGGGTTGTTGCCCAGTTTTTTGGGTTTTCTGTTTTTGTCTTGGCTGTTCGGGTGGCTTGGCTGATTTTATTTTGCTCTTTCACGGATTCGCTATGCCATCTAACCATCTTTCTGGTCTTCCTCTTGCCTTTTTCCGATGTTCTGTTGTAGAAGACTCTGATCTGTGGAATTGGATGATTCTTTTAAGTGCCCAAAACTACTTCATTCTTTGTTTCTCAATTAAATTCGCAGGTTTGTAACTTTCTTTCATGCTGATTTAGGACTTGTTTTTTCTGGGTTGTTTAACTTTTCGGGCAGGCATTTACATGTGTTTTTTTTTGTGACTGTGCTTTGCTCATTGTCCATATTATCAATATATATTTTCAAAATTTGATATTATTTCAAAATTCAATATAATAAATTTTTTTTTTTCAATAAAATTTTTAATTCACTATATATATAAAAATGAGTGTATTTTTATGTTTTTTCCTAAGACTCAAACTATGAAAATTAGCTGAAATTTACGGGATATGTTTTTTTGATGTGGGGTTTACCTGCCCGTTTAAATAGGTGGTGAACCCAAAAAAATCTAAAAATAATAACACGCCTTTCATCGGATTTTTTACAAATTCCATTAACTTTCGACAAAAACGCAAATTTCATCGGGGTTTCTTCCGGAAGTTTACAGTATCCCATTACACGATTCGATGACGTATGATTCGTAAATTTTAAAAAGCCGTTACAATGAAGGTTTGTTTCAATCATGATCATGATACCAAATCTTTTTTAAATTTCCATCTATTCCATCAATGTTTTTGTATGTTGGAAAAAATTGCCTATATTCGATTAAACCAAACAAAACTACGATCCGGGGAATCGTTCATTTGAGGGTATTGGCGGCATTTCTATAATGGCAAGATGGTTTTTTGCCATCAACGTTTACCTGATGTACAATGTACACGTTATATGGAATTTTCCCCAATATTAGATTACACGACGAAACGGGTTACCTTTTATTATTTGTAAACCCAACCCATCCATTGATCCTATAGAGGGGAAATTTAAATTAGTACAACCTTTTTCGCAATGGTTTGGGGGGATTAGTGAGTAGTTTGGACAAAATTTATAGTTTAATACAAAAATATTGCGCTTTCCTTGCATTTATATGTTAATATATATAGTAGATATGCTTTTCCCTAATAAATTTAATCAAATGCAAATTTTTTTTATTTTTTCCCAGCGAAACTTAAACAATTTTCCAAAATTTTCAATTATTCCCAAACGAAAAGCGGTCCATCTATCCCAGATCACAAAAAAGAAAGGCATTACTAGCCGAAACAGATGGCAAGGGGAAGCAAGACTGGAAACCGTTCGAGTTCGCCCCGCTAACCCGTTCGTCAAAACAGACGAGCAACGTGAACAAGACTAAGAACCAATCGAGTCCCACTGCCGCCCGTTTCGAAACAATCGAGCAAGGGGAAAAAACAAAAACCGCTCGGATGATTATTCAATCCAGACGAACACGCGCGATTTAAATCTGGGTGTTTTCCATTACAATACAAATTATGTTTAAAGCTTCATCCAAATGTGGTTTTTGGGAAAAAATGGATAGATTATGGGAAAAAGTCCCGTCAAATTTAAGAATGAAACACCAGAATGTGCTCCCGGGGTGGAAAAGTGAAATTGGGATTAATTACCACCCGAACCATTATAACATTTAGAGGGGCAAAGCCCAACAAAAAATTTTAAAATACCAAGTACAATTCATGTTCCAAAGACATCGTTCGGGGCAACAAATATCGTGCGTGAAATTACATGCCCCATTCAAAGTTCAGGGAAATTTTTCATCGGGTTATTTTGCCCCGCCCGACGGTTAAAAATTTTTTCTTTATTTCGGAAAAATGATGAAAAAGATCAACGTTGTAGATTCAATACCCTAAAACGGAAAAATCGCGATTCAAACTTTATTCGATCAACAATAATTGTTCAAAACTGCCTCAACAATTTTGGTGATGACTACCGAGTTGTTTGAGCAGACCACCTGTTGGGCAACACAAAAAAAACAATGCACCCAAAAGATGAAGTGGGGATCGTTATGGTTCGAAAAATTTTAAATTGCGTGATATAATTCTTCATCGCAGAAGTGGTGATGTTCAGCGAGTCCAGAAACCCTCGCGCCTACGACGGATTACAATACCGATATTATTTTGGAAAGGGGAAGATGGATATCATTTCAACATCAAATTGAAACCACAAACAGATGGGAAACGAATAAGAAAGTTAGTGCGGTTATTTTCATATAAAAGACCTGCCCGAAAAACATATCTTGAAATGTGAAATTGTTCCATCAATACATTGTCGATAATAAAAATCGAAACGAGCGACTTCCATTCGATTAAATCAAACCAAGTTGCTTGAAAAACTTCATTTTTCGTGATGCAATTGTTAAGATGGCTGGAAACAATGAATTGGGAAAAAAGGTCATATACCAGCCCCATTTTCAGAGTCCCCGGGACATGCGAATACGCACAAGATGCAATGACAAAGTTCGCGCCATGGCGTCCAGATTTTTTATCACGTTTACATGCAATCCTTCGTGGATGAAATTAAAGAACTTTTGTTAGCTGGACAATTATCATCGGATCGTCATGATATTACTGCGCGGGATTAACAAAATTTAAATCTTTTTTGGATTTCATTGTCAAAAAGTGTGTTTTTTAGAGACAGCTGTTGGATGTATTCCATCGAATGGCAAAAAGAAGGGCCACGCACACATTTTGATTTGGTTTATCAAAAAGTCACACCAGATCAAATTGATCAAGTCATCTACAGTCCGATGTCGCATTATCCCGACTTATTTGAAGTCGTCACCAAAACATGATTCATGGTCCCTTTGGGTTTTCCCAAAAATTCACCAGCATGTCTGAGGAAAAAGCCCAAAAGATACCGACTTTCTCCGATACTATCACTGGCAATGACGGGTATCCCTTATCGTCGCGATCAAATGAAGATGGGGAAATCCATCCTGAAAAAGGGGAAACAATGATGTTAAAATTGATAATCGTTGGGTTGTACCGTATTCACCGTTACTCTCAAAGACGTACAAAGCACACATAAATGGAGTAGCTTGGTGAAATCGACGACATTTGAAAATTAACAAAAGGGAAACGATATGGAGTTTTTAGTGGAAATATTATCCATCGATGAAATCGAGCGTTATCAACTGGGACTACATTAGTAGCAATGAAGCAGTGTGGCGCATTTTATCATTTCAATTCATAACGAATCCAACAGTTGTTCATTTGGGGTGCATGAAAAAGGACAGCGCGGGACTTTCAACAGATAATGATGACGCATTGTCACCATCGCCAAAACGTTAACTGCATTTTTTTCATTGTGTAGAGATGATATATTTGCAAAGACGCTACTTTTCTCTGAACTGCCAACATACACACATGGGAAAGCAGCGGGAAAAATTTCAACGTCGTAAACAAGTTAAAGTAGTTGAAGGACATTCCAATTTATATTCGACCAAGCGAGGCCCTTTGTACATTTCATCCAAACAAGAGAATGCTTTTTCTTGCGATTACTGTTAATCCAAATGGAAAAACCTTCAAAATTTAGAAAAAGTTAACGGTCGATGGCACTTATGGGAAACTTGCCAAGAATTAAATCTTCTTGAAAAACATGCCATTGGGACGACTCGCTGATGCATCAATGCTGCGACCACAGCAAATACGCACATTATTTCCCTAAATTAAAATGCTTCCCTCCCAACCAAAAAAAACTTTAAAAAAACAAAAAGGGAAGAATCCTATCGCTTGGGGGACAATCAAAAACCTAATTCAATTCCCCCAAACGTTTAAAAGAGGCTTGGTTTCAATTTAGGACATATGTTTGGCAATCCTAATAAAGCACTGGTGCAATTGCGAATGGATGCAGTGCCGAACGATCTCAAAAAACCTTTTCGATTTGAGGGAACGAGAAAACCTTTGATATAACAATTGGTACTTTGTTAAAGAAACCCAAAATTGATTCCGGAAAAACGCATAGCATATAAAGAAATTTTGCATGCAAACAAGTCAAAAAGGTGGGTTGTTTTTTGGGTTGGGCCCCGGGCCCGGCAAAACTTTTCTATTTCACTTATTTTAACCTAGATCACGAAAAAAATTCACTGGGAATGCACTTCGGAATTGCAGCAACCTTTAGATGGTGGGCCCAACAGGGATTCAGCGCTGAAATTCCATGAATATGCAAACATGGGCACCAAATGCAATATCAACAAAAATTTCAAAAAGGGGAAAATCAATTATGCAACTCATTATATGGGTGAATGTTTTGCGCATAAAAAAAATTAAAGCGTTCTCGTACACTGAAAGATTTGAGAAAAGACCAGCCTTCGGTGGGGCCCTATTTTATTGTCTGGGATTTCCCAAACCCTACCAGTTATCCCAAAATCAAACACCCCTGATGAACTTAAGCATGCCTGAAAACATCGTTTTTGGCCACATACAGAATTGACTTTGTAGACCAATAGGTATACAACTACAACATTAAAAATCAACTTTTAAAACAATTGTTGGATATTAATGGGAAAAACCAATCGATGTTCCCCCCGATGTATCACATTGCCAACAACCTGTCATCATAGGACCCCAACAATTGATTCAAAAATTTTCCCCTATTACATAATTACAAAAATTCAGTGGCTATGCTGCTATAGCAGCAAAAAAAAAAGGATTTTATCCATGAATTTGAGATTAAAACAAAAACCGGCAAATGACAACTTAAAATCCATCGATATAAAATAAACAAAATTTAATTATCAACTGAATTCTTTAATTCACTTTATTTCCCGGGTCCAATGTTTTTTTGAAAAATTTGGGGTGCCCTATCATTCTTCTAGAAACATTAATCCACCACGACTTTAGGTACTAGACTTTTGTGAAAAAAAGATGAACAATATCACAAAATACAAAAATGGAAAATTTAAAGGGGAAGATATACTATTGGGATCCCTGATTCAACAGAATGCCATTCGAATTAAACGCTTTTGGTTCCGGGGGATCCTTTTCAATGACCATCAACAAATCCGGACAATCACCAAATTGTGGACTACATTTGGGAAAAAACCTCTTTTCATGGACAGCAATGGGCCTGTTCACCTGGAAAACATTCGATTTATTCGGTATGCACCCAGATGGAAAAACAAAAAAAATTGTATTCCAAAAAAACTTCAATAAACAGACTTGAAATGAAACGTTTAAAATTTTGGGTTTTTTTTAAAAAGAAAAAAGGACAATGATAAAAAAATAATTTCTACATATTGTTATAGAAATTTCCTAAAATTTATTTTTTTGAAGGCAGCATCCGCGAACAGTGTATATATATTGCCCGAGTGGTTACCGGGGGCCCAAAAATTTGGGGGGGGGGAATAGAACCCCGTTACCGCCGCATGCTGTACAAAAAACGTCGGTTTGGGGAAAAGATGCACGTCGGCAGAAAGTAACCCCGGAAACATGCGCAAAAACGGATGCACCAGGGCGTAAAGGGAATAACATGGTGTAACGACCCCCACAAAGGAATGGGAAAAGGGATTCTAGGGGGCCCAACCCTAGGAGATTTTATCCCGCTCCCCCATATGCAGACTTAAAAAGAAAGAAAAGGCCCTTTCTGTATTCAGTTGTAATGTAATCTTCTAGTTACTTTTTGTGACTTCAGTTGTTGTCTTCTATTTTTCTGTGACTTCAGTTGAAATGAATTTTTTTTATTTCGGCTTGGTTTTAAAAAACTTTTACTTAAATTCTGTGACTTCAGTTGAATGTAATCTTCCCATTCCCCTACAGTTGTATTTTGTTTTTTTACATTAGAATATATTTTTTTTTTTACATTGGAATGATTTTTTTTCTTTTATCTTTCCAGAAACCACAACCAGCAATATTCATAGCTTGACACTCGAGGAAGACCACGTGGAGGACTCTAGTTTGACACTCGAGGGAAGACCACGTAAGGAGGGACTCTAGCTTGACACCCGAGGGAAGACCACGAAAGGAGGGACTCATGACATGAAATTGGGGATAGATCTGGAAAAGATGGTCGTGGATAGGCGAGCTTATAATAATAATATAATAAGAAAGCCCATAACCCGTTAGGCTCGTAGTGGTGTCACTATGGAGATATCAACACAAAAAGCAAGCTATGAATTCTGTCTTAACCCCTCGAACGAGTGTAGAAAACTCTGCCTCGACCAGCTCTTGATGTTATAAACCAGGATGTTCTCTGCCCTCCTTTCCTTCTTCTACCCTCAACTGTTCCCTGTAGGATAGTCTTAGAAGTGAGCTATGTCTCAGCACATGTCCGAACAACGTAAGTTTACTACGTTTCACGATTGTGAAGAGTGGTACTTGTCGTCCTGCAAGGTTGTTTATTTGGTCTCTTACATAAATATTCATCTTATGTTCTATATAACTAATACGTATGTCTGTAACACTTATATTCAAAGTTATGTATTCTCGTTCCAATTCTGCATTGAAGAATACAAGAAAGCCGGTTTGGGAAGGCCCTGGTTGTGAACTATGCCTCCCTAGGGCGAAGGATGAAGCAGAAGTCATATAGCATAAATAATGTTAAACATTACCACTAAACTGCTTTGTAACAAAGTATATAGCATAATGTGGTCGTTCCGTACATAGAATACATTTTGAGATGTCGTTTTGTCAACAACAAGGATGATCGTCAACAAGGAGAAACAAAGTGTTGTGAAGATCTATGATCACTAGGGAGTAGACACGACACTTGATGATGATCATCATACTTTACAAGACATGAAACGATAGACGTAAGCCACATTAAAGAGGAAATATGTTGTTATGGATAGTTCTATAATCACATCGCTAGCAGGCACGGCACTTGGTGATGATCATGCTCCTACAAGACTTGAAACGCTAAACGTAAGCGATAGTAATTAGAGAAAACGCACTAGCAACAGCAGGCACGGCACTTGATAATGATCATCACTCCCATAAATAAATCAAAACGTCAGACATAAACAACATGAACCTGAAGAAGTGTTGTCATGGATAGATCCATCTGGAAGCAAGTTCTGGTCACTAGTTTAAGAACTGTTAGAATCAAATTAAGTCAAAAACTTGAGAACAGAAAATATACCAGAAAACAGCACCAACTCCAACACGTAAATATCACCACCAATGATAGATCTGTTGTATGTTAGCATAATTAAAAATAAATTAGGAGAATAATTACAATAGCAGAAAATATTTTTTAAATAAATGTTATCGTCCGTGGTATCGATCATAGGTTGAGAGAGATGTGCATCGACTGAAAGTATCTTAATCCAAGATTTCAACAAACAAAAACAACATAGAACTGAATGTTAAAATGATATCTACCTCTGTCATCATCATCATCATCACCTTTCAACTCCCATCGACACAGGTCTCAACAAATTTCTTCCATCTCTTCCTCTCTTGCCACCCCTTTCCCAATTCTTTCCATGTTTTGCCTATCCTCTTTATATCCGCCTCCAGCTCTCTTCTCCAGGTCTGCCTAGGCCTTCCCTACTCCTCTTTCCCTGCGGGTTCCAAAACAATGCCTGTCTTGCGATGCTTCCGGTCGGTCTTCTCAATGTATGTCCTATCCATCGCCATCGTCTCTTCCTGAGCTCTCTCTCCACTGGTATCTGCTTTGTTTTTCCCCCTGAGCTCCTCGTTTGTAATCTTATCATATCATCTCAATCCCTCTATCCTATGTAAACATCCATTTACGAAGGTCTGCAGTTTTCTGATAGTTTCCTTTTTGGTCTTCCATGTTTCCGAGCCATAGAACAGCACTGACTTCACATTTGACTGGAAAATTCTCATTTTTGTGTTTGTTTTGATCTCCTTTGCCTTCCATATCTTACTCAATGCAATAAAGTTCCCTCTTGCTTTTGTATTCTTATCTTAACATCTTTGTTTGTTCCTCCTTCTGTGTCTATGTTGCTTCCAAGGTATGTGTATGATTCTACATCCTGCAGTGTTGTTTCCTCCAGCATAATCTGGTTTACATTTGCAGCATTTATTCTCATGACCTTGGTCTTCCCTCTGTGTATTTTCAAACCTAGTTGCTGAGACTTATTATTTAGGTTATTCATTTTGTCTTTAATCTGTGCGTGGTTGTGAGACAGCAAAGCCAGATCGTCTGCAAAATCCAGGTCCTCTAGTTGTTTCACAAGTGTCCATTGTATTCCCCTCTGTTATCCGTTGTTGATTTCATGATCCAATCTATAGCCAGCAAGAACAGGAATGGGGATAACAAGCATCCCTGCCTCACCCCTGTTCTTATCTCAAAGGATTCCGTCAGTTGGCCCTCGTGTATGCCTCTGCATTTCATTCCTTCATACGTTTTCTTTATTAGGTTTGCAATCTTGGGTGAACTCCATAGTGTATTAACCCTTAACCATTGGGATATTGGGATTTAGATCATTTATGATCGATGCTACATGCCTATTTAAGTGGCCATAATTTTGTATCTATTTTGCATTTAAGTTGGTAAAATGTATGTTATCTAAAGCAGAACATATGATAATCTAATAAAAATTATAAAAAAATTAATTATATATTTTTTAGATGTCTAATCACGTTGACTTTAGCACATCTCATTTCCAACTTGCCATTTTGTAGAAACGCCTAAATTGCTCCAGCCAAAAAGCCCCAAATATATGATAAAATGGATTCTAATAACTCAAACTACTGTCCTGATGAAGACACCAGTGATTCTTGAAATATCTATGCTTGGGTCAAATGAACATTCTGTGCCTGTGTCACTTTAGTCTGTTTGCAAGATGATCGATAACTATTTTTCCTGATTATTTTGTCTATCAAATATCATTGCGTAATCATATTTTGTTCAATAATATCTTACTTGCAATGTTTAGAAATTATATACTATTTAATGTTTATGTATGCTACTATAAGTGTTAGTTCTTTATAGGCTGCTTACTAGACCAGTTCGGCATCATTTTCTCTTGAAGGCGATATTTATTGACTTTTTCTTTACAATATAAAAATATTGAATATTATAAATCATCATGATTATTGCCTTTCTTATTTCCCAAACATGTTTAAATTCATATATGTTTTGCAAATATGAAGACTTTAAAAGATTGTAATAAAAGATTCCATTATATTCGTCATACTTATTTTTTTCCTTCTTTGTGACTGTAAAAAATTTGACATTTGTAGAATAATCTATTTTTTGACTTTCCATAAGTAGGTCACGGATATCATAAATTATATCACACTTATGTTAAAACCACATATCCTGATAGCCCCATCCAATTAGCTTTTCAACCATATATAACATGCCTATTTTCAATGCAAAGAATTTGTATGGTTGCTAAATATAGAACGGGCATCAAAAATATCGAAAAAACATTAAAAACCTGCCAATGGTTAAGAGTTAATAGTTTTCACAATGATTCCCTATCCAGACTATCAAACGCCTTTTCATAATCCACAAAACCTATGTATAGTGGTGAGTTCCATTCCAAGCTTTGCTCGACTATAATGCGCAGTGTAGCTATCTGGTCTGTGCAGGATCTATTCTTACGGAACCCTGCTTGTTCTTCTCTCAGTTGTTTATCTATGGCCTCTTTAAGTCTATCAAGTATAATCCTGTTTAATACTTTGCCTGGCACTGATAGTAGCATTATCCCTCTATAGTTCGTACATTCTTGCATGTCTCCTTTCTTTGGCAGTTTTACCAAGTGACCTTCTTTCCACTCTACTGGTATCTCTTCTCTCCCCCATATCTTCCCTAGTAATTTGTATAGTAGCTCTGTTGAGGTATCTGCCTTAATGGTATCTGCTGCTTTCCTATCCTTTAAATTTTTATGGCCTTCATTATTTCTTCTTTACTTGGTCTTTTACAATTAATTTGTAGCTCCTCTTCAGCTGGCTCTATTTCCCGTGGAACCTGGTTTTGGCATATTAAGCAGTTCTTCAAAATGTTCTTTCCATCTCTCCATTTGTTCTTTAGTGTTGCTAATTACTTTGCCTCTCTTGTCTTTATAAGGCCACTTGATTGTTTATATTTTCCTGTTAACTTCCTTGTGATGTTATACAGGTCCCCATCATTTCCTTTTCTGCTGCTTCTTCTGCTTCTCCTGCCAACTCCTCTATATATTTTATTTTATCCCTTCTTATGTTTTGTTTAACCTTTTTGTTGGCTTCCCCATATACCTTGTGGGCTTTAGCTTTAGCACCTTTAGTTTTGCATCTGTTTAAATCTGCTTTCCTGCTTTTTCTTTCTTTGATCAGACTAAGGGTATCTGTTGTTATCAATCTTTGTTTTTCCGCTCTTATCTCCCAAAACCTCTGAGTATGTATCCCTTTCCCATATATTTTTTATCTGTTGCAATGTTCCTCAATATTCATATCGTCTACCAGCTCTTCCAATACTTGGTACTTGTTTGATACTGCGACTGCAAATCTGTCTCTTACTTCCTGGTTCCTAAGCTCTTCTACTTTGAACTGCTTTCTATAATTTGGGTTTGTTGAATATCTTTTAAGTTTCAGCCTGATTTTACTTAACAGGAGGTGGTGATCCGATGCCACGTCTGCACCTCTGCACACTTTAACGTCTTGTAATGATGTTCTAAATTTCTTATCAATACATATGTGGTCTATCTGGTTAGCTGTTATGTGGTCTAGTGATATCCATGTGGCCTTGTGTACTCTCTTATGCTGAAATATGCTGCTGCCTATGATTAACTGGTTTGAGGCACACAAATTTGCAGAACATTTCCATTCTCATTCATTCTACCCAGCCATGATTTCCCATGGTCTCTTCGAAACTGCTATTGTCGTCTCCTATCTTTGCATTTAAGTCCCCAATCAAAATTATAATATCCTTTTTTCTCTTCCTGTCCATAATACTTTGTACTTTGGCATAAAACCTCTCTTTAGCTACTTGTTCCGATCGTTAGTTCACGTCAGATTGGATGACCTAGGTTAATTTTCTTTTATTAGTTCTAAATGTTTGCTGTTATTATTCTGGGCCTGATTGTTTCCCATTCTATTAATGCTTTTGTGCTTCTCTGGACAGCATGAGGGCAACTCCTTTACTATGGTGTGTGCTCTCTTCTTCTTTTTGCCCTGAGGACAGCATTATTTTGCCTGTGTGTAGCTTAATTTTGTCTATTCCTTTCCATCTTGTCTCCGAGACTCCCAGAATGTCTATCTTGTAGTTTTCATCTCTGTCGCAAGCTGGGCCGTTTTTCCCTGCTCCAGCAACGTTCTCACGTTCCAGCAACCAATTCTGGCTATTTTCCGACAGGAAAGAAGGCTAGTCGGCATCCCCGGATCCTTGCGGCTTTCCTGGTGATACGTCATTTGCCCCCCTGTTGGGGACCTTCCCCTGGTTCGGATGGTTGAGTTATTCCATATTGTTGTACTATCCATGTTTGTTGAAGTTTTTGGCTTATTTTTTCTACAGGGGGGAGGTAGCCAGCCCCACACCACCCTCCTAGTCGCCTCTTGACATGCCTTGTAGGGCGCAGTGTTGCAATTTTTACTTCCTTGCGGGCCCCGGCAACACACGGGCGCTTACCTCCTGTAGTATACAACAAACAAACAAACAAACAAACATAGAACTGGATGTTAAAATTAATATCTTACCTCCTGTGGTAAACAACAAACAAACAAACATAGAACTGGATGTTAAAATTGTTATCTAACCTCCTGTGGTAAACAACAAACAAACATAGAACTGAATGTTAAAATTGATATCTTACCTGCTGTAAACAACAAAGTAATGACAAGTGTAAACTTGACAAGAAAATTCATACTCCTGACTTGTAGTTTGTATATATCTTCCAATAATTTCTTCTTCAAATATTTGATGTTGACTGAAAACAATTAGATAACAGTTTGACGTTGCCATGGAAATAAACAATCAAATATAAACAATAATAATTCTATGTTTACATCACATTTATTTATTAAGAAATATTAGAAGCATAAACAAATGAAATTCAAACTGAAATAACTAAAACATGGATACTACGTCGGGAGGTCGGTTGGAAGAAAAATGAAAATAACTTAGAAAGTAAATTAAAATTTGAAAATCGCATGCGTCTCTTCCAATGCTCAAGAAATAATGAAAACTGCAGCTCAAAACAGATTGTCAGTCGCGTGTAGATGGGTTTTTATAGTCTTCATTGACCAATGTTCAAATCCTGCACATGACGTGTCACTCAGTGATTGGAGTAAAAGATGGACTAATGAGAAGAATTTCTGTTGGTTTGGGAGGAGTCATAAAACGACTCCTCCCAAAGGTGTCTCTGTCGTGTAGTTGGTACAAGGACGTGAGCATGTCAACTTTGTAGGCGGTTACATTGGATCGGACGAAGATGGACACCCCTACCCTTCAGAATGTAAAATTTTGTGTTAGCTTGTCGCCCCACCATAGAAAAATAAGCTAGCTAATGAAACTTCAGCATAATTTTTCAATCAGAAACGGGTCAAAGGCGCATGGACATAGCGCGCGCCATGATTAGTGAGTTGCCACTATTCAAGATCCTGCCCACCTCCTCGTGATGACCCTGGAAATAGACTTTGGTTTCGGTCTGGCTAAGCGGGCAGGGATTAAAGGAGAGCTACAGGTAGTGGTAGTAGAGCAAGCACGAAAAAGTAATGCAGGGACAAAAATCTCTGAACAAAATTCACGCATCTCAAGGCCGATGTCCGATAAAAATTGCCCGAATTTTGTAGAAACGTAAGAAGATAGCAGTGTACGAGTCGTCAGCGAACGAATGCTAACTCACCCTGGAGCAAATGATCGCACCAAAATTGCCACCTACGGGGCAGGAGTCCATAAATACGAAAATGAATATGAAGGTATGAGAGGTGCATAAAAAGTAGAAAAGTGTCTCTCATGGGGGGAAACTCCGAGACCTGAGCCTGAGTCGTGCTCCGTGTCATGGCCGTCTAGATGCACGGTAAATGAAAGCACTCATCGGCCGCACAACAATTATCAGCTTCCCGGCCGATGAACGGTCCATAAATAAACATGAAGGGATGAGAGGTGCACACAAAGCAGAGACTTGGGCAAACAAGGGGCAAAACTCGTAGCCCTGCGCCCGAGTCGGCTGCGTGTCATGACAGTCTCGAGGCACGGTAAATGTGTGCTAGGTGAGAAACTTGATAAACATGGTGGGGCTGGCAGCAAGAGGGCGAACGCACATACAGATAATACGCAAGTGAGCCAAAGGCAGGGTAGATACGCAAGGCTCTTGTGATTAAGTTACGGGAAGGCGCGACAAACGTAGGGGTGAGCAGATCTCTAGTGAAAACTGGAAAGCCAAGCAGAGGCTTCAGTCCATTACAACTCAAAGGTCTCGGCAAGTGTCTCGGAAAAACTCGGTAACGCATCGTGGCGACATATGGGAAGATTGCGGTAAACACCGTACAAGGGGCCAAGCGTAGATAAACTTATTGTGTAAAGTTGACCGAGCGCAAATCCTAAAGTTCAATTTTAGTGCCTAACGAAACTGCCCTCCCTGAGAAAATCGGGCAGGTGCTGTTGTATAAATAACTAACATCCCGGAAGTACTGACGTGGGTAAGTTTGACAAAGTGCAAATCCTTAAGTCGCATCTTAGTGCCTAACGAACCCGCCTCCCCCGGGGCAACCGAGCAGGGCATGTTGCATAAACAACTAACATCCTCGGAAGAGCTGAGGTGGGTGATATTGTCGAGAGCAGAATTTCAGTTCCGTTGCTAGCGACGATTGAAACGACCTTCTAGAATATATGTACGCAGCCCCAGTCCTGTGTTTCCAGGAGACAGAGAAAATGCAGAGTAAACACTTGCAAATTGCCAAGTGACGACACTCGCCCGGGAAACGGATGAGGTACTCCTACTCAAGAACAAACTCATCGTGGATAGAAAATTAAGGCCGGTAATGCAAAAGCTTGACTAGTATAAACCCAAACATTGGCTAATGGCAATACCTTCAGGACGCCGATCATCCTACACAGAGTGAGATGACGTCCAAACACCATGGCTAGGATCATATAAAGTCTCCGGCAAAAAGATGATCGTCAAGACGTAGATCCGGGCTAACATATACGACAGAATGGATCGATTCCCTAGGGCTAGTTTACCTAGCAAATAAACAGCTGGCTGAAACCAGGTGAGCGGCCTAGTCACCATGGGCATAATCGCCCAAACGTAAAATCCGTTTTTGTCAAAGATCAATTATATATCACAAAAATAATGATAAAAGTGACCGTGAAGAACGAACGAGAGAAGAAGAGAAGAATCAGAAACTGGGAGATCAGTGGAGGGTACGAGGTGGAAACACTGTGTATGACTGAGTGGGGCCAAACCCACACGAAGCCCAGTCTCTGAGAGGATCCTTGGCAGCAGCCACAACATTTTTAATAATTCTCACATGACACTTTAGGACAATGATGGAGACAGATAAAACAACACAAGTAGCCAAGGAAATGAGAAGATATCACATTAGTATACTTGGCGTCAGTGAAATGAGAAGATATCATATTAGTATACTTGGCGTCAGTGAAATGAGAAGATATCATATTAGTATACTTGGCGTCAGTGAAATGAAAAGATATCATATTAGAATATGCGTAAGTGAAATGAGAAGATATCATTAGTATACTTGGCGTCAGCGAAATGAGAAGATATCATATTAGTATACTTGGCGTCAGTGAAATGAGAAGATATCATATTGTTATACTTGGCGTCAGTGAAATGAGAAGATATCACAGTAGTATACTTAGCGTCAGTGAAATGAGAAAATATCATATTTGTGTACTTGTCGTCAGTGATAAGAGAAGAAATCATATTAGTATACTTGGCGTCAGTGAAATGAGAAGATATCATATTAGTATACTTGACGTCAGTAAAATGCGAAGATATCATATTAGTTTTCCTGACGTCAGTGAAATGAGAAGATATCATATTAGTATACTTGGCGTCAGTGAAATAAGAGGATATCACATTAGTATGCTGGCGTCAGTGAAATGAGAAGATATCACATTAGTATACTTGGCGTCAGTGAAATGATAAATATCATTTTTGTGATTGGCGTCAGTAAAATGAAAGAAATCATATTAGTATACTTGGCGTCATGAAATGAAGGTTATCGCATTAATATAGCTTGCGTCAGTGAAATGAGAAGATATCACATTAGTATGCTTGGCGTCAGTGAAATGTAAAAGATATCAATTAGTATACTTGGCGTCAGTGAAATGATAAAATATCATATTTGTGTACTTGGCGTCAGTAAAATGAGAAGAAATCATATTAGTATACTTGGCGTCAGTGAAATGAGAAGTTATCGCATTAGTATACTTGGCGTCAGTGAAATGAGAAGATATCATGTTAGTTACTTGGCGTCAGTGAAATGATAAAATTTCATATTATTTTACTTTGCGTCGGTGAAATGCAAAAATATCATATTAGTTTTCCTGACGTCAGTGAAATGAGACGATATCATATTAGTATACTTTGCGTCAGTGAAATAAGAAGATATCATATTAGTACACTTGGCGTCAGTAAAATGAGAAGATATCACATTAGTATACTTGGCGTCAGTGAAATAAGAAGATATCATATTAGTTGTCCTGACGTCAGTGAAATGAGAAGATATCATATTAGTATACTTGACGTCAGTGAAATAAGAAGATATCATATTAGTTGTCCTGACGTCAGTGAAATGAGAAGATATCATATTAGTATACTTGGCGTCAGTGAAATGAAAAGATATCATATTAGTATACTTGGCGTCAGTGAAATGAGAAGATATCGTATTAGTATACTTGGCGTCAGTGAAATTAGTAGATATCATATTAGTACACTTGGCGTCAGTGAAATGAGAGGATATCACATTAGTATACTTGGCGTCAGTGAAATGAGAAGATATCACATTAGTATACTTGGCGTCAGTGAAATAGAAAATATCATATTATGTACTTGGCGTCAGTGAAATGAGAAAATATCATATTTGTGTACTTGGCGTCAGTAAAATGAGAAGAAATCATATTAGTATACTTGGCGTCAGTAAAATGAAAATATCATATTGTATGCTTGCGTCAGTGAAATGAAGTTATCCATTAGTATGCTTGGCGTCAGTGAAATAAAGATATCATATTAGTGTACTTGGCGTCAGTGAAATGATACAATTTCATATTATTTTACTTAGCGTCAGTGAAATGAGAAGATATCATATTAGTATACTTGGCGTCAGTGAAATGAAAATATCATATTGTATATTGGCGTCAGTGAAAGAAGTTATCGCATTAGTATACTTAGCGTCAGTGAAATGAAAGATATCATATTGGTACTTGGCGTCAGTGAAATGATAAAATTTCATATTATTTTATTTAGCGTGAGGTTGAAAGGGAAAGATATCATATTAGTATACTTGGTGTAAGCGAAATGAAAATCATATTAGTATACTTGGCGTCAGTAAAATGAGAAATCATATTAGTACTTAGCGTCAGTATATAAAAAGATATCATATTAGTATACTTGGCGTCAGTGAAATGAGATATCATATTAATATACTTGGCGTCAGTGAAATGAGATGAACAAACTCTGGACAAATAGAACTAGACACTGGAGAAACAATATACTGTTCAATAAAAAATGATGACCACCTTGCAGAAGGAGTGAGAATAATTCTGGATAGAGAAGCAAACAAAGAGCATTTTAGAATGGGAACCCGTGAGTCCCAGAATAATAAGAGCCAGATTCTACTCCAGTTTTGTTAAAACAATAATGATACAGTGATATACACCAACCCCTTAGCATGTTCGTGGCGCGTTGATCGACGGTGTGACAAGCCCTATGTGAGTGCGGGTTCAATTCCGCGTACTGGCAGAAAAAGCCACAGGTTCTCCAGATTGACGGTGTTCGTGTCACCAAACCCAAAGGGTTACGATGTCCCATGGAAACCGACCGAAGAGCTGAAAGCTCTAGTGCTTCTTCATCTGAAAACAAAATACAGCCACAGACAAGGGAATCAAAGATGAGTTCTCTCTCTCGATCACCGCCAGATCGATTCAGACCTCCCAAAATTTTCTATTCATGTGAATCTGATTCATGCAGCCTTAGCATTGGTGTGTTTTCATCACATCTTCAGCTCATTTGGAGCTCTGGTGCTTATCCTTCGGCCATGTGTCCGGTTTCAGCCAGCGTTTACTCGGCTCGCTCTCCGTTCTGTACCCATCTAGTGTTTTTTACAGGGTGGGGTAGTTAGCCCCACGTCCAACCTCCTTAGTCGTCTCTTACAACATGCGTTGCAGGTAACAGTGGTTCTATTCTTTGCACCCAGGTTGGGCCCCGGTAACCACTTGGCGAAGATGAGTTCTACAGTCTCCTACAGGAACAGGTCAGCAAAGTTCCAAAGTACGACATTCTAATTGTGATGGAAGACATACATGAAAATATGAGATCTAAAACGAGGATATGAAAGCTGGATGGAGAAATTTGCGAGTAACAGGAATGATAATGTAGAAC
Source organism: Arion vulgaris (assembly GCA_020796225.1). Taxonomy (NCBI): domain Eukaryota; kingdom Metazoa; phylum Mollusca; class Gastropoda; order Stylommatophora; family Arionidae; genus Arion; species Arion vulgaris. The sequence goes on from CM036776.1 coordinate 6,570,114, forward strand.
GTTTCTTAGAACTTTATGGACTTTACAGAGAAAACAATTTGATAATTTGGGGGACATTTCTTCAACACAAAGTTATCATTACACAACTGGACTTCACCAGATGGCTTTACAGAAAACAATATGATAACTAAGGACATTCTTCAACCATATTTATCATTACAACAACATGGACTTCACAGATGACAATAACTAACCAAATTGCCACATTAAAAATGGGAGAAAATTGAGTACATCACTACAAGTTATGTAAACTATATGCAGTACATATGTTTACAGTGACCATCATCTTGTGTTTGAAAAGGTACAACTAAAACTCAGACAGGTCCAGAGGAAGCAAACACCAAGACATTCGAATTATTAAAAAAAACTTAATAAATCAGGCCACAGAAAGCTTTGACATAGATCTCTGATACATTGGTCGTCAAGAACGAACACAAAGAAGAAGAAGAAGAAGATATATCTACTATCTAATAAATGCCATATGTTTAGTGAAATATCTGATTAAGTTAAGATATAGGAACTAAACAACACGATTCAAACAGCATTTATAGAGGTTGTCACATTCATTCTTGGACATCAACAACGGCTTCAGTAAACGAGGTCTCAGCAGGCATCTGATGGGTAACAGTAAAGTCTCAACCTCCAATCTTATAATGGAAGTAGTGGTCTTGTCAGCTCTGCATCGATCCTAGTACTTCTTTTTCCCTGTTCACTTCAGTTATTCATTGGGGACTGCCTAGGTAGTTGATAGTAGCTCAGCCTGCTGCTGTGAGACGCCTCATAGCTCGGGTTCGACCTCTGTCCGGCATTTGTTCGAGTCCTGGTCTTGCTCAGGACGATAACGTGAGTACCTCTGAAGTCGGAGAAATCTGCCTGTATGGCGAGGGAATACTAATTACGAGTACATTGAGCCGGCTGCCAGTGTAAAGTAATTTACAATGTGCACCTGCTGCCATTGTAAGAAATTGGAAAAACAGATTTTCACGCAAAATCAGTTTCAGAGATGAAACTTCGTCTGAGTTGAAAGCGGACGAAAAAAAAAAAAAAAAGGTATTCATTTAATTACTCTTCACTTCAGTTATTCATTTACTAACTGTTCACGTCAGTTATTCATTTTCTCACTGTTCACTTCAGTTACTAATTGACTCACTGTTCACTTGAGTTATTCATTTACTAACTGTTCACTTCAATGTTTAATGTTCTCTTCAGTTTTATTCCTCACTGTACTCGACAAGGTTTGCTCAGAAACACTAAAGTTCAATTCATTCCTGAATACAACATGCATTATACAACAAATATTGTACATCACAAAACATATAACATACTCCATACAACATACAACATACAATATACAACATACATCATACAACATACAATATACAGCATATACATCATACATCATACAACATTCACCATACTCCATACAACATACATCATACGACATACAACATACCAAATACATCATACATAATACAACATACATCATACGACATACATCAATACATACATCATACAACATACAACATATAACATACCAATACATCATACAACATACATCATATAACATACAACATACGACATACACCATACAAAACACATCATACAACATACATCATACAACATACAACGTCATCGCTAAACACAACACCTCATACAACATACAACATGCATCATACATCATACATTATACAACAAACATCATACAACATACATCATACAACATACAACATACAACGTACATCATACATCACACAACAAATCTCTCACAGAGTTGTATTTAACATTCCTCATACAACTGTCAACAGATGTTACCTGAGATTTCAAACGAGCTAATTAAGATTTCCACCTGTATCTATGGCAGGTAAATTAAAGTTCTCACCAGTACCTGGACCATATACAAATTAAATTTTTTATTGATTTTAGATTCAGAAAACCGTATTATGTTCATCATCATCATGCAGCTTGCCGTGCGTAGAAATGTGATACTCTAACAGAACTTTGAAATTTCTCTCTACCATTGCCCAAAATCTCGCCTCCGTAGCCGTCATTCTCAGATCATCAGTTGCATCATGAATCTATCTTCTCCGTGATCTTCCTCTTTTCCTCTTTGAATGGTTGCATCTTTTCATATTTGTCTTCTCTAACCCTTCGTGTCTTTTTCTATGTCTAAAATTCTTCAATTTTCTCATTCTTATTTGTAGAATTAAACATTGTTCTTTCATCTTGTGTTATTTCTGGATAGATCTATTTGTTCTCTTCTCTGTTCATGTAATATGGATGACTCTTCTGTAACACTTATATTCAAAAGCACATTATGTTTTCCACTTTCCTTGATAAATGTCCATACTTCACAACGTTATGTTGCCATTGGTAATATGCATGATCTTATTATTCTGATCTTTGTTTTTCTATCAGTTTCATTCTTACTTTTTAATTGTTTTAAATTGTGTAAGTCCATATTTTTCTTCTTATATTAATAGTAAAACCCATTTATATGTCTGGTAGGTCAGTGATATTAGAAGGTAGGGCCTCAGGACGCAGAGGTAGACCAAGAAGAAGGTGGCTACAAGATATTACAGAAACCATGAATATAACGAACGACAAAGTGGATGAATTGGCTAGAGACAGAGTGAATTTCAGATGTGCTGCAAAGAGCAACGTCCTATAAAGGACACGCAGCATGATGATGATGAGAGGAGTGAACCGACGTATTCAAAACTGTTAACGTTAGTTGTTAATTCATTTTATTCTTCCAGTCCATCCTTCATTCATTTACTGTTCACATCAGTTAATCATTCACTAATTGTTCCCATCAGTTAATCATTCACTAACTCTTCAAATCATTTTATCATTTACTAATTGTGCACATCAGTTATACATTTACTCACTGTTCACTTCAGTTATTCATTTACTCACTGTTCACTTCAGTTATTCATTTACTCACTGTTCACTTCAGTTATTCATTTACTCACTTTTCATTTCAGATTTTCATTTACTAACTGTACTGGTCAAGGTTTGTTCAGAAACTCTAAAGATCAATTCTTTCCCCAATACATCATGTATTATACAAAAAAACATACATCACAAACCAGAAATCATTTATCATACAACATACATCATACAACAAGCAGAATACATCATACGACATACAACATACATTATACAACACACAACATACATCTTATACCATACAATATAAATCATATAGCATACAACATACACCATACAACATACATGCACATCATACAACATCATCATACATTAAACAACACACATAATATCACATACATCATACAACATACATCATACAACATGCAACATACATCATACACCATACAAGATACATGATACACTATACATCTTCTATCATACAACAAACATCATACAACATACACTATGCATCATAGAACATACAACATACAACATACATCATACAACACATATCATACGTCATACAATATAGAACAAACAACATACATCATATATCATACAACATACATCATACATTATACATCATGCAGCACACAACATACAACATACATCATACAACATAAATCATACTTCATACAACATAGAACAAACAACATACAACATACATCATGTATTATACAACATAAATCACACAACATACACTACACATCATACATCATACAACATACCTCATTAAAAAAACATCATACAACTTACAACATACAACTTACATCATACAAAATACAACGTACAGCATTCAACAAACAACATCCAACATATTACATACAACATACATCATACACTATACAACATACAAAATATAACATACATCATACAACATACACTATGCATCATACAACATACATCATACAACATACATCATACAACAAACATCACAATTCATACAACATAGAACAAACAACATACAATATACATCATATATCATACATCATACAACATAAATCATACAACATACAACACCCTCATACATCATACAACATACCTTATAGAAAAAGCATCACACAACTTACAACATACAACATACAACTTACATCATACAACATACATCGTACATTATACAAAATACAGCATACATCATACAACATACATTATACATCATACAACACACAACATACATCATACAACATACAATATACTTCATACAACATGCATCATACACCATACATCATACAACATACATTATACATCATACAACACACAACATACATCCTACAACATACAAGATACTTCATACAACATGCATCATACACCATACATCATACAACATCCATCATACAACACACATCATACAACATACATAATACAACATACACTATGCATCATACAACATACAACATACAACATGCATCATACAATATACATCATACTTCCCTACAATATAGAACTAACAACATACAATATATATCATATATCTTCAACATACATCATACATCATACAACATAAATCATACAACATAAATCTATCAACATACAACACACATCATACATCATACAACATACCTTACAGAAACAAAACATCATACAACATACAACCACAACACATCATACAACATACATCGTACATTATACAACATACATCATTCATCATACAACATACATCATACATTATACATCATACATCATACAACATACATCATACAACATACATCATACAACATACATAATTCAACATACATCATACAATATACATCCTACAACATACCCCCCATACATCATACATCATAATTATACACACATCATACATCATACAACATAAATTACAACATACGACATACATCATACAACAAATCTCTCAGAGAGTTGTATTTGACTTGTTCCTCCATACAACTGTCAACAGATGTTACCTGAAATTTCAAACGAGCTAATTAAGATTTCCACCTTTATCTATCATTAGGTAAATTAAAGTTCTCACCTGTACCTGGACCATATACAAATTAAATTTTTTATTGATTTTAGATTCAGAAAACCGTATTATGTTCATCATCATCATGCAGCTTGCCGTGCGTAGAAATGTGATACTCTAACAGAACTTTGAAATTTCTCTCTACCATTGCCCAGATGTCTCGCCTCCGTAGCCGCCATTCTCAGATCATCAGTTGCATCATGAATCTATCTTCTCCGTGATCTTCCTCTTTCCTCTTTTGAATGGTGCATCTTTTCTATTTGTCTTCTCTAACCCTTGTGTCTTTTCTATGTCTAAAATTCTTCAATTTTCTCATTCTTATTTGTAGAATCAGACATTGTTCTTTTTATCTTGTGTTATTTCTGGATAGATCTATTTGTTCTCTTCTCTGTTCATGTAATATGGATGACTCTTCTGTAACACTTATATTCAAAAGCACATTTATGTTTCCCACTTTCGTTTAAATGTCCATACTTCCAACGTTATGTTGCCATTTGGTAATATGCATGATCTTATTATTCTGATCTTTGTTTTTCTATCAGTTTCATTCCTTACTTTTTTTAGTTGTTTAAATTGTGTAAGTGCATATTTTTTCTTCTTATATTAATAGTAAACCCATTTATATGTCTGGTAGGTCAGTGATATTAGAAGGTAGGGTCACAGGACGCAAAAGGTAGACCAAGAAGAAGGTGGCTACAAGATATTACGAAACCATGAATATAACGATCGAAAAGTGGGTGATACGCTAGAGAGAGTGAATTTCAGATGTGCTGCAGAGAGAACGTTCTATAGAGGACACGAGCATGATGATGAAGCAGTGAACCGAGTATTCAAAACTGTTAACGTTAGTTATTAATTCATTCATTCTTCCAGTCCACTCTTCATTCATTCATTGTTCACATCAGTTAATAATTCACTAACTCTTCACATCAGTTAATAATTCACTAATTGTGCATCAGTTATACTTTACTCACTGTTCCTTCAGTTATTCATTTACTCACTGTTCACTTCAGTTATTCATTTACTCACTTCTCACTTCAGTTATTCATTTACTCCCGTTCACTTCAGTTATTCATTTACTCACTTCTCACTTCAGTTATTCATTTACTCACTTCTCACTTCAGTTATTCATTTGAGAGCAGTGAATTGACGTATTCAAAACTGTTAACGTTAGTTGTTAATTCATTCATTCTTCCAGTCCACTCTTCATTCATTCATTGTTCACATCAGTTAATCATTCACTAACTCTTCAAATCATTTTATCATTTACTAATTGTGCACATCAGTTATTCATTTACTCACTTCTCACTTCAGTTATTCATTTACTCACTTCTCACTTCAGTTATTCATTTACTCACTTCTCACTTCAGTTATTCATTTACTCACTGTTCACTTCAGTTGTTTATTCATTTACTTTTCTCTTCAGTTTTTCATTCACTCACTGTACTGGTTAAGGTTTGCTCAGAAACTCCAAAGTTCAATTTTTTCCCGAATACTTCATCATCATCATCAGGTGCCGTCTCCACATCGAAGGTTGGCTGCAATGAATCTCCACCATCCTCTGTCTTTCGTCCTGGTGTTGCACACTGCCAGACTGTAACCTGTCCATTTCTTAAAGTTTCCTTCCACTTATCTCTCGGTCTTCCTCTTGCTCTTCCCCCTCAACTTTCCCCTCTAGTAAATGTTTTATCATGGTGTCATGTCTTTTTATGTCCCCAAAATACTTTACTTGTCTGAATTTTATTTCTCTTAATAATTATTTCTTCATGCCTAGTTTTCCTAAAACTTGTTTATTTGTCTGTTTTCTGTCCATGAAACTCTGCCTATTCTTCTATATATCCACATCTCAAATGCACCAATTATGTCTTCTAACTGCTTGTTTATTGTCCATGTTTCCGAGCCATACATTAATATAGGATATATATAGCATTTGATCATTCTCATTTTTAGCCTGTTTGTGATTTGTTTGGATGTCAGTAACTTTCTCATACTATTGAAATTATCCTTGGCCATTCCTATTCTCTTTTTAATTTCTGTCATACATCTACCATCATCTGTTATCATCTGACCGAGATATAAGAAGCTTTTTACTTGATGTAGTAATTCTCCATGTATTTTTGTATTCATTTTAGGTTTTTCCATTTCCTTGTTGATTACCATAGTTTTTGTTTTCTGTATGTTAATGTCTAATCCATATTCCTTGCTAGTTCTGTCAAATTGGTCCACTAGTTCTTGTAGATCTTGTTCATTTTCTGCTACCAATACTGTGTCATCTGCATATCTTAAGTTTTTTTATTATTTTTCCATTGATCTTGAGTCCTGGCATTCCCTCTAGTTGTTTGAAGATTTTTTCTGTGTAGATGTTAAATAGGCTTGGTGACAGAATGCATCCTTGTCTCACTCCTCTCTTTATGTCTATGCATGGAGAGTAGCTATTTTCATATTTTATTATTGCTGTCTGTTCCCAGTATATGTTACTTATTAGTCTGATATCATCCCCATCTAGGCCTATTTCTTGTAGACATATGATTAGCTTTTCATGTTGGACTCTGTCAAAGCTTGACTATAATCAATGAAACACAAGTAGATACTTTCTATCTATCAACAATTTATACAAACGTTGATTCATGAAGTATTTGTGCATATCTTTGATCTATACCAGCGTTTACCAAACAGTGCCTATCGCCTCCCAGTGGTGCTGAAGAATTCTAAGGAGGGGGGCGATTGGGGTTCGGAAGAATCTGGGGTGTTTTCAAGCGATTAGGGGTCGGTGGCTCCATAAAGAAGAAATTAATAATAAATATTTTACAATCAATTATTTTCGTGATTTTGCCATTGAATAATTATTTAAAATCTGAATTTTAATTCATCTTATGCCCGTCTTACACGATCCATTTTTTCATCAATTTTCTATTTCATGCATATAATCATATGAAAATTGATCATGTATGACAGAAATACATCAATTTTCTATGTCAAAGAGAAAACATAGCATGTGTATATGTGAAAGGGGGTTTGGCGTCTCTTCTTCTCTGCCATTTACTTATTTATAGAAGTGGAGGCGTTGGAAAACTCTTTTAATGTGGAGGGAGGGGCTACAAAGTTTTGTTTGCAAAGTGTGCGATGGGCAGAAAAGTTTGAGAATCTATGATCTATAACTTTGCCCATATTCATTAATGAAGTGAATAACTATTGTTATTTCCACTTTTGTACAACACTTTGTGTTAGTTGTTTACAAAGACTTTGAATAAGAAAAAGTGAGAGCTGTGCTGTTTATAAAATAAAATAAAGAGCAGATATAACTAATGGACAATCACAAGCCTTTCTGCTGACTGTTCTACAGTTCCCAGTTTTATCAAATTCTACTTTCCTAGGAGCTTGTACTAGCAGATGACCGTCAGGCCAGTTGATCTATTACACCGCTGCTATAGTCTGTCCATTAATTCGTGAGCACGTTTGAAATTGATTTTCTCGAAAACTACCTGTTGGATCTCAGTGATTTTTTGCAAGCAGCCTTAGAATATCCATGACGCTAGAGAAATATTTTTTTCCAAGAAAATTTGATGTAGTTTGAAATATTTCTTCTTCAGGTTATATTAAAATCAACTCACCGGATTGTACACAATAGTTACAGATCTACGGTACACAGACGCGTTGTTCTAAAAATACATTATGGTAACATAGAAATATCGTGAGTATACAACAATTTCACGAAATCCCGTGCACCTAACCCAGTCGACTTTGAAAGCGGAAAGCATATGACGTTATAATTTGGATACCGTTGTATAGTTATATGCGTATCTCGCTATTTGTATGAAGCTATTTTATCATATTTGTTGGCTTATCAAAACTGACATTGATATCACATTCATAATGAGTCTGAAGTGCACATTTATAACAATGCAGAAGGTTACAGTTTTACTATACCAACACTTCCGTAGGGAATCTAAGAGAGGTCATCTATATTGCGATATTCATAACCTGAGAAACGAACGCAACTGGCGCTTGGTCTGAATAGAGCATCCTTTTCCTGATGGATTAAACAGGACACAAAGTGCACTAATGTCAAGCAAGGACGGAAAAGAACAATTGACGACTTTGACATAGATGTCATAAGACGGGAGCTCTTGAAAATGTTTGCGACAAATCAACTTGTTACTCTCAGAAAACTGAAATTAAAACTGCAATCAGATTGCAGCATAGACATTTCTAAAAGGAAGTGTGTTGAACATGTGCTCCGGAGAGGAAGACGAGTACTGGCACCGAGATGGATTACAATTTGTCCAGCCAGTAACAATTATCAACCTCATGGAATCGTCAGATTCGGGATGATTCAAATCATATTTTGATTACAGACTGAGAAATAGCAACGTATACATTTCCATATCCAAATGCGTCTACCATGATACAATTTGTGGTGAAGTTAAGACACCCTGGGGTCTAATGGTGACCGAAGGAGGACTAACTGTGCATATTGTATCCAAGTTCACGATTGCACATAAAGGGCAACACACTTAATTACTTGACCTATCAAGTTAATATGGATACACCTATGAACAGAATTGACATGGACAAATTCCTGGGGATTACTGTAAAATCTAAAATTTGAGCCCCGTATTTGCAATTGTCATAAAAGATCAAAGGAATTCGCCGATGTGCAAAATCCGAAGCATCTATGGACTACTGGTTAGCTTTATTTTAGCGTCATGGATATTCTAAGGCTGCATGCAAAAATCACTGAGATCCAACAGGTAGTTTTCGAGAAAATCAATTTCAAACGTGCTCACGAATTAATGGACAGACTATAACAATCAATTTTTGATAGCGTGATATTGCACATCAAAATTGTTCTGATGAGATTTGATTTAGTATTCCAAGTTATCTTTTTATGTGTTCAAATGTATCTTGTTATGTACCAGTAATTGATTTACATTTTGTGTATTGTAAGAAAGAAAGTTGACACAGAACCTTGCTTGAATTACATTGAGAAACAAAGAATGAAGTGGTTTGCCACTAAATAAGAATGCATCCAAACTCCACAGTATACAGTCTTCTACAACAGAACATCGGAAAGAAGGCAAGAGGAAGACCACGGAAAAGGTGGTTAGATGGCATAGCAGAATCCCGTAAAAGAAAAAAACAATCCTTAAGCCACCAAAACAGCGCAAAACAAAACAGAAAACCACGACATTGGGCAACAACCCGGTAGCAGTGTGACGACACTGGGCAACAACCCGGTAGCAGTGTGACGACACTGGGCAATAACCAGGTAGCAGTGTGACGACAAAAGAAGAAGAAGAAGAAGTAATGTGTCTTAATTGCTCTATCTATGTACTGTCTGAAGTGAAATCTGTCTCTATGTATCTGACCTGACTTGTTTGTGTGACGAATGTGTTGATATATTATCATATATATATATATATATATATATATATATATAAGAAAGAGAAGATGGAGATATGTTGGGCATACCTTGAGGAGAAATGATCAACGAATATCAAAGAAGGCATTGAAGTGGAATGCAAAGGGTTCAAGAAAGAGAGGTCGACCCAAGGAGACCTTGAAACGAACTTTGCTGAGAGAGTCAGGAAATATCGGTCTCAATTCCATGGAGGAGATTGAGTGAGTTGCCCAGGATAGAGCGGTATGGAGAAATTACTTGCAGGCCCTATGTAACGTATAACGGTACGAGAGGAATTATTATTATTGTTATTATTTTATATATATATATATATATATATATATATATATATTGATTTTAAAAACCCCAGAAAATATCCATTTACCTTTACTACATGTCAAAGTGATGTTATCACCAACTTTATAATAATATATAGCATTCTGAACGTTGAGCGAGTTGGCAGTTGCGGTTACACCAGAAACTTCATATGCTGTTAACATACAAACAAAACGAAAGTGTCAAAATTAAAAAAATGAAATAAATGAATAAAATGAAAAATAAAAATAAACTAAATGGACATCACTACCAGAAGGTCTATTACGCAAAGAATGCAGATTCTTCTTCGTCTTCTTCAGCGATCTCTGGTCAGGAATGCAGATACCTCTTCTTCTTCTTCAGCGATCTCTGGTCAGGAATGCAGATTCTTCTTCTTCTTCTTCAGCGATCTCTGGTCAAGAATGAAGATACTTCTTCTTCTTCAGCGATCTCTGGTCAAGAATGCAGATACTTCTTCTTCTTCTTCAGCGATATCTGGTCAAGAATGCAGATACTTCTTCTTCTTCTCCTTCAGCGATCTCTGGTCAAGAATGCAGATACTACTTCTTCTTCAGCGATCTCTGGTCAAGAATGCAGATACTTCTTCTTCTTCTTCTTCAGCGATCTCTGGTCAAGAATGCAGATACTTCTTCTTCTACTTCAGCGATATCTGGTCAAGAATGCAGATACTTTTCTTCTTCTTCTTCAGCGATCTCTGGTCAAGAATGCAGATACTTCTTCTTCTTCAGCGATCTCTGGTCAAGAATGCAGATACTTCTTCTTCTACTTCAGCGATCTCTGGTCAAGAATGCAGATACTTTTTCTTCTTCTTCAGCGATCTCTGGTCAAGAATGCAGATACTACTTCTTCTACTTCAGCGATATCTGGTCAAGAATGCAGATACTTCTTCTTCAGCGATCTCTGGTCAAGAATGCAGATACTTTTTCTTCTTCTTCTTCAGCGATCTCTGGTCAAGAATGCAGATACTTTTTCTTCTTCTTCTTCAGCGATCTCTGGTCAAGAATGCAGATACTTTTTCTTCTTCTTCTTCAGCGATCTCTGGTCAAGAATGCAGATACTACTTCTTCTTCTTCAGCGATATCTGGTCAAGAATGCAGATACTTCGTCTTCTTCATCTTCAGCGATCTCTGGTCAAGAATGCAGATACTTTTTCTTCTTCTTCTTCTTCAGCAACTCTGGTCAAGAATGCAGATACTTTTTCTTCTTCTTCAGCGATCTCTGGTCAAGAATGCAGATACTTGTCTTCTTCAGCGATCTCGGGTGAAGAATGCAGATACTTCTTTCTTCTTCTTCAGCGATCTCTGGTCAAGAATGCAGATACTTCTTCTTCAGCGATCTCTGGTGAAGAATGCAGATACTTCTTCTTCGTCTTCTTCAGCGATCTCTGGTCAAGAATGCAGATTCTTCTTCTTCTTCAGCGATCTCTGGTCAAGAATGCAGATACTTCTTTTTCTTCTTCTTCAGCGATTTCTGGTCAAGAATGCAGATACTTCTTCTTCTTCAGCGATCTCTGGTCAAGAATGCAGATACTTCTTCTTCTTCTTCTTCAGCGATCTCTGGTCAAGAATGCAGATACTTGTCTTCTTCAGCGATCTCTGGTCAAGAATGCAGATACTTCTTTTTCTTCAGCGATCTCTGGTCAAGAATGCAGATACTTCTTCTTCTTCTTCTTCAGCGATCTCTGGTCAAGAATGCAGATACTTCTTCTTCTTCAGCGATCTCTGGTCAAGAATGCAGATACTTTTTTCTTCAGCGATCTCTGGTGAAGAATGCAGATACTTCTTCTTCTTCTTCTTCAGCGATCTCTGGTCAAGAATACAGATACTTCTTCTTCTTCAGCGATCTCTGGTGAAGAATGCAGATACTTCTTCTTCTTCTTCTTCAGCGATCTCTGGTCAAGAATGCAGATACTTCTTCTTCTTCTTCTTCTTCAGCGATATCTGGTCAAGAACGCAGATACTTCTTCTTCTTCAGCGATCTCTGGTCAAGAATGCAGATACTTCTTCTTCTTCTTCTTCTTCAGCGATCTCTGGTCAAGAATGCAGATACTTCTTCTTCTTCTTCTTCAGCGATCTCTGGTCAAGAATGCAGATACTTCTTCTTCTTCAGCACTTCTGGTCAAGAATGCAGATACTTCTTCTTCTTCTTCTTCAGCGATCTCTGGTCAAGAATGCAGATACTTTCTTCTACTTCAGCGATATCTGGTCAAGAATGCAGATACTTCTTCTTCTTCAGCAATCTCTGGTCAAGAATGCAGATACTTCTTCTTCTTCAGCAATCTCTGGTCAAGAATGCAGATACTTTTTCTTCTTCTTCAGCGATCTCTGGTCAAGAATGCAGATACTTCTTCTTCTTCTTCAGCGATCTCTGGTCAAGAATGCAGATACTTCTTCTTCTTCAGCGATCTCTGGTCAAGAATGCAGATACTTCTTCTTCTTCAGCGATCTCTGGTCAAGAATGCAGATACTACTTCTTCTTCTTCTTCAGCGATCTCTGGTCAAGAATGCAGATACTTCTTCTTCTTCAGCGATCTCTGGTCAAGAATGCAGATACTTCTTCTTCTTCTTCTTCGGATCTCTGGTCAAGAATGCATATACTTCTTCTTCTTCAGCGATCTCTGGTCAAGAATGCAGATACTTCTTCTTCTTCAGCGATCTCTGGTCAAGAATGCAGATACTACTTCTTCTTCTTCTTCAGCGATCTCTGGTCAAGAATGCAGATACTTCTTCTTCTTCAGCGATCTCTGGTCAAGAATGCAGATACTTTTTCTTCTTCTTCAGCGATCTCTGGTCATTCGCTTAATTTACTGTGAACCACAAACTGGGCAGTCAGCTTCAGATCTGTCAGGTTAATGCTTAGTTTTCAGGTCGACTGGGTGTGGCCCCATGTTGCTTCTCAGTTCCCCCAGGTGAGGACAGTCTTGTAGGATATGCTCCGGTGTCTGTTCCGCCTGCTGACACTGGCAGAGAGCTGTTTGACTTATTCCTAGTCTATATAAGTGTGTTGAGTCTGCAGTGTCCGGTGCGTAGTCGAAATATAATGACCTGGTCTGTTCTGCTTAGGTCTTTGAGGGAGTATTTTCCATAATCATATCCAATGTATGAATGCAGATACAAATGTAGCGTATGATACTGCTGCGATATACTCTATCTCACTATACACTCCAAAAATTGTGAAATCACAGGAAATTAGAGAAGTACAGGCGCAGCCACAGTGACAACGTACGCCAGGTTCAGGGAGCTGGCACTGATTAAAACCCTGCCTCATTTCCACGTGGTAACCATAGAAGACAGAGGATCGTGTTTGGCTAAATGGGTAGGGATCGAGAGAGAGCTACTCTGGTATAAGTAGCGATGCAGACGTAGTTACGTTCTATGTAGTCTTCTCGCAACACAAACGATCAGCATCCTAGAGTGACTGTTTCTGCAAGTCTCTCCTGGCCGATAGGAAAAGCTGAATAAATAAAAACGAACAGTGAGAATTTACAAGGTATGAGTTGTCAAGAAGTACGTCTCATCGAAACAATGGTGGCAGGAAATGTTCTAGCTCTCGACAAGATTCGATGGAAAAGGTGCAACGTGTCGCGACGACACAAGGGAAGATTGCTATTAACTCTGTACCAGAGGCGAAGCACAGAAACATTTATTGGGTAAGGTTGGCAGAGCGTAAATCCTAGAGTTTGCGCTCTGTGCCTATCGAAACGTCCTTCACTGTAACCACCGGGCACGGTACTATTGCATTGACATATAACATTTCCCAAAAACTGGGTGGGTGATGGTGTGAGTGAAAAATTTAAGTTGCATTGTGAGAAGATATAATATTAGTATACTTGTCGTCAGTAAAATGAGAAGATATCATATTAGTATCATTGGCGTCAGTGAAATGTGAAGATATAATATTAGTATACTTGGCGTCAGTGAAATGTGAAGATATCATATTAGTATCATTGGCGTCAGTGAAATGAGAAGATATCATAATAGTATACTTGGCGTCAGTGAAATGAGAAGATATCACATTAGTATACTTGGCGTCAGTGAAATGTGAAGATATAATATTAGTATACTTGGCGTCAGTGAAATGAGAAGATATTATATTAGTATCATTGGCGTCAGTGAAATGAGAAGATATCATAATAGTATACTTGGCGTCAGTGAAACGAGAAGATATCATATTAGTATACTTGGCGTCAGTGAAATGAGAAGATATCATATTAGTATACTTGCCGTCAGTGAAATGAGAAGATATCATATTAGTATACTTAGGTCAGTGAAATGAGAAGACATCATATTAGTAAATTTGGCGTCAGTGAAATGAGAAAATATCATATTAGTATACTTGGCGTCAGTGAAATGAGTAGATATCATATTAGTATACTTGGCGTCAGTGAAATGAGAAGATATCATATTAGTATACTTGGCGTCAGTGAAATGAGAAGATATCATATTAGTATACTTGGCGTCAGTGAAATGAGAAGATATCATATTAGTATACTTTGCGTCAGTGAAATGAGAAGATATCATATTAGTATACTTTGCGTCAGTGAAATGTGAAGATATCATATTAGTATACTTTGCGTCAGTGAAATGCGATGATATCATATTAGTATCATTGGCGTCAGTGAAATGAGAAGATATCATTAGTATACTTGGCGTCAGTGAAAAAACCAAAATGCCAGAACTAAGGGAATCAATCCCATGCATACTAAAAATAAGGGCAGCAAGAAAAACTTCGAAAGAAGACAATGTATGGAGGTCATCATCTTACAGGACACAGACTAAAATCAATTAATACAAATTAAATGTACGCTCAGTTTTACTGTATGGAACAGAGATATTGAAAACAAGTGCTAAGTACAAAATAATGCTCTGGTATCGACTACCACAGAGATATTCTTCTTCTTCTTCTTTGCGTTCGTTCTTTACGACCAATATTAATCACTTTTTGTGATATGTTTGATCTTTGCCAAGAACGTGTATACGTTGCACATTGGTTTGTAGGCCCCTAAACGCATAGATTTCTACACGTTTAGGACACATGCATCCGATTTCATCCAAACCTCCTTAGTCGCCTCTTAAGACATGCATGGCAGGTAACAGTGGTTCTATTCTTTACACCCCAAATTTGGGCCCTGCAACCACTCTGGCGACAGAGATATTAAAACCAAGTACCAAAATGCTCTGGTATCGAACACTAAAAATAGTATAATAATAATAGCCTTCCATCGAAAGCGGTGATGACAACATCCTCAGAAGTGTGCTGTTGCACCTCTCTGGTGTGTGCGGAGGTGACTGTAGAGTTCAATCAGTGAACACAATTCCCTACCACGGGTGGGGCATACATGTGCGTGTTGTGTGTTCTGTCTTTTCACGGAGCTCGCTTTCTTTGTGCCTCAACGGCAACGATGACTCTCAGCTTTGCAGGTTCCTCGTGTTGTTACAGCGTCAGATTTGATGATCTTACGCCAGGGATTCCCAGCACGTGGTTTCTCTATCGAAGCATTTCAGAGGCACTTTAAGAGTTTCTTTAAGCGTTTTTTGTACTGTCCACCAGCATAACGTTCGCCACTTCAAGCTCGTCATACATCAACTGTTTTGGGATGCGTTTATCAGGCATCCAAGCATCATGACTGGCCCATCTCACTGGTGCCTTCTGCAACAAATTATAACGAGTACAGAGAAAGAGGATCCAAGCATCATGACTGGCCCATCTCACTGGTGCCTTCTGCAACAAATTATAACGAGTACAGAGAAAGAGGATAAAAGCATCATGACTGGCCCATCTCACTGGTACCTTCTGCAACAAATTATAACGAGTACAGAGAAAGAGGATAACACGCAAAGTGGAATCGACGGCATCAAGAATAGACTTTACAAATGAATAAGAGCTTCAAAGTGCCTTAGAACAAGGACAAACACGATCACTACCCCCTTCCCCATCATCAACACTTGTATATAAGTAAATGCTGGAATAGACAAGAGTGCGTTAACTAGCTTTGCCATCCAACAGTCAACAGATGTTACATGACATTTCGTACACGTTAATTACGATTTCCACTTTTATGTAGCGCAGGTAAATTAAAGTTCTCACCTGTACCTGGACCATGTACAAATTACTTTTGATATTGACCTCTTATTTGTAAAAACAATGAAGTTCATCTGCTAAGTAACCAAGATTCCGAAAGGCTAATTATGTTCATCATAATTCAGTAACAAAATTGACATTGAAGTGGGATGCAAAAGGTTCAAGAAAGAGAGGACGACCTAAATAAAGTTGAACGTGTATTTATTATGTTATACATTAAAATATAGCAACCAAAAAACCCTGATTTATCCGGAAAAAATATCTGGCCCCACCAACAAAAATGATCACGATCCGCCACTGAGATATAGTATAGATTATGTACTTTGTTTTTCTTTTGTACTTTTAATTTCTTAATTCATGTTATTAAATATTGACAGCAGCACTGTATCATCATCATATCTTAGCTCGCTTACTTCAATTAGTTCAGACTGTATCATCATCATATCTTAGCTCGTTTACTTCAATTAGTTCAGACTGTATCATCATCATATCTTAGCTCGTTTACTTCAATTAGTTCAGACTGTATCATCATCATATCTTAGCTCGTTTACTTCAATTAAGTTCAGACTGTATCATCATCATATCTTAGCTCGTTTACTTCAATTAGTTCAGACTGTATCATCATCATATCTTAGCTCGTTTACTTCAATTAGTTCAGACTGTATCATCATCATATCTTAGCTCGTTTACTTCAATTAAGTTCAGACTGTATCATCATCATATCTTAGCTCGTTTACTTCAATTAAGTTCAGACTGTATCATCATCATATCTTAGCTCGCTTACTTCAATTTAGTTCAGACTGTATCATCATCATATCTTAGCTCGCTTACTTCAATTTAGTTCAGACTGTATCATCATCATATCTTAGCTCGCTTACTTCAATTAAGTTCAGACTGTATCATCATCATATCTTAGCTCGTTTACTTCAATTTAGTTCAGACTGTATCATCATCATATCTTAGCTCGCTTACTTCAATTAAGTTCAGACTGTATCATCATCATATCTTAGCTCGTTTACTTCAATTAAGTTCAGACTGTATCATCATCATATCTTAGCTCGTTTACTTCAATTAGTTCAGACTGTATCATCATCATATCTTAGCTCGTTTACTTCAATTAAGTTCAGACTGTATCATCATCATATCTTAGCTCGTTTACTTCAATTTAGTTCAGACTGTATCATCATCATATCTTAGCTCGTTTACTTCAATTAAGTTCAGACTGTATCATCATCATATCTTAGCTCGCTTACTTCAATTAAGTTCAGACTGTATCATCATCATATCTTAGCTCGCTAACTTCAATTTAGTTCAGACTGTATCATCATCATATCTTAGCTCGCTTACTTCAATTTAGTTCAGACTGTATCATCATCATATCTTAGCTCGCTTACTTCAATTTAGTTCAGACTGTATCATCATCATATCTTAGCTCGCTTACTTCAATTTAGTTCAGACTGTATCATCATCATATCTTAGCTCGCTTACTTCAATTAAGTTCAGACTGTATCATCATCATATCTTAGCTCGCTTACTTCAATTAAGTTCAGACTGTATCATCATCATATCTTAGCTCGTTTACTTCAATTTAGTTCAGACTGTATCATCATCATATCTTAGCTCGCTTACTTCAATTTAGTTCAGACTGTATCATCATCATATCTTAGCTCGTTTACTTGAATTAAGTTCAGACTGTATCATCATCATAGCTCGTTTACTTCAATTAAGTTCAGACTGTATCATCATCATATCTTAGCTCGTTTACTTCAATTTAAATTCAGACTGTATCATCATCATATCTTAGCTCGTTTACTTCAATTAAGTTCAGACTGTATCATCATCATATCTTAGCTCGCTTACTTCAATTTAGTTCAGACTGTATCATCATCATATCTTAGCTCGCTTACTTCAATTAAGTTCAGACTGTATCATCATCATATCTTAGCTCGCTTACTTCAATTAAGTTCAGACTGTAAAGGAATCATATTCTTATGTTCCGCTATTACTACTACTACTGCTGCTGCTGCCGCACCTACTAATGCTAGGCTACTACTACTATTACTATTGTCTGCCGCACCTACTAATGCTAGGCTACTACTACTACTACTTTCTGCTGCCGCCGCAATCTACTAATGCTAGGCTACTACTACGACTACTATTGCTGCTGCCGCACCTACTAATGCTAGGCTACTACTACTACTACTACTACTACTGCTGCCGCACCTACTAATGCTAGGCTACTACTACTACTGCTGCTGCCGCACCTACTAATGCTAGGCTACTACTACTCTGCTGCCGCACCTACTAATGCGGCTACTACTACTACTGCTGCTGCGCGCACCTACTAATGCCAGGCTACCACCACTACTACTACTGCTGCTGCCGCACCTACCAATGCTAGGCTACTACTACTACTACTACTGCTGCTGCCGCACCTACTAATGCTAGGCTACTACTACGACTACTATTGCTGCTGCCGCACCTACTAATGCTAGGCTACTACTACTACTACTACTACTACTATCTGCCGCACCTACTAATGCTAGGCTACTACTACTACTACTAGTGCTGCTGCCGCACCTACTAATGCTAGGCTACTACTACTACTACTACTGCTGCTGCTGCACCTACAATGCTAGGCTACTACTACTACTACTACTACTGCTGCCGCACCTACTAATGCTAGGCTACTACTACTACTACTATTGCTGCTGCCGCACCTACTAATGCTAGGCTACTACTACTACTACTATTGCTGCTGCCGCACCTACTAATGCTAGGCTACTACTACTACTACTACTACTACTACTACTACTCCTGCTGCCGCACCTACTAATGCTAGTTCTACTACTGCTGCTGCCGCAACCTACAATGCTAGGCTACTACTACTACTACTACTACTACGCCGCCGCACCTACTAATGCAGCTACTACTACCCACTACTGCTGCTGCCGCACCTACTAATGCTAGGCTACTACTACTACTACTACTCCTGCTGCCGCACCTACTAATGCTAGGCTACTACTACTACTATTGCTGCTGCCGCACCTACTAATGCTAGGCTACTACTACTACTACTACTACTACTACTGCTGCTGCCGCACCTACTAATGCTAGGCTACTACTACTACTACTACTACTACTCCTGCTGCCGCACCTACTAATGCTAGGCTACTACTACTACTGCTGCTGCCGCACCTACTAATGCTAGGCCACACTATCTACTACTGCTGTCCGCACCTACTAATGCTAGGCTACTACACTACTACTATCTTGCTGCCGCACCTACTAATGCTAGGCACTACTCTACTACTACTGCTGCCGCCGCACCTTACTAATGCTAGGCTACTACTACTACTACTACTATGCTGCTGCCGCACCTACTAATGCTAGCTACTACTACTACTACTACTGTTGCCGCACCTACTAATGCTAGGCTACTACACTACTACTACTACTACTACTACTACTGCTGCTGCCGCACCTACTAATGCTAGGCTACTACTACTACTGCTGCGCCGCACCTACCAATGCCAGGCTACTACTACTACTGCCGCTGCCGCACCTACTAATGCTAGGCTACTACTACTGGCTGCCGCACCTACTAATGCTAGGCTACTACTACCGCTGCTGCCGCACCTACTAATGCTAGGTACTACTTACTGTTGCCGCCGCACCTACTAATGCTAGGCTACTATTACTACTACTAGTGCTGTTACTTCTGCTGTTACTGCTACTACTACTCCAAATTTACCTGCTACTACTATTACTATTAGTACTACTACTACTATTACTACTACTACTATTACTACTACTACTACTATTACTACTACTACTGTTGCTACTGCCTCTACTATTACTACTGCCTCTACTATTACTACTACTACTACTACTACTACTACTATTACTACTACTACTACTATTTTTACTACTACTACTATTACTACCACTATTACTACTACTACTACTACTACTACTACTACTACTATTACTACTACTACTATTACTACTACTACTATTACTACACCTCTACTATTACTACTGCCATACTCACTACTACTACTACAACTACTACTACACTACTGCTTCTGCTGCAATGTTATTACTACTACTATTACTACTACTACTATTACTACTACCTCTACTACTACTGCTACTACTACTACTACTACTACAACAACAACTACTACTACTGCCGCCGCCGCACCTACTAATGCCAGGCTACTACTACTACTACTACTGCTGCCGCCGTACCTACTAATGCTAGGCTACTACTACTACTACTGCTGCCGCGCACCACCAATGCTACTACTACTACTACCGCTGCTGCCGTACCTACTAATGCTAGGCTACTACCACTACTACTCATTGCTGCGCGCACCTACTAATGCTAGGCTACTACACTACTACTACTGCTGCTGCCGACCTACTAATGCTAGGCTACTATACTACTACTATTGCGCGCCGCACCTACTAATGCTAGGCTACTACTACTACTACTACTACTACTGCTGCTGCCGCACCTACTAATGGTATGCTACTATTACTACTACTACTGCTGCTGCTGCTGCACCTACTAATGCTAGGCTACTACTACTCTTGCTGCCGCACCTACTCAATGCTAGGCTACTACTACTACTGCTGCTGCTGCACCTACTAATGCTAGGCTACTACTACTACTGCTGCTGCCGCACCTACTAATGCTAGGCTACTACTACTACTCCTGCTGCCGCACCTACTAATGCTAGGCTACTACTACTACTACTATTGCTGCTGCCGCACCTACTAATGCTAGGCTACTACTACTACTACTACTGCTGCTGTCGCACCTACTAATGCTAGGCTACTATTACTACTACTACTGCTGCTGCTGCTGCACCTACTAATGCTAGGCTACTACTACTACTACTACTGCTGCTGCTGCTGCACCTACTAATGCTAGGCTACTACTACTACCGTTGCTGCCGCAAACCCATTAATGCTAGGCTACTACTATACTGCGCTGCTGCACCTACTAATGCTAGGCTACTACTACTACTGTGCTGCGCACCTACTAATGCTAGGCTACTACATATTACTGCTGCTGCGCACCTATAATGCTAGGCTACTACACTACTGCTGCTGCAGCACCTACTAATGCTAGGCTACTACTACTACTACTACTACTACTGCTGCTGCCGCACATACTAATGCTAGGCTACTACTACTACTACTATTGCTGCTGCCGCACCTACTAATGCAGGCTACTACTATACTACCACCTACTGCTGCTGCCGCACCTACTAATGCTAGGCTACTATTACTACTACTACTGCTGCTGCTGCTGCACCTACTAATGCTAGGCCTACTACACTGTGCCGCACCTACTAATGCTAGGCTACTACTACTACAGTGCTGCCGCACTACTAATGCTAGGCTACTATTATACTACTAGTGCTGTTACTTGCTGTTACGCTACTACTACTCCAAATTTACTGCTACACTATTACTATTAGACTACTACTACTATTACTACTACTATATTACTACTACTACTACTATTACTACTACTACTGTTGCTACTGCCTCTACTATTACTACTGCCTCTACTATTACTACTACTACTACTACTACTACTACTATTACTACTACTACTACTATTTTTACTACTACTACTATTACTACTACTATTACTACTACTACTACTACTACTACTACTACTACTATTACTACTACTACATTACTACTACTACTATTACTACTACCTCTTACATTAACTGCTACTACTACTACTACTACTACAACTACTACTACTACTACTGCTTCTGCTGCTAATGTTATTACTACTACTATTACTACTACTACTATTACTACTACCTCTACTACTACTGCTACTACTACTACTACTACTACAACAACAACTACTACTACTTCTGCTGCTAATGTTATTACTACTAAACTTCCATCCTCTCATGAAGAACACAATAACACACACCTGCTGGCACGGCACTTGATGATGATTCTAATATACAAACATTAACCTATATCTATATACTCAGTTGGTAGGAACTGAAGAAGAAGAAGAAGGAAGACAGATTGAGTGTTAGTTTGATCTTAACCATTTGACATTTCTAATCATAACACCAGTCTCTGTTCTGACAACCTGGGAGACCAAGCATGTCAACGATTCATCAACTGTCCCCAGCGGACATAACTCTACATTACTATCGACGGCTAACATTAGATGGATTGTCTCTCTTATATAAAGAAATTTTAGTCCTTCGTTTCTCAAAATAAATAGAGAATTTTGACATGTCCATGGGTGTATACATAATATTTTCCAGGAGAGTTTGCAAGATGTAAAAAAATAATTGTAGGTGGTAATTTCTTCTTCTTCTTCTTTGCGTTCATAGTTCAGAGTTCATAAGTACGGTTCCAACTTCACTGCAAAGGAGTCACCCCATAATTGCTCCGTTCCTGTGCCAATGAAAATCACACGAAATACTAACAACTGTGAAATGTTTCCTGTGTGAACTAACTCCAGAATGAAACAGCCGCGTACCACCACAAAAAACAACCTGCTCCGCATAAAATGCATATGGCCGTCGCTAATGTAGCAACACCAAACTGTTCATCACTTGAATTGCAATTCTTGTCGAAGGGAACATCAATCATGACAAAATCCAGCTTTCTGCACCCGCAATATAACTGCATACGACAGATTGAGCTTGTTCGTCATAACCGCTGTCCGCCATTTTCTGAATACACACTAACACACAACAAACGCACGGTTGACACAGCAAAAGCATTCCATGTAACATTCATAGCTCACAGCGTTGCTCAGCACTAACTCAGTAGCTCGGCAAACGCAACAGGAAAATACTCAACCAATCTTTGCGTTCGTTCTTTCCTACCAATTTTAGTCACCTCGTGATATGTTTGATCTTTTCCAAGAACGTGTATACGTTGCACATTGGTTTGGTAGACCGCTAAATGCATAGACTTCTACGCGTTTAGGACATGTGCATCCGATTCCAGCCAAACCTCTCTTAGCCTCCTCTTACGACATTCGTGCCAGGTCAGTGGTTCTACTGGCGTCAGTGAAATGAGAAGTTATCGCATTAGTATACTTGGCGTCAGTGAAATGAGAAGATATCATATTAGTGTACTTGGCGTCAGTGAAATGATACAATTTCATATTATTTTACTTAGCGTGAGTGAAATGAGAAGATATCATATTAGTATATTTGGCGTCAGTGAAATGAGAAGATATCATATTAGTATACTTGGCGTAAGTGAAATGAGAAGATATCATATTAGTATACTTGGCGTCAGTAAAATGAGAAGATATCATATTAGTATACTTAGCGTCAGTGATATGAAAAGATATCATATTAGAAACTTGGCGTCAGTGAAATGAGATATCATATTAATATACTTGGCGTCAGTAAAGAATGAACAAACTCTGGACAAATAGAACTAGACACTGGAGAAACAATATACTGTTCATAAAAATGACCACCTTGCAGAAGGGTGAGAATAATTCTGGATGAGAACAAACAAAGGCATTTTAGAATAGGAACCCGTGAGTCCCAGAATAATAAGAGCCAGATTCTTTTCCCAGTTTTGTTAAAAACAATATATACAGTGATATACACCAACCCCTAGCATGTTCGTAGGGGTTGATCGAGGGTGTGACAAGCCCTATGTGGTGCGGTTAAATTTCCCGCGTACTGGCAGAAAAGCACAGGTTTTCCAGATTGACGGTGTTCTTGTCACCAAACCCAAAGGGTTACGATGTCCATGGCCCGAGGCCGAAGAGCTGAAAGCTCTAGTGCTTCTTCATCGGAAAACAATACAACCACAGACAAAAGGGGAAACAAAGATGAGTTCTCTCTCTCGATCACCGCCCAACCGATATATCATACCTCCCCATAATTTCCCATTCATTGGAAATCTGATTCATGCAGCCTTAGCATTGGTGTGTTTTACATCCCTCTTCAGCCCATTTGGAGCTCTGGTGCTTATCCTTCGGCGATGTGTCCGGGTTTCAGCCAGCGTTTACTCGGCTCGCCCCCGTTCTGTACCCATCTAGTGTTTTTTCAGGGTGGGTGTTGCCCCCGTCCCAAACCCCCTTAGTCGTCTCTTACAACATGCTTTGCAGGTAACAGTGGTTCTATTCTTTACACCCCAGGTTGGGCCCCGGTAACCACTTGGCGAAAGATGGTTCTGTCTCCTACAGGAACAGGGCAGCAAAGTTCCAATACAGCATTCTAATTGTGATGGAAGACCTAATGAAAATATGAGATCTAAACAGAGGTTGAAGCTGGATGGAGAAAATTTTCGCCAGGTAACAGGAATGATAATGTAGAACGTTTCTTGAACTTTATGGACTTTACAAAAAAACAATTTGATAACTATGAGGGACATTTCTTCACACAAAGTTATCATTACAACAACATGTACTTCACCAGATATAAACATTCAATAAATTGATTCCAATTAAAAATGGGAGAAAATTGAGTAATCACTACAAGTTGTGTAAACTATATGCAGTACAGATGTTTACAGTGACCATCATCTTGTGCTTGACAAGGTACAACTAAAACTCAGACAGGTCCAGAGGAAGCAAACACCAAGACATTCGATTATTAAAAAACTTATGTCAGGCCACAAGAAAATTTTGACATAGACATTGATACATTGGTCGTCAGAACGAACAACAAAGAAGAAGAAGAAGACATATATCTACTATCTAATAAATTCCATATGTTTAGTGAAATATCTTATTTAAGTTAAGATATAGGAACTAAACAACACGATTCAAACAGCATTTATAGAGGTTGTCACATTCATTCTTGGACATCAACAGCGGCTTCATAAACAGGTCCCCGGGACATCTGATGGGTAACAGTAAGAGTCTCAACCCCCAATCTTATAATGGAAGTAGTGGTCTTGTCAGCTCTGCATCGATCCTAGTACTTCTTTTTCCCTGTTCACTTCAGTTATTCATTGGGATTTGCCTAAGTAGTTGATAGTAGCTCGGCCTGCTAGCTGTGAACGCCTCATGCTCGGGTTCAACCTACTGTCCGGCATTTGTTCGAGCCCCTGGTCTTGCTCAGGACGATAACGTGGGTACCTCTGAAGTCAGGAAAATCTGCCTGTATGGCAGGAATACAAATTTATGAGTACATTGGGGAAAGGCTGCCAGTGTAAAGTAATTTACAATGCACGCTGCTGCCATTGTAAGAAATTGGAAAAACAGATTTTCACGCAAAAAAATCAGTTTCAGAGATGAAAACTGAAATCGAGTTGAAGCGGACGAAAAAAAAGGTATTCATTTAATTACTCTTCATTCAGTTATTCATTTACTAACTGTTCCCCTCATTATTCATTTCTCACTGTTCACTTCAGTTACTAATTGACTCACTGTTCACTTGAGTTATTCATTTACTAACTTTCACTCAATGTTTAATTTCTCTTTAGTTTTATTCCTCACTGTACTCGACAAGGTTTTCCAGAAACACTAAAGTTCAATTCATTCCTGAATACAACATGCATTATACAACAAATATTGTACATCACAAAACATATAACATACTCCATACAACATACATCATACATCATACAACATACAACATACAATATACAACATACATCATACAACATACAATATACAGCATATACATCATACATCATACAACATTCACCATACTCCATACAACATACATCATACGACATACAACATACCAAATACATCATACATAATACAACATACATCATACGACATACATCATACTACATACATCATACAACATACAACATATAACATACCAAATACATCATACAACATACATCATATAACATACAACATACGACATACACCATACAAAACACATCATACAACATACATCATACAACATACAACGTACATCATACAACACAACTTGCTCATACAACATACAACATGCATCATACATCATACATTTATACAACAAACATCATACAACATCATCATACAACATACAGCATACAACGTACATCGCCACATCATACAACAAATCTCTCACAGAGTTGTATTTAACTTGTTCCTCCATACAACTGTCAACAGATGTTACCTGAGATTTCAAACAGGCTAGTAGATTTCCACCTGTATCTATGGCAGGTAGAATTAAAGTTCTCACCTGTACCTGGACCATATACAAATTAAATTTTTAGTGATTTTAGATTCAAAACCGTATTATGTTCATCATCATCATGCAACTTGCCGTGCGTAGAAATGTGATACTCTAACAGAACTTTGAAATTTCTCTCTACCATTGCCCAGAAGTCTCGCCTCCGTAGCCGTCATTCTCAGATCATCAGTTGCATCATGAATCTATCTTCTCCGTGATCTTCCTCTTTTCCTCTTTGAATGGTTTTGCATCTTTTTCATCTGTTTGTCTTCTCTAACCCTTCGTGTCTTTCTATGTCTAAAATTCTTCAATTTTCTCATTCTTATTTGTAGAATCAGACATTGTTCTTTAATCTTGTGTTATTTCTGGATAGATCTATTTGTTCTCTTCTCTGTTCATGTAATATGGATGACTCTTCTGTAACACTTATATTCAAAAGCATATATGTTTTCCCACTTTCTTGTTAAATGTCCATACTTCCACAACATTTATGTTGCCATTTGGTAATGTCATGATCTTATTATTCTGATCTTTGTTTTTCTATCAGTTTCATTCCTTACTTTTTTAATTATTTAAATTGTGTAGTCCATATTTTTCTTCTTATATTAATAGTAAACCCATTTATATGTCTATTGAGTCAGTGATATTGAAGGTAGGGTACTCAGGACGCAGAGTGAACCAAGAAGAGGTGGCTACAGATATTACAGAAACCATGGAATATAACGAACGACAAAGTGGATGAATTGGCTAGAGACAGAGTGAATTTCAGATGTGCTGCAAAAGGAGCAACCGTTCTATAAAGGACACGCAGCATGATGATGATGAGAGGAGTGAACCGACGTATTCAAGGCTGTTAACGTTGATTTGTTAATTCATTCATTCTTCCAGTCCATCCTTCATTCATTTACTGTTCACATCAGTTAATCATTGCTAATTGTTCCCATCAGTTAATCATTCACCTAACTCTTCAAATCATTTATCATTTACTAATTGTGCACATCAGTTATACATTTTACTCACTGTTCTAAAACTTCAGTTATTCATTTACTCACTGTTCACTTCAGTTATTCATTTACTCACTGTTCACTTCAGTTGTTAATTTACTCTGTTCACTTCAGTTGTTCATTTACTAACTGTACTGGTCAAGGTTGCTCAGAAACTCTAAAGATCAATTCTTCCCCAATACATCATGTATTATACAAAAAAACATATCACAAACCAGAAATCATTTATCATACAACATACATCATACAACAAACATAATACATCTTGACTTTTCAACATACATTATACAACACACAACATACATCTTATACATACAATATAAATCATATAGCATACAACATACACCATACAACATACATCATACATCATACAACATACATCATACATTAAACAACACACATCATATCACATACATCATACAACATACATCATACAACATACAACATACATCATACAACATACAAGATACATGATACAACATACATCTTCTATCATACAACAAACATCATACAACATACACTATGCATCATAGAACATACAACATACAACATACATCATACAACACATATCATACGTCATACAATATAAGACAAACAACATACATCATATATCCTTTACAACACCATCATACATTATACATCATACAGCACACAACATACAACATACATCATACAACATAAATCATACTTCATACAACATAGAACAAACAACTTCTACAACATACATCATGTATTATACAACATAAATCACACAACATACACTACACATCATACATCATACAACATACCTCATTAAAAAAACATCATACAACTTACAACATACAACTTACATCATATAAATACAACGTACAGCATTCAACAAACAACATCCAACATATTACATACAACATACATCATACACTATACAACATACAAAATATAACATACATCATACAACATACACTATACATGTACAACATACATCATACAACACATACATCTTACAACATACATCACAATTCATACAACATAGAACAAACAACATACAATATATCATACATCATACAACATAAATCATACAACATACAACACATCATACATCATTTAACATACCTTATAGAAAAAACATCACACAACTTACAACATACAACATACAACTTACATCATACAACCTACATACGTACATTATACAAAAAATACAGCATACATCATACAACATAGAGTATACATCATACACCACAACATACATCATACAACATACAAGATAAGTTCATACAACATGTCATACACCATACATCATACAACATACATTATACATCATACAACACCCACAACATACATCTACAACATGGAATAACTATGCAACATGCATCATACACCATACATCATACAACATCATCCCTTACAACACACATCATACAACCCCATACATAATACAACATACACACTGCATCATACAACATACAACATACAACATGCATCATACAATATACATCATACTTCATACAATATAGAACTAACAACATACAATATATATCATATATCATGCAACATACATCATACATCATACAACATAAATCCTTACAACATAAATCATACAACATACAACACACATCATACATCCACCACAACATACCTTACAGAAAAAAACATCATACAACATACAACATACAACTTACATCATACAACATACATCGTACATTATACAACATACATCATTTCATCATACAACCTTACATCATGCGAAATTGCCATCGCCCATCGCCACAACATACATCATACAACACATCATATAACATACATAATTCAACGCTACATCATACAATATCATCCTACAACATACAACATACATCATACATCACTTACAACATACATCCCATACATTCTACAACGCCATCATACATAATACAACATACATCATACATCATACAACAAATCCCTCAGAGAGTTGTATTTGACTTGTTTCTCCATACAACTATCAACGGATGTTACCTGAAATTTCAAACGAGCTAATTAAGATTTCCACTTGTATCTATCGCAGGTAAATTAAAGTTCTCACCTGTACCTGGGCCATATACAAATTAAATTTGACATTGATTTTAGATTCAGAAAACCTTATTATGTTCATCATCATCATGCAGCTTGCCGTGCGTAGAAATGTGATACTCTAACAGAACTTTTAAATTTCTATCTACCATTGCCCCAGATGTCTCGCCTCCGTAGCCGTCATTCTCAGATCATCAGTTGCATCATGAATCTATCTTCTCCGTGATCTTCCTCTTTTCCTCTTTGAATGGTTGAATCTTTTTCCATTTGTCTTCTCTAATCCTTCTTGTCTTTTTCTATGTCTAATTATTCAATTTCTCATTCTTGTTGTAGAATCAGACATTGTTCTTCAATCTTGTGTTATTTCTGGATAGATCTATTTGTTTCTCTTCTCTGTTCATGTAATATGGAGGACTCTTCTGTAACACTTATATTCAAAAGCACATATATGTTTTCCACTTTCTTTGATAAATGTCCATACTTCACAACGTTATGTTGCCATTGGTAATATGCATGATCTTATTGTCTGATCTTTGTTTTTTCTATCAGTTTCATGCCTTACTTTTTTTTAGTTGTTTAAATTGTGTAAGTCCATATTACCTATTATATTAATATTAAGCCCATTTATATGTCTGGTAGGTCAGTGATATTAGAAGGTAGGTTCTGGGACACAGAGGTAGACCAAGAAGAAGGTGGCTACAAGATATTACAGAAACCATGAATCGACAAAGTGGGTGAACTGGCTAGAACAGGTGAATTTCAGATATTCTGCAAAGGCAATGTTTTATAGAGGACACGCAGCATGATGATGAGAGCAGTGAATTGACGTATTTAAAAGCTGTTAACGTTAGTTGTTAATTCATTCATTCTTCAGTCCACTCTTCATTCATTCATTGTTCATCAGTTAATCATTCACTAACTCTTCAAATCATTTTTATCATTTATAATTATTGCACATCAGTTGTTGTTTACTCACTGTTCACTTCAGTTATTCATTTACTCCTGTTCACTTCGATTATTCATTTGCACACTGTTCATTTCAGTTATTCATTTACTCTGTTTCACTACAGTTATTCATTTACTCACTGTTCACTTCAGTTATTCATTTACTCACTGTTCACTTCAGTTGTTCATTCATTTTTACTTTTTTCTCTTCAGTTTTCATTCACTCACTGTACTGGTCAGGTTTGTCAGAAACTCTAAAGTTCAATTATTTCCGAATGCTTCATCACCATCATCAGGTACCGTCTCCACATCGAAGGATGGCTGCAATGAATCTCCAGCATCCTCTGTCTTTCCTTGCTTGGTATTGCACACTGCCAGACTGTAACCTGTCCATTTCATAAAGATTTCGCTTCCATATCTCTCTCAGTCTTCCTCTTGCTCTTCTTCCCTCAACTTTCCCCTCTAGTAAATGTTTATCCATGAAATTGTCATGCCATTTTATGTACCCCAAAAATACTATACTTGTCTGAATTTATTTCTCTTAATAATTTTGTTTCTTCATGCCTAGTTTTCCTAAAACATTGTTGTCTGTTTTTCATCATGAGCTCTGCTATTCTTCTATATACCCATCTCAAATGCATCAATTCTGTCTTCTTTGCACTTGTTCATTGTCCATGTTTGACCCATACATTAATATAGGATATATATAGCATTTGATCATTCTCATTTTTAGCCTCAACATGATTTGTTTGGATGTTAGCAGTAACTTTCTCATACTATTGAAATTATCCTTGGCCATTCCTATTCTCTTTCTAATTTCTATTTATACATCTACCATCATCTGTTATCGTATTGAGATATAAGAAGCTTTACTTGATGCAAGTAATTCTCCATGTATTTTTATATTCATTTTAGGTTTTTTTTTCCCTTGTTGATTACCATGTTTTTTTTTTCTGTGTGTTTGTTTCCAATTCCTTGCTAGTTCTGCCCAATTGGTCCACTGTTTTTTGGATCTTTTTTTTTCGATCCCAAAACTTTTCTTTGTATTTTTTGTGTATTTTTTTTTATTGATCTTGAGTCATGGATTCCCTCTAGTTGTTTAAGATTTTCTTGGAGATGTTAAATAGGTTGGGAAAATGCATCCTTGTTCACTCCTCTCTTTATGTCTATGTATGGAGGTATTTTTTTCATATTTTATTATTGCTGTTTTCCCGTATATTTCTTAAGCTGATATCATCCCCCCCTGGCCATTTTTGTAGACAAGATTAGCTTTTCATGTTGGACTCGTCGCTTTCTATAATCGATGAAACACAAACATCATACATTATCAATCTGAGTGTTCTAGGCCCAAATTTAGGTGAAAAAGGAATAGAACCACTGTTCCCTCCCATGCATGTTGTAGAGGCGACAAGGAGTTTGACTGAAATCGGATGCATGTGTCCTAAACATGTAGAAGTTTTGCGTTTAGGGCCTCCCAAACCAATGTGCAACGTATTCACGTTCTTGGCAAAGTCAAACATATCACAAAGGTGATTAAAAGTTTAAAGAACGAACGCAAGAAGAAGAAAAAAATTATACATAAAATCATATATCAAAAACAGAAATCATATATCATCCAACATACAGCATACAACAAACAATGCATCATACAACATTACAACTATCATGTACCCATACAACATACAACATAATCACACAACATACAACACACCATACACCCATGCAACATACCTCATAAAAAACACATCAACCATCATACAACATACAACTGACGGGATACACATCCAACGTACATCATTCATCAAAAAATCTACTATAACATACAACATGCATCATACATTACAACAAGTACATCATAATCATACAACATACATCATATAACATACATCATATAACATACATCATACAACATACATCATACAACATACATCATATAACATACATCATCTATCGTACAACACACATCACAAAATTATACTATGTATCTTAAACATACACCATACAACATTACCCCATACTTCAAACAATATAGAACAAAAACATACAACATACATCTATTATACAACTTACATCATACATCATACAACATAAATCATACAACATACGACATACATCATACAACAAATCTCTCAGAGAGTTGTATTTGACTTGTTCCTCCATACAGCTGTCAACAGATGTTACCTGAAATTTCAAACGAGCTAATTAAGATTTTTTATCTATCGCGGTAAATTAAAGTTCTCACCTGTACCTGGACCATATACAAATTAATTTTGACATTGATTTTAGATTCAGAAACCGTATGTTCATCATCTCATGCAGCTTGCCGTGCATGAAATTGATACTCTAAAGAACTTTGAAATTTCTCTCTACCATTGCCAGATGCCCTTTCCCCAAGCCGTCATTCTAGATCATCAGTTGCACTGAATCTATCTTCTCCGTGATCTTCCTCTTTTCCTCTTTGAATGGTTGCATTTTTTTCATATGTCTTCTCTAACCCTTCGTATTATTTTCTATGTCAAAAATTCTTCAATTTTCTCATTCTTATTTGTAGAATCAGACTTTTGTTCTTTAATCTTGTGTTATTTCGGGTTAGATCTATTTTTTCTCTTTCTGTTCATGTAATATGGATGACTCTTTTTAAACTTATATTCAAAACACATTTATTTTCCCTTTTTTTTTTAAATTCCATGCTTCACAACGTTATGTTGCCATTTGGTAATATGCATGATCTTATTATTCTGATCTTTGTTTTTCTATCAGTTTCATTCCTTACTTTTTTTAGTTGTTTAAATTGTTGAAGTCCATATTTTTTCTTCTTATATTAATAGAAACCCATTTATATGTCTGGTAGGTCAGTGATATTAGAGGTAGGGTCACAGGACCAGAGGTGCCAAAGAAGGGGTGGCTAAGATATTCAGAAACCATGAATAACGATCGACAAAGTGGGTGATACGGCTAGAAAGTGAATTTCAAATGTGCTGCAAAGAAGAAACGTTCTATAGAGGACACGCAGCATGATGATGATAAAAACAGTAAACCCGAAGTATTAAAACTGTTAACGTTATTATTAATTCATTCATTCTTCCAGCCCCTCTTATTCTTCATTGTTCACATCAGTTAATAATTCACTAACTCTTCACATCAGTTAATAATTCACTAATTGTGCACATCAGTTATACATTTACTCACTGTTCACTTCAGTTATTCATTTACTCCTTTTTCACTTCAGTTATCATTTACTCCTTCTCACTTCAGTTATTCATTTACTCACTTTTTCATTTCAATTATTCATTTACTCACTTCTACTTCAGTTATTCTTTTTACTCACTTCTCATTCAGTTATTCATTTGAGAAGAAATGAATTAGTATTCAAAACTGTTAACGTTAATTGTTAATTCATTCATTCTTCCAGTCCATCTTCATTCATTCATTTTCCACATCATTAATCATTCACTAACTTTTTCAAATCATTTTACATTTACTAATTGTGACATCAGTTATTCATTTACTCACTTCTCACTTCAGTTATTCATTTACTCATTCCCCACCATTTTTCATTTACTCACTTCTCACTTCAGTTATTCATTTACCACTGTCGTCTATTGTTTATTCATTTACTTTTCTTTTTAGTTTTCATTCCTCACTGTACTGGTTGGTTTTGCTCAGAAACTCCAAAGTTCAATTCTTTCCAGATCTTATCATCATCATCAGGTGCCGTCTCCCATCGAAGGTTGGCTGCAATGAATCTCCACCATCCTCTGTCTTTCGTCCTGGTGTTGCACACTGCCAGACTGTAACCTGTCCATTTCTTTTTTTCCTTCCCACTTATCTCTCCGGTTTTCCTCTGCTTTTCCCCCCCAACTTTTCCCTCTAGTAAATTTTTTATCATGGTGTCATGTCTTTTTATGTGCCCAAAATACTTTACTTGTCTGAATTTTTTTATTTCTCTTAATAAATTTTTTCTTCATGCCTAGTTTTCCTAAACTTGTTTATTTGTCTGTTTTTCTGTCCATGAAACTCTGCCTATTCTTCTATTATCCACATCTCAAATGCACCAATTCTGTCTTCTAACTGCTTGTTTATTGTCCATGTTTCAGAGCCATACATTAATATAGGATATATATAGCATTTGATCATTCTCATTTTTACCTGTTTGTTTATTTGTTTGATGTCATAACTTTCTATACTATTGAAATTATCCTTGGGCCCTTCCTATTCTCTTTTTTTAAATTTTTGTCATACATCTACCATCATCTGTTATCATCTGACGAGATATAAACTTTTTTTGATTAGTAATTCTCCATGTATTTTTATATTCATTTTAGGTTTTCCATTTCCTTGTTGATTACCAAAGTTTTTTGTTTTCTATATGTAGTCTAATCCATATTCCTTGCTAGTTATGTCCAATTGGTTCACTAATTCTTGTAGATCTTGTTCATTTTTTGCTACCAAATGGCATCTGCATATCTTAAGTTGTTTTTTATTTTCCCATTGATCTTGAGTCCCGCATTCCCTCTAGTTGTTTGAAGATTTTTCTGTGTAGATGTTAAATAGGCTTGGTGACAGGGAAAGATCCTTGTCTCACTCCTCTCTTTATGTCTATGTATGGAGAGTAGCTATTTTCATATTTTATTTTTGCTGTCTGTTCCCAGTATATGTTACTTATTAGTCTGATATCATCCCCATCTAGGCCTATTTCTTGTAGACATATGATTAGCTTTTCATGTTGGACTCTGTCAAAAGCTTGACTATAATCAATGAAACACAAGTAGATACTTCTATCTATCACAATTTATCAAACGTTGATTCCAGAAGTATTTGTATACTTTGATCTATACCAGCGTTTACAAACTGTGCGCTATGCCTCCCCAGTGGTGCTGAAGAATTCTAGGAGGGGCGATTAGGTTCAGAAAAAATCTGGGTGTGTTCAAGCGATTGAGGTCGTGGCTCCATAAAGAAAAAAATTAATAATAAATATTTTACAATCAATTATTTTCGTGATTTTGCCATTGAATAATTATTTAAAATCTGAATTCTGAAGTTTAATTCATCTTATGCCCGTCTTACACGATCCATTTTTTCATCAATTTTTTTATTTTCATGCATATAATCATATGAAAATTGATCATGTATGACAGAAATACATCAATTTTCTATGTCAAAGAGAAAACAGAGCATGTGTATGAGGCGTTGGGGTCTCTTCTTCTCTTCCGCATTTTCTTATTTATGAGTGGAGGCGTTGAAAACTCTTTTAATGTGGAAGGAGGGGGCGTTACAAAAATTTTTTTTGTTAGTGGGCGATGGGCGAAAAGTTTGAGGAATCTATGAGTCATAACTGCCATATTCATTAATAAGTGAATAACTATTTTATTCACTTTTTACAACAGTTTTTGTAGTTGTTTAAAAGAAATTTTAATAAGAAAAAAGTGAGAGCTGTGCTGTTTATAAAAAAAAATAAGGAGCAGATATAACTAATGGACAATCCAAAGCCTTCTGTGACTGTTCTACAGTTCCCATTTTTATCAAATTCTACTTTCAGGAGCTTGTACTGAGATGACCGTCAGCCAGTTGATCTATTACACCGCTGCTAACAATCAATTTTTGATAGCGTGATATTGCGCATCAAAATTTTCTGATAATTGATTTGTATTCAAGTTATCTTTTATGTGTTCAAATGTCTTGTTATGTACCAGTAATTTATTTACATTTGTGTATTGTAAGAAAGAGTTGACACAGAACCTTGTTGAATTACATTGAGAAACAAAGAGAAGTGGTTTGCCACTTAATAAGAATCATCCCAAAAACCCCATTATACAGTCTTCTCACAGAACATCAGGAAAGAAGGCAAGAGGAAGACCACGGGAAAAAGGGGGTTAGATGGCATAACAGAATCCCGTAAAGAAAAAAACCAATCACTAGCCACCAAAACAGCGCAAAACAAAACAGAAAACCCGACACTGGGCCACCCGGTAGCAGTGTGAGACAAAGAAGAAGAAGAAGAGGGTTTGTCTTAATTGCTCTATCTATGTTACTGTCTGAAGTGAAATCTGTCTCTATGTATCTGACCTGACTTTTGTGTGACAATTTTGATATATTATATTATCAAAATATATATATATATAAATATATATATCTTATATTATATCTATCTTCTATCTATACTTATAAAAATGAGTGTATGTATGTATGTTTGTTACCTATAGACTCGGAAACTACTGAACAGATGTAGCTGAAATTTACAGGATATGTTTGTTTTAATGTCAGGATGCTACCTGTCACAGTTTGAAATAGGTAGCGCTGAAGCTTTTTCGAAACAATCTAAAATAATAACACGCTCATTTCATCGAGTTTCAGCAAATCTCCATTAAC
Source organism: Arion vulgaris (assembly GCA_020796225.1). Lineage (NCBI taxonomy): Eukaryota > Metazoa > Mollusca > Gastropoda > Stylommatophora > Arionidae > Arion > Arion vulgaris. The sequence goes on from CM036776.1 coordinate 6,607,323, forward strand.
GGTTCCGACGAAAAACGCAAATTTCATCGAGAGTTTCTTCCGGAAGTTTACAATATGTGCATCTACACGATTCGATGACGTATGATTCAAGTCAATATTTCAAACAAGCCGTTAAAGTAAATATTTCAAACAAGCCAGTTTATTTGAAGGTTTGTTTATAATCATGATCATAGATACTGCAAATCATATTTTAAGTTCCATCTATTCCATCAATGTTTGTTAGCTATGTTGGCAAAATTTGCTCTATATTCGATTAAACCAAACAAAACTACGATCCGAGAAATACGTTCATTTGAGGGAAGCTATTGGCCGGCATTTCTATAAATGGCAAGATGGTTGTTGCCATCAACGTTTACTGATGTGCAATATGCGTTATGTGAATATTGCAATATTAGATTACACGACGAAACGAGTTACCATTTATTATTTTGTAAATCCAATCCATACCATTGACCCGCTATAGCGGCGTGCAATTCTAAATTAGTACAACCATTTCGCAATAGTGGCGCGTGAGTAGTTTCGACAAATGATTCATACAGTTTTCCTGATTTTCAAAACGGTACACTCGCAGTTTCTATGCATTTCTAATAGAATTTAATCAAAATGCTAATTTTTTATTTATTCAACGAAACATCAACAGTGATATTTGATTCGTGTGTGGCCATGTGCCAGTTATTTCCACACGCTCTTCACGAATTTTCCACACATTTGCAATTATTATGCCTGAATATTACCCAATATTAGATTACACATGACGAAACAGGGTGACCATTTAATATTTTGTAAATCAATCGCACCATTGACCGCTATGGCGGCGTGCAATTCTAAATTAGTACAACCATTTCGCAATAGGTTGCGTGAGTAGTTTCGACAAATGATTCATACAGTTTTCCTGATTTTTCAAAACATTTTACTCCCAGTTTCTATGCATTTCCTAATAGAATTTAATCAAATGCTAATTTTTTTAATTTATTCCAGCGAAACATCAACAGTGATATTTAATTCCATGTGTGAAGACGAACAAGATGCAGTTATTTCCACGCTCTTCACAAATTTTCCACACATTTGCAATTATGCCTCCCGAACGAAAAGCTATTGGCCCATCTACACCTAGAGCACGAAAGCGAAAGGCATTACTAGCTAAGAAACAGATGAGCAACAGAAACCAGGGCTCAAACTGTTCAGTACGCACTTTGCGAAGCCCGTTCGTCCTGAAACAGACGAGCAACGTAAAAAAGCAAGACTGGAACAATCAGTACGCACTGCTCAAGTCCGTTCAGCTGAAACAATCGAGCAACGGGAAGCAAGACTGCAAACCGTTCAGTTTTCTCTATCGGGCTAACTTTTGCACGCTGATTTAAATCTGGGGTGCATTCCATTACAATACTAATTATGATTACGAAGTGCTCATCCAAATGTGGTTATTGGAAAAATGGATAGATTATGCATGTATTGCTACAGTTTTAATCAAAATCCTGACATTCATTGTTCATCATCTGTTTTGTGCAATTCAGTGAAATCGATCAAGTACATTTGCAAATATGTCAACAAAGGAAGCAATATGTGATTTTGGGTGGCAAATATAACTGCATCCATCGATGAAATCGAGCATTATCAACTGGGACGTTACATTAGTAGCAATGAAGCAGTATGGCGCATTTTTATCATTTCAATTCACAGAACGACATCCAACAGTTGTTTCATTTGGCAGTACACCTTGAAAATGGACAGCGCGTGTACTTCTCAGCAGATGTGCATGCACGAGCATTGTCACCATCGCCAACAACATTAACTGCATTTTTCTCATTGTGTAGAGATGATATATTTGCAAAGACGCTACTTTACTCTGAACTGCCAACATACTACGCGGAATGCAGCGGCGAAAAAGTTTCAACGTCACCAAACAAGGTAAAGTAGTTGAAGGACATTCCAATTTATATTCGACCAATGCGTTAGGCCGTTTGTACTGTTCCATCCAAACAATAGAATGCTTTTACTTGCGATTCTGTTAATCAGCAAACGTGGACCAACATCCTTCAGAATTGAGAACAGTTAACGGTCACGTATGTGCTACTTATCGTGAAGCTTGCCAAAAATTAAATCTTCTTGAAAACGATGCACATTGGGACACTTCACTCGCCTGATGCATCAATACTGCACATACAGCAAATACGCACACTATTTTGCGTCAATAACCAACAACATTAAGCTACATCCAATCCAAAAGAACTTTAGGAAAAATACAAAGACTACATGAGTGAAGACATCCTACATCGCTTGCGTGCGACGAATCAAAATCCTGACATTCAATTCACAGCAAACGTATATAATAGGGCATTGGTTTCAATTGAGAGGACATATGTTTGGCAATCACTAATAAAGCACTGGTGCAATTGGGAATGGATGCGCCAGAACGATCTGCAACAACCTTTCGTTGTGAGTTGGAACGGAAAAGCACACTTTGATATCAACGAATTGAGTACATTTGTTCAAACGAATCTTCCAAAATTGATTCCGGAACAGCGCATAGCATATGACAGAATTATGCGTAGAATTTACAAAGTCAAAACGGTGGATTGTATTTCATAAGATGCGCCCGGAGAGCGCAGGCAAAACTTTTCTCATTTCACTTATTTTGGCAACCATACGATCACGAAATAATATTGCTGGCAATCGCATCTTCTGGAATTACGCCTTTTAGATGGTGGCGACGGCGCATTCAGCGCTAAGAAATTGCCATTGAATATGCAAATCACTGAGACACCAACATGCAATATCAACAAAATTCTGCAATGGGTAAAGTACTCCAATTATGTCAACTCATTATATGGGATGAATGTACTATGGCGCAGCAAAAAAGCATTAGAAAGCGCTTCATCGTACACTGAAAGATTTGAGAGAAATGACCAGCTCTTCGGTGGCGCACTCATTTTATTGTCTGGCGATTTCGTGACTCTACCAGTTATACCAAGATCAGCACCCGCTGATGAACTTAATGCATGCCTGAAATCATCAGTTTATGGCGACACATACAGAAATTGACACGAAGACCAATATGCGTATACAACTACAACATGATGAAACCTCTGAACGTTTCGCAAAACAATTGTTGGATATTGGGAATGGGGAAAATGCCAATCGATGATTCCACACGATGTATCACATTGCCAGCAAACTTCATAACATCATAGCGACCACAGACGAATTGATTCATAAGTTTTCCCAAAATGTGCACATAATTACAAAAATCATCAGTGGCTCAGTGCATGCAATGTTAGCAGCAAAAACAAGGATGTATATGACATGAATTTGAGAATTCAAAACAAAATACCAGGCGAAGTGACAACATGTAAGTCCCATCGATACTGTAATGAATCAAGACGAAGTTGTCAATTATCCAACTAATTCTTGAATTCACTTACGTTTGCCAGGCATGCCACCATATTTTAACATTGAAAATTGGCGTGCCTATCATTCTTCTCAGAAACATTAATCCACCACGACTTTTGCTTATTTACTAGACTTTTAGTGAAAAATATGATGAACAGTATCATCGAAAGTGCAATTTTAAATGGAAAATTTAAAGGAGAAGATATACTATTGCCTCGCATCCCAATGATTCCAACAGACATGCCATTCAGATTCAAACGCTTGCAGTTTCGGTGCGACTCGCCTTTGCAATGACCATCAACAAATCACAAGGACAATCACTACAAGTGTGTGGACTACATTTGGAAAATCCCTGCTTTTCACATGGACAGCTATATGTGGCCTGTTCACAAGTCGGAAAACATTCTGATTTATTCGTGTATGCACCAGATGGAAAAATAAAAAATATTGTATATCCAAAAGCACTTCAATAAACAGACTTGAAATGAAACGTTAAATTGTAAGTTTTTTCCCCAAGAAAATGAACAAAGGACAATGATAAAACAAATAATTACTACATATTGTTATAGCAAGTTTCCTTTAAATTCATTTTCTTTTGAAGGCGTAGCAACGCGCAGAGTACAGCTAGTATATATAAGAAGAGAAGATGGAGATATGTTGGGCATACCTTGAGGAGAAATGATCAACGAATATCAAAGAAGGCATTGAAGTGGGATGCAAAGGGTTCAAGAAAGAGGTCGACCCAAGGAGACCTTGAAACAGAACTTTGCTGAGAGAGAAATATCGGTCTCAATTCCATGGAGGAGATTGAGTGAGTTGCCCAGGATAGAGTGGTATGGAGAAATTACTTGCAGGCCCTATGTAACGTATAACGGTACGAGAGGAATTATTATTATTGTTATTATTTTATATATATATATATATATCCACAATATTGATTTTAAAAAAACCCCAGAAAATATCCATTTACCTTTGCACTACATGTCAAAGTGATGTTATCACCAACTTTATAATAATATATAGCATTCTGAACGTTGAGCGATTGGAATGGGGTTTCCCGAAAATTCATATCGAACATACAAACAAAAAAGAAAGTGTCAAAATAAAAAAATAAATAAATGAATAAAAAGAAAAATAAAAAAAAACTAAATGGACATTACTACCCGAAGGTCTTTATTCCAAAGAATCAGATACTTCTTCCTCTTCTTCTTCTTCAGCGATCTCTGGGAGAATGCAGTTTTCCCTTTTTCTTCTTCTTCAGCGATATCTGGTCAAGAATAGATCTTTTTTCCCTTTTGCGATATCTGGTCAAAATGCAGATACCCTTTTTCTTCTTCTTCAGCGATATCTGGTCAAGAATGCAGATACTTCTTCTTCTTCTTCTTCTTCTTCAGCGATATCTTAAATCGAATTTTCTTCTTCTTCTTCTTCTTCAGCGATATCTGGTCAAGAATGCAGATACCTCTTCTTCTTCTTCAGCGATATCTGGTCAGAATCAGATCTTCTTCTTCTTCTTCTTCAGCGATATCTGGTGGGGAAAGCGAACTTCTTCTTCTTCTTCAGCGATCTCTGGTCAAAAATGCAGATACTTCTTCTTCTTCTTTCCCCAGCGATATCTGGTCAAAATGCAGATACTTCTTCTTCTTCTTCTTCTTCTTCCAGGATATCTGGTAGAATGCAGATATTTCTTCTTCTTCACGATCTCTGGTAAGAATGCGATCTTCTTCTTCTTCTTCTTCAGCGATATCTGGTCAAGAATGCAGATACTTCTTCTTCAGCGATCTCTGGTCAAATCAGATACTTCTTCTTCTTCAGCGTCTCGGTCAAGAATGCAGATACTTTTCTTCTTCTTCTTCGCGATATCTTCAGAATAGATCTTTTCTTCTTCTTCTTCTTCAGCGATCTCTGGTCAGAATGCAGATACTTCTTCTTCTTCTTCTTCAGCGATCTCTGGTCAAAACGATACTTCTTCTTCTTCTTCTTCAGCGATCTCTGGTCAGAATGCAATACTTCTTCTTCTTCAGCGATATCTGGTCAAAAATGCAGATACTTCTTCTTCTTCAGCGATCTCTGGTCAAGAAACAGATCTTCTTCTTCTTCAGCGATATCTGGTCAAGAATGCAGATATTTCTTCTTCTTCAGCGATCTCTGGTCAAGAATGCAGATATTTCTTCTTCTTCAGCGATATCTGGTCAAGAATGCAGATACCTCTTCTTCTTCTTCAGCGATCTCTGGTCAAAAATGCAGATATTTTTTTTCTTCTTCTTCAGCGATATCTGGGTCAGGGAAAGCAGATCTTCTTCTTCTTCAGCGATCTCTTGTCAAGAATGCAGATACTTCTTCTTCTTCTTCTTCTTCAGCGATATCTGGTCAAGAATGCAGATATTTCTTCTTCTTCTTCTTCTTCTTCAGGGTATCTGGTCAAATGCAGATACTTCTTCTTCTTCAGCGATCTCTGGTCAAAAATCGATATTCTTCTTCTTCTTCAGCGATATCTGGTCAAGAATGCAGATACCTCTTCTTTTTCTTCAGCGATATCTGGTCAAAATCAGTACTTCTTCTTCTTCAGCGATCTCTGGTCAGAATGCAGATCTTCTTCTTCTTCTTCTTCTTGCGATACTGGTCAGAATGCAGATACTTCTTCTTCTTCACGATCTCGGTCAAGAATGCAGATACTTCTTCTTCTTCTTCAGCGATATCTGGTCAAAAATGCAGAACCCTCTTCTTCTTCTTCAGCGATATCGGTCAAGAATGCAATACTTCTTCTTCTTCAGCGATCTGGTAAGAATGCAGATCCCCTTCTTCTTCCGGGTATCTGGTAAAAGGTTTTTCTTCTTCTTCTTCTTCAGCGATCTCTGGTCAAAAAATGCAGATACTTCTTCTTCTTCTTCTTCAGCGATCTCTGGTCAAGAATGAAGATACTTCTTCTTCTTCTTCTTTTACGATCTCTGGTCAAGAAAAATACCCCTTTTTCTTCTTCTTCACGATATCTGGTCAAGAATGGTATTTCTTCTTCTTCTTCTTCTTCACGATCTCTGGTCAAGAATGCAGATACTTCTTCTTCTTCTTCTGCGATCTCTTAAGAATCAGATATTTCTTCTTCTTCTTTCAGCGATCTCTGGTCAAAATCAGATATTTCTTCTTCTTCTTCTTCGCGATCTGGGAAATGGTCCTTCTTCTTCTTCTCGGATCTTTCAGAATCGATACTTCTTCTTCTTCTTCTTCAGCGATCTCTGGGCAAGTAATATTTCTTCTTCTTCTTCTTCTTCCCGGATATCTGGGCAAGAATGCAGATATTTCTTCTTCTTCTTCTTCTTCACGCGATCTCTGGTCAAAAAAGAGATATTTCTTCTTCTTCTTCTTCCCGGATATCTGGTCAAGTCAGATACTTCTTCTTCTTCTTTTTTTTAGATATCTGGGAGAATGCGATCTTTTCTTCTTCTTCTTCTTTTCCGATCTCTGGTCAGAATGCAGATACTTCTTCTTCTTCTTCTTCTTGCGATATCTGGTCAAAATGCGAACTTCTTCTTCTTCTTCTTCTTCAGCGATCTCTGGTCAAAAATGGATACTTCTTCTTCTTCTTCTTCGCGATATCTGGTCAAAAATAATCTTCTTCTTCTTCAGCGTTTTGGTCAAAATGCAGATACTTCTTCTTCTTCTTCTTCTTCAGCGATCTCTGGTCAAGAATGCAGATACTTCTTCTTCTTCTTCTTCTTCTTCAGCGATCTCTGGTCAAAAATGCAAATTCTTCTTCTTCCGATCTCGGGCAAAAATCAGATACTTCTTCTTCTTCAGCGATCTCTGGTCAAAAATGCAGATACTTCTTTTTCTTCAGCGATATCTGGTAAGAATGCAGATATTTTTTCTTCTTCTTCTTCTTCAGCGATCCTCTGGGCAAGAATGCAGTTTTCTTCTTCTTCTTCGCATATTGGTAAGAATGAAATCTTTTTTTCTTTTTTTCTTCCGGGTATCGGTCAAGATGATTTTTTTTTTCTTCAGCGATCTCTTCAAGAATCAGATACTTCTTCTTCTTCTTTTTTTCTTCAGCGATCTCTGGTCAGAATGCAGATCTTCTTCTTCTTCTTCTTAGCGTTCTGGTCAAAAAATGCAGAATTTCTTCTTCTTTTCTTCTTCTTCAGCGATATCGGTCAAAAATGCAGATACTTCTTCTTCTTCTTCTTCAGCGATATCTGGTCAAGAATGCAGATCTTCTTCTTCTTCTTCTTCTTGGATCTCTGGTCAAAAATGCAGATACTTCTTCTTCTTTTCTTCTTGGATTTTGGTCAATAGATATTTCTTCTTCTTCCTTAGCGATACCTGGTCAAGAATCAGATTTTTCCTTCTTCTTCTTGCGATCTCTGGTCAAAATGAGATTTTCTTCTTCTTCTTCTTCAGCGATACCCGGCAGAATGCAATCTTCTTCTTCTTCTTCTTCTTAAAAATCTGGTCAAGGCGAATTTAAATTTCTTTTCTTCTTCCGGGTCTCGGGAGAATGCAGATATTTCTTCTTCTTCTTCTTCTTCTTCAGCGATCTCTGGTCAAAAATGCAGATCTTCTTCTTCTTCTTCTTCTTCAGGGTCTCTGGTCAGAAAGCAGTCCTTTTCTTCAAACGATCTCTGGTCAAGAATCGAAATTCTTCTTCTTCACGATCTCGGAAAATGCGATTTCTTCTTCTTCAGCGTTATCTGGTCAAGAATGCAGATACTTCTTCTTCTTCTTCTTCAGCGATCTCTGGTCAAAAAGAGATCTTCTTCCTTCATTATCTGGTCAAATCAGAAACTTCTTCTTCTTCTTCTTCTTCAGCGATCTCTGGTCAAGAATGCAGATACTTCTACTTCTTTTCTTCTTCTTCAAGGTCTCTGGTCAAGTCAAAATTTTCTTCTTCTTCTTCCAGCGTCTCTGGTCAAGAATCGATTTCCCTTTTTCTTCTTCTTCAGCGATCTCTGGTCAAGATGATTTTCTTCTTCTTCTTCTTCTTCTTCGCGATACCTGGTCAAAAATGCAGATACTTCTTCTTCTTCTTCTTCGCGTTATCTGGTCAAGAATGCAAACTTCTTCTTCTTCTTCTTCGCGATCTCTGGTCAAGAATGCAGATACTTCTTCTTCTTCTTCTTCAGCGATATCTGGTAAAAAAGCTTTTTCTTCTTCTTCTTCTTCTTCTTCCCATTTCTTCAAAAAGGGGATACTTCTTCTTCTTCTTCCCGCGATCTCTGGTCAAATGAGATTTCTTCTTCTTCTTCTTCTTCAGCGATCTCTGGTCAAAAATGCAGAACTTTTTTTCTTCTTTTCTTCTTCTTAGCGATCTCTGGTAAAAAGAGATACTTCTTCTTCTTCTTCAGGGTCTCTGGTCAAAAATGAATACTTCTTCTTCTTCAGTGATCTCTGGTCAAAAATGCAGATCTTCTTCTTCTTTTGCGTCTCGGTAAGAATCAGTCTTCTTCTTCTTCTTCAGCGATCTCTGGTCAAGAATGCAGATACTTCTTCTTCTTCTTCTTCAGCGATCTCTGGTCAAAAATACAGATACTTCTTCTTCTTCTTCTTCTTCCCCGATATCTGGTCAAGAATGCAGATCTTCTTCTTCTTCTTCTTCTTCCTTCGGATATCTGGTCAAAAGCAATACTTCTTTTCTTCAGTGATCTTTTGGGCAAAAATGCAGATACTTTCCTTTCTAGGGTATCTGGTCAAGTCAGATACTTCTTTTCTTCAGCGATCTCTGGTCAAAAATGAAGATACTTCTTCTTCTTCTTCTTCTTCAGCGATATCGGTCAAGAATCAGATATTTCTTCTTCTTCTTTTCTTCTTCAGCGATCTCTGGTCAAAAAACAGATTTTTTTTTTCTTCAGTGTTTTGGGCAAAAATGCAGATACTTCTTCTTCTTCAGCGATATCTGGTCAAAAATGCAGATACCCCTTTTTCTTCTTCTTCAGCGATCTCTGGTCAAAAATGCAGATCTTCTTTTCTTCTTCTTCTTACATATCTGGTAAATGCGATACTTCTTCTTCTTCTTCTTCAGGGTCTCTGGTCAAATCGATACTTCTTCTTCTTCTTCTTCTTCTTCCCGCGATCTCTGGTCAAGTGCAGATACTTCTTCTTCTTCCTTCTTTTTTCCGGGGTCTCTGGTCAAGAATGCAGATCTTCCTTCTTCTTCAAGGAAAATGGTCAAAAAGAGATACTTCTTCTTCTTCTTGCGATATCTTGAATGAATCTTCTTCTTTAGCGATATCTGGTCAAGAATGCAGATACTTCTTTTCTTCTTAGCGATCTCTTCAAGAATGAGATACTTCTTCTTCTTGGTATCTGGTCAAAATGCAGATATTCTTCTTCTTTTCAAACGTCTCTGGTCAAAAATGCAGATCTTCTTCTTCTTCTTCAGCGATCTCTGGTCAGAATCAGATACTTCTTCTTCTTCTTCTTCAGCGATCTCTGGTAGAATGCAGATCTTCTTCTTCTTCTTCTTCTTCTTTAGGGTATCTGGGCAAGAATGCAGGCTTCTTCTTCTTCAGTGATCTTTGGTCAAAAATGCAGATCTTCTTCTTCTTCTTCTTCCGGGTCTCTGGTCAGAATGCAGATCTTCTTCTTCTTCTTCTTCTTCAAGGGTCTCTGGTCAAGAATGCAGATACTTCTTCTTCCGATCTCTGGTCAAGAATCGAAAACTTCTTCTTCTTCTTCTTTTGCATCTCTGGTCAAGAATGCAGATCTTCTTCTTCTTCTTCTTCCTTTTCAGTGATTTTGGTCAAAAATGCAGATACTTCTTCTTCTTAGCGATTTTGGTCAAAAAGAAATGCTTCTTCTTCTTCTTCTTCTCGCGATATCTGGTCAAAATGAATCTTTTCTTCTTCTTCTTCTACGCATATCTGGTCAAGTGCAGATATTTTTCTTCTTCTTCTTCTTCTTCAGGGTCTCTTCAAAAATGCAATCTTCTTCTTCTTTGATTCTGGTCAGAATCAATACTTCTTCTTCTTCAGGATATCTGGTCAAAAATGGGAAATTTCTTCTTCTTCTTCTTCTTCGGGTCTCTGGTCAAAATGAATATTCTTCTTTTTTTCTTCTTCTTCGGATATTTTAAAATAGATCTCTTTTTTCTTTTTGGGGTCTCGGTCAAGAATGCAGATACCTTCTTCTTCTTCTTCTTCTTCGCGATATCCAAAAAATGCAGATTTCTTCTTCTTCTTCTTCTTCTTCAGCGATCTGTCGAATGCAGATCTTCTTCTTCTTCTTCCGGGGTATATGGTCAAAATGCAGATACTTCCTTTCTTCAGGGTATCTTGAATGCAGATACTTCTTCTTTTCTTCTTCTTCTTCAGGGTTTTGTCCAGAATGGGTACTTCTTCTTCTTCTTCTTCTTCTTTGGGGTCTCTGGTCAAAATAAAATCTTCTTCTTCTTCTTCAGCGATATATGGTCAAAAATGCAGATCTTCTTCTTCTTCAGCGATATCTGGTCAGAATGCGATACTTCTTCTTCTTCTTCGGATCTCTGGTAGAATGCAATCTTCTTCTTCTTCTTCAGCGATCTCTGGTCAAAAATCAGATACTTCTTCTTCTTCTTCTTCACGATCTCTGGTCAGAATGCGATATTCTTCTTCTTCTTCTTCAGCGATATCTGGTCAAGAATGCAGATATTTCTTCTTCTTCTTCAGCGATATCTGGTCAAGAATGCAGATACTTCTTCTTCTTCTTCTTTAAAGGGTATCTTGAATGCAGATACTTCTTCTTCTTCTTCCGATCTCTGGTCAAAAATGCAGATATTTCTTCTTCCCGATAAGGAAAGAATGCGATATTTTTTTTTCTTCTTCAAACGATTTTGGTCAGAATGCAGATACTTCTTCTTCAGCGATATCTGGTCAAAAATCAGAAACTTCTTCTTCAGTGATCTCTGGTCAAGAAAAGATACTTCTTTTTTTGGATATCTGGTCAAGAATGCAGATACTTCTTCTTCGCGATATCTGGTCAAAATGAATCTACTTCTTCTTCTTCTTCTTTTCTGGGCAAAATGCAGATATTTCTTTTTCTTCTTTTCGGATCTCTGGTCAAAAATGCAGATACTTCTTCTTCTTCAGCGGTATCTGGTCGAATCAGTCTTCTTCTTCTTCACGATTTGTCAAAAAAACAGATACTTCTTCTTCTTCAGTGATCTCTGGTCAAAATGCAGATCTTCTTCTTCTTCTTCTTCTTCGCGATCTCTGGTCAAAAATGCAGATATTTCTTCTTCTTCTTCTTCTTCTTCAAACGTATCGGTCAAATGCAGATCTTCTTCTTCTTCTTCTTCTGGGTATCTGGTCAAATGCAATCCTTCTTCTTCTTCTTATACAGCGATCTCTGGTCGAAACAGTACTTCTTCTTCTTCAGCGATATCTGGTCAAGAATGGTCTTCTTCTTCTTCTTCAGTGATCTCTGGTCAGAATAGATATTTTTTTTCTTCACGATATCTGGTCAAGAATGCAATCTTCTTCTTCTTCTTCAGTGATTCCGGTCAAAAATGCAGATACTTCTTCTTCTTCTTCAGCGATCTCTGGTCAAAAATGCAGATGTTTCTTCTTCTTCACGATATCTGGACAAAAATGCAGATATTTCTTCTTCTTCTTCCAATCTCTGGTCAAAAATCAGATACTTCTTCTTCTTCAGCGATATCGGGCAAAAAATCAGATCTTCTTCTTCTTATGATCTCTGGTCAAGAATGCAGATACTTCTTCTTCTTCAGCGGTATCTGGTCAAAAAATGCAGTATTTTTTTTCTTCTTCTTCAGCGATCTCTGGTCAAGAATGCAGATACTTCTTCTTCCGCGGTATCTTCAAGAATGCAATACTTCTTCTTCTTCAGCGATATCTGGTCAAGAATGCGATCTTCTACTTCTTCACGATATCTGGTCAAGAATCGATCTTCTTCTTCTTTTTCTTCTTCAGCGATCTCTGGTCAAAATGCAGATATTTCTTCTTCTTCTTCTTCTTCTTCAGCGATATCTGGTCAAGAATGCAGATATTTCTTCTTCTTCTTCTTCTTCTTCCGGGTATCTGGTAGAATGCAGATTTTCTTCTTCTTCTTCTTCTTCTTCAACGTATCTGGTCAAAAATGCAGATATTTCTTCTTCTTCTTCTTCTTCTTAGGGTATCTGGTCAAAAATGCAGATATTTCTTCTTCTTCTTCTTCTTCCAGTGATATCGGTCAGAATGCAGATACTTTTTCTTCTTCTTCTTCCGCGATATCTGGTCAAAATGCAGATATTTCTTCTTCTTCTTCTTCTTCAGCGATATCTGGTCAAGAATGCAGATATTTCTTCTTCTTCTTCTTCTTCAAGGTATCTGGTCAAGAATGCGAATTTCTTCTTCTTCTTCTTCTTGGGGATCTCTGGTCAAAATGCAGATCTTCTTCTTCTTCTTCAGGGTATCTGGTCGAATGCAGATCTTCTTCTTCTTCTTCACTATATCGGTCAAAAATGGATACTTCTTCTTCTTCAGGGTCTCTGGTCAAAAATCGATACTTCTTCTTCTTCTTCTTAGCGATCTCTGGTCAAAAATACAGTTTCTTCTTCTTCTTCTTCAGGGTCTCTGGTCAAGAATGCAGATACTTCTTCTTCTTCTTCTTCAGCGATCTCTGGTCAAAATGCAGTACTTCTTTTTTTTTTTCTTCTTCAGGGTCTCTGGTCAAAATGAATTTCTTCTTCTTCTTCTTCTTCTTCAGCGATATCTGGTCAAGAATGCAGATCTTCTTCTTCTTCTTCTTCTTCAGGGTATCTGGGCAAAAAATGGATCTTCTTTTTCTTCGTGATATCTGGTCAAGAATTCAGATCTTCTTCTTTTTCAACGATATCGGTCAAAATGCAGATACTTCTTCTTCTTCTTCTTCTTCTTGGATATCGGGCAGAATCAATCTTCTTCTTCTTCTTCTTCAGCGATCTCTGGTCAAGGCGGCTTTTTTCTTCTTCTTCAGCGATTTTGGTAAAAATGCAGATATTTCTTCTTCTTCTTCTTCAGCGATCTCTGGTCAAGAATGCAATCTTCTTCTTCTTCTTCTTCTTCAGGGTTCTGGTCAGAATCGATACTTCTTCTTCTTCTTCTTCTTCTTCAGCGATATCTGGTCAAGAATGCAGATCTTCTTCTTCTTCTTCTTCTTCGCGTATCTGGTCAAAAATCAGATACTTCTTCTTCTTCTTCTTCTTCAGGTTTTGGTCAAAAATGCAGTTTTTTTTTTCTTCAGGTTATCTGGTCAAAAATGCAGTCTTTTCTTCTTCTTCTTCTTCAGCGATCTCTGGTCAGAATCAATATTTCTTCTTCTTCTTCTTCTTCTTCAGCGATTTTGGTCAGAATGCAGATATTTCTTCTTCTTCTTCTTCCCAAAGGTCTCTGGTAAAATGCAGATACTTCTTCTTACGATATCTGGTCAAGAATGCAGATACTTCTTCTTCTTCTTCTTCTTCACGATATCGGTCAAAAATGCAGATACTTCTTCTTCTTTTCTTCTTCAGCGATCTCTGGTCAAGAATGCAGTACTTCTTCTTCTTCCAGCGATATCTGGTCAGTCAGATACTTCTTCTTCTTCTTCTTCCCGCGATCTCTGGTCAAATGCAGATCTTCTTCTTCTTCTTCTTCTTTTGCGATCTCTGGTCAAAAATGAGATACCCTTTTTCTTCTTCTTCAGCGATCTCTGGTCAAAAAATGCAAATCTTCTTCTTCTTTTCCGGGGTATCTGGTCAAAATGCTGATCCTTCTTCTTCTTCTTCCTCAGCGATATCTGGTCAGAATGCAGATACTTCTTCTTCTTTAAAACGATATCTGGTCAAAAATCAGATACTTCTTCTTCTTCTTCAGCGATCTCTGGTCAAGAATCAATACTTCTTCTTCTTCTTCTTCTTCTTCTTCAGCGATATCTGGTCAAGAATGCAGATCTTCTTCTTCTTCTTCTTCTTCTTCTTAGGATATCTGGTCAAGAATGCAATCTTCTTCTTCTTCTTCTTCTTCTTCTTCAGGGTATCTGGTCAAAATGCAATACTTCTTCTTCTTCTTCTTCAATCTCTGTCAAAATGCAGATACTTCTTCTTCTTCTTCTTCTTCTTCTTCAGGGTATCTGGTCAAGTGAATTTTTTTTTTCTTCTTCTTCTTCTTCAGCGATATCTGGTCAGAATGCAGATCTTCTTCTTCTTCAGTGATCTTTGGTCAGTGCAGATACTTCTTCTTCTTCTTCTTCAGCATATCTGGTCAAAAATGAATCTTCTTCTTCTTCTTCTTCAGCGATTTTTGGTCAAAATGCAGATCTTCTTTTTTCTTCTCAGCGATATCTTAAAAATGCAGATACTTCTTCTTCTTCTTCTTCTCAGCGTATCTGGTCAAAAATGCAGATCTTCTTCTTCTTCTTCTTCAGCGATCTCTGGTCAAAATGCAGATATTTTTTCTTCTTCTTCTTCTTCAGGATATCTGGTCAGAATGCGTCTTCTTCTTCTTCTTCTTCTGCGATATTGGTCAAAAATGCAGATCTTCTTCTTCTTCTTCTTCTACAGCGATCTCTGGTCAAAAATGCGATATTTCTTCTTCTTCAGCGATATCTGGTCAAAAAAGCAGATCTTCTTCTTCTTCTTCTTCTTCAGCGATCTCTGGTCAAGAATGCAGATATTTCTTCTTCTTCTTCTTCTTCTACGGATATCTGGACAAAATCGATATTTTTTTTCTTCTTCTTCAGCGATCTCTGGTCAAAATGCAGATACTTCTTCTTCTTCAGCAATATCTGGTCAAGAATGCAGAAACTTCTTCTTCTTCAGTGATCTCTGGTCAAAATCAGATACTTCTTCTTCTTCGCGATATATGGTCAAGAAAAGCAGATACTTTTCTTCTTCTTCTTCTTGGATTTTTGGTCAAGAATGCAGATACTACTTCTTCTTCTTCTTCTTCAGCGATATCTGGTCAAAAAATGCAGATTTTCTTCTTCTTCTTCTTCAGCGATCTCTGGTCAGAATGAGATACTTCTTCTTCTTCAGCGGTATCTGGTCAGAATGCGTATTTCTTCTTCTTAGCGATATCTGGTCAAAAATGCAGATACTTCTTCTTCTTCAGTGATCTCTGGTCAAAATGCAGATCTTCTTCTTCTTCCTTCCAAGCGATCTCTGGTCAAGAAAGCAGATATTTCTTCTTCTTTTCTTCTTCAGCGATATCTTCAAAATCGAACTTCTTCTTCTTCTTCTTCCGGATCTCTGGTAAAAAAGCAGATATTTCTTCTTCTTCAGCGATATCTGGTCAAAAATGCAGATTTTTTTTTTCTTCAGCGATATCTGGTCAAAAATGCAGATACCCTTTTTCTTCTTCAGTGATCTCTGGTCAAAAATCAATCTTCTTCTTCTTACGATATCTTAAAAATGCGAATTTTTTTTTCTTCTTCAGGGTATCTGGTCAAAAATCAGATCTTCTTCTTCAGCGTTCTGGTGAATAAAAAACCACTTCTTCTTCTTCTTCTTCAGGTATCTGGTCAAAAATGCAGATATTTTTTCTTCTTCTTCTTGCGATCTCTGGTCAAGAATGCAGATACTTCTTCTTCTTCGGGTATCTGGTCAAGAATGCAGATACCCTTTTTCTTCAGCGATATCTGGTCAAGAATGCAGATACCCTTTTTCTTCAGCGATATCTGGTCAAAATCAGATACTTCTTCTTCTTCTTCTTCTTCTTCCGGGTCTCTGGTCAAAAATGCAGATATTTCTTCTTCTTCTTCTTCAGGATCTCGGGCAAAAATACAGATCTTCTTCTTCTTCAGCGGTATCTGGTCAAAAATGCAGATACTTCTTCCTTCACGATATCTGGTCAAAATGCAGATTTCCCTTTTTCTTCAGCGATCTCTGGTAAAAATGCAGATACTTCTTCTTCTTCAGGATCTCTGGTCAGAATAAAATCTTCTTCTTCTTAAACGATCTCTGGTCAAGAATAGATACTTCTTCTTCAAGATATCTGGTCAAAGAATAATTTTTCTTCTTCTTCTTTTGGGGTATCTGGTCAAAAATGCAGATATTTCTTCTTCTTCTTCTTCAGCGATCTCTGGTCAAGAATGCAATCTTCTTCTTCTTCAAACGGTATCTGGTCAAAAATGCAGATACCCTTTTTCTTCAGCGATATCTGGTCAAAAATGCAGATACTTCTTCTTCTTTGGGGTATCTGGTCAAAAATGAAAATTTTTTTTTTCTTCTTCTTCTTCTTCGCGATCTCTGGTCAAAAATGGATATTTCTTCTTCTTCTTCTTCAGCGATCTTGGTCAAGAATCGATACTTCTTCTTCTTCAGCGGTATCTTTGAATGCAGATACTTCTTCTTCTTCAGGGTATCTGGTCAGAATAGATACTTCTTCTTCTTCAGCGATATCGGTCAAGAATCGAAACTTCTTCTTCTTCTTCCCTTTTAGGATATCTGGTCAAAAATGCAGATACTTCTTCTTCTTCTTCTTCTTCTTCAACGATATCTGGTCAAAAATGCAGATCTTCTTTTCTTCTTATCGCGATCTCTGGTCAAGTGAATTTTCTTCTTCTTCAGCGATATCTGGTCAAGAATGCAGATATTTCTTCTTCTTCTTCTTAACGTTTTGGTAAAAAATGCAGATCTTCTTCTTCTTCTTCTTTTTTTTACGTCTCTGGTAAAAATGAAAAAACCCTTTTTCTTCAGTGATCTCTGGGCAAGAATCAATTTCCCTTTTTCTTCTTCTTCAGCGATCTCTGGTCAAGAAAGATACTTCTTCTTCTTCTTCTTTTTTCGGATATCTGGTAAGAATGCAGATATTTCTTCTTCTTCTTCTTCAGCGATCTCTGGTCAAGAATGCAGTCTTTTTTTTCTTTTCGCGATATCTGGTCAAGAATGCAGATCTTTCCCTTTTCCACTTCTTCAGCGATCTCTGGTCAAGAATGCAGATACCCTTTTTCTTCTTCAGCGATATCTGGTCAAATGCTGATACTTCTTCTTTTCTTCTTCTTCACGATATCTGGTCAAAATGCAGATACTTCTTTTCTTCAGCGATCTCTGGTCAGAATGAATCTTCTTCTTCACGATTCTGGTCAAAAAGGATATCTTCTTCTTCAGCGATATCTGGTCAGAATCAGTCTACTTCTTCTTCTTCAGCGATATCTGGTAAAAATGCAGATATTTCTTCTTCTTCTTCTTCAGCGATCTCTGGTCAAAAATGCAGATTTCTTCTTCTTCAGCGTTCTGGTCAGAATGCAGATACTTCTTCTTCAGTGATCTCTGGTCAAGAATCATATCTTCTTCTCAGCGACTTGGGCAAGAATGAATTTTTTTTCCCCCTTTTTCTTCAGCGATTCTGGTCAAGAATGAGATATTTTTTTCTTCTTCTTTTTTTTCAGCGATTCTGGTCAAGAATGCAGATATTTTCTTCTTCTTCTTCTTCAGGATTCTGGTCAAGAATGAATCTTCTTCTTCTTTTCCCCGCGATTCTGGTCAAAAATGGGATATTCTTCTTCTTTTGAAATTGGTCAAGAATGAGATTTTTCCTTTCCAGGTTCTGGTCAAGAATGCAGATATTCTTCTTCTTCCCGGATTTTTGGTCAAGGGCAAAATATTCTTCTTCTTTTCTTTTGCGATCTCTGGTCAAGAATGGATATTTTCTTCAGGATTGGTCAAGAATGGAAAACTTCTTCTTCTTTTTCTTCTTCAGGTTCTGGGCAAAATAGATCTTCTTTTTCTTATACGGTTCTGGGCAAGAATGCAGATTTTTTCTTCCTATCTGGTCAAGAAGAGATACTTCTTCTTTTCTTCCCCCGATCTCTGGTCAAGAATAGATACTTCTTCTTCTTCTTTTCCTCTGGTCAAAAATGCAGATCTTCTTCTTCTTCTTCTTTTCAGGATCTCTGGTCAGAATGCAGATATTTTCTTTTCAGGATCTTAAGAATGCGAATTTTTTTTTTTCCTTCTTAAAAATCTTCCTTCTTCAGTGATCTCGGGGCAGAATCGATACTTCTTCTTCTTCAAACGATTCTGGTCAAGAATGCAGATACTTTTTCTTCTTCTTCTTCAGCGATCTCTGGTCAAGAATGCAGATACTTCTTCTTCTTCTTCTTCAGGATTCTGGTCAAGAATGCAGATACTTCTTCTTCTTCAGGATTCTGGTCAAATCAGATACTTTTTCTTTTTCTTCCCCTTTTTTCGTGAGATTTTTTTTCTTTTGGTTTTGGGAATGCAGATATTTTTTTTCTTCTTCAGCGATATCTGGTCAGAATGCAGATCTTCTTCTTCTTCTTCAGCGATTCTGGTCAAGAATGCAGATACTTCTTCTTTTCAGTGATCTCTGGTCAAAACAAAATTTCCCTTTTTTCTTAGGGTTCTGGTCAAAATGCAGATATTTTTTTCTTTTTTTTCAGGATTCTGGTGAATAGATACTTCTTCTTCTTTTTTTCGCACTGGTCAAAATGCAGATACTTCTTCTTCTTCAGGATCTGGGCAAAATCAGATACCCCCTTTTTCTTCTTCAGGATTCTGGTCAAAATGCAGATTTTTTTTTTCTTTCAGCGATTCTGGTCAAAAATAGATATTTTTTCTTCTTCAGGGTTCTGGTCAAAAATGCAGATACTTCTTCTTCTTCTTCAGCGTTCTGGTCAATAAGATACTTCTTTTCTTCAGGATTTTGGGCAAGAATGGGTACTTCTTCTTCTTCTTCTTTTCAGCGATTCTGGTAAGTGAATCTTCTTCTTCTTCAGGATCTCTGGTCAGAATGCGAATTTTTTTTTTTTCTTTTCTTCAGGGTTTTGGTCAAAAAATGAATCTTCTTCTTCTTCAGCGATATCGGTAAAATGCAGATATTTTTTTTTTCTTCAGCGATTCCCGGTCAAATCGAACCTTTTCTTAGGATTCCCCAAAATCCCGAATTCTTTTTTCTTTTTTTCAGGGTTCTGGTCAAGAATGCAGTTTTCCCCTTTTCCCGGATTCGGTCAAAAATGGATACTTTTTCTTCTTCTTTTAATCTCTGGTCAAAAATGCAGATATTTTCTTTTTCTTCTTTTTTAGGGTACTTAAAAAAAGCAGATATTTTTTTCTTCTTCAGGATTCTTAAAATCAGATATTTTTTTCCTTTTCTTCAGGGTTTTGGGCAAAAATGCAAACTTCTTCTTTTCGGATTCTGGGCAAGAATGCGAACTTCTTCTTCTTTAAAGGGTTCTGGTCAAAATGCAGATATTTTTTTCTTCTTCAGGAAACTGGTCAAGAATGGATACTTTTTCTTCTTTTCCCATTCTTAGGTGGATACTTCTTCTTCTTCAGTGATCTCGGTAGAATGAGATACTTTTCTTCTTCTTTTTCCATTCCAAAAATGGAAAATTTTTTTTTCTTCTTTGGGATTCTTAAGAATGGGTACCCCCTTCTTTTTCAGGATCTCTTAAAAAGCAATTTCTTGTGGCAACTGGCAGAATCGATCTTTTTTCTTCTTCTTCAGCGACTGGTGAATGCCAGTTTTTCTTTTTCCAGGACTTGGGAAGGAAAAGCAGTTTTTCTTTCCCCTTTCACGATTTGGTCGATTTCTACTTCTTTTTTTGGTCCTGGTCGAATGAATCTTCTTCTTCTTTTCAAGGGGTCTCTGGTAAATCGATTTCTTTTTTCTTCTTTTCACAAATTTGGTCAAGAATAGAACCCCTTTTCTTTTTGGATCCGGTCAGAATGCAGATACTTTTTTCTTTTTTTCCGGAAACCGGAAGAGAGATCTTTTAAAATTTTCCAAAGGGTTCTGGTAAAAATGCAGATACTTCTTCTTCTTCAGCGATCTCTGGTCATTCGCTTAATTTACTGTGGACCACAAACTGGGCAGTCAGCTTCAGATCTGTCAGGTTTCCCAAAGCTTAGTTTTCAGGTCAACTGGGTGTGGTCACATGTTGCTTCTCAGTTCCCCAGGTGAGGACAGTATTGTAGGATATGCTCGGTGTCTGTTTGCCTGCTGACACTGGCAGAGGCTGTTTGACTTATTCCTAGTCTATATAAGTGTGTGTTAAGTCTGCAGTGTCCGGTGCGTAGTCGAAATATAATGTCCTGGTCTGTTCTGCTTAGGTCTTTGAGGAAGTATTTTCCATAATCATATCCAGTGTATGAATGCAGATACAAATGTAGCGTATGATACTCTATCTCACTATACACTCAAAAAATTGTGAAATCACAGGAAATAGAGAAGTCAGGCGCAGCCACAGTGACAACGTGCGCCAGGTTCAGGAGCTGGCACTGATTAAAACCCTGCCTCATTTCCACGTGGTAACCATAGAAGACAGAGGATCGTGTTTGGCTAAATGGGTAGGGATCGAGAGAGAAACTACTCTGGTATAAGTAGCGATGCAGACGTAGTTACGTTCTATGTAGTCTTCTCGCAACACAAACGATCAGCATCCTAGAGTGACTGTTTCTGCAAGTCTCTCCTGGCCGATAGGAAAAGCTGAATAAATAAAAACGAACAGTGAGAATGTACAAGGTATGAGTTGTCAAGAAGTATGTCTCATCGAAACAATGGTGGCAGGAAATGTGCTAGCTCTCGACAAGATTCGATGGAAAAGGTGCAACGGGCGCGACGACACAAGGGAAGATTGCTATTAACTCTGTACCAAAAGGCGAAGCACAGAAACATTTATTGGGTAAGGTTGGCAGAGCGTAAATCCTAGAGTTTGCGCTCTGTGCCTATCGAAACGTCCTTCACTGAAACCACCGGGCACGGTACTATTGCATTGACAATTAACATTCCCCCAAAAACTGGGGTGTGTGATGGTGGTGAGTGAAAAATTTAAGTTGCATTGCGAGAAGATATAATATTAGTATACTTGTCGTCAGTAAAATGAGAAGATATCATATTAGTATCATTGGCGTCAGTGAAATGTGAAGATATAATATTAGTATACTTGGCGTCAGTGAAATGTGAAGATATCATATTAGTATCATTGGCGTCAGTGAAATGAGAAGATATCATAATAGTATACTTGGCGTCAGTGAAATGAGAAGATATCACATTAGTATACTTGGCGTCAGTGAAATGTGAAGATATAATATTAGTATACTTGGCGTCAGTGAAATGAGAAGATATCATATTAGTATCATTGGCGTCAGTGAAATGAGAAGATATCATAATAGTATACTTGGCGTCAGTGAAATGAGAAGATATCATATTAGTATACTTGGCGTCAGTGAAATGAGAAGATATCATATTAGTATACTTGGCGTCAGTGAAATGAGAAGATATCATATTAGTAAACTTGGCGTCAGTGAAATGAGAAGATATCATATTAGTATACTTGGCGTCAGTGAAATGAGAAGATATCATATTAGTATACTTGGCGTCAGGGAAATGAGAAGATATCATATTAGTATACTTGGCGTCAGTGAAATGTGAAGATATCATATTAGAATCATTGGCGTCAGTGAAATGAGAAGATATCATATTAGTATACTTGGCGTCAGTGAAATGAGAAGATATCATAATAGTAAACTTGGCGTCAGTGAAATGAGAAGATATCATATTAGTATACTTGGCGTTAGTGAAATGAGAAGATATCATATTAGTATACTTGGCGTCAGTGAAATGAGAAGATATCATATTAGTTTACTTGGCGTCAGTGAAATGAGAAGATATCATATTAGTATCATTGGCGTCAGTGAAATGAGAAGATATCATTAGTATACTTGGCGTCGGTGAAAAAACAAAAATGCCGGAACTAAGGGAATCAATGCCAGGCATACTAAAAATAAGGGCAGCAAGAAAAACTTCGAAAGAAGACAATGTATGGAGGTCATCATCTTACAGGACACAGACTAAAATCAATTAATACAAATTAAATGTACGCTCAGTTTTACTGTATGGAACAGAGATATTGAAAACAAGTGCTAAGTACAAAATAATGCTCTGGTATCGAGTACCACACAGATATTCTTCTTCTTCTTCTTTGCGTTCGTTCTTTACGACCAATTGTAATCACTCTTTGTGATATGTTTGATCTTTGCCAAGAACGTGTATACGTTGCACATTGGTTTGTAGGCCCCTAAACGCATAGATTTCTACACGTTTATGACACATGCATCCGATTTCATCCAAACCTCCTTAGTCGCCTCTTACGACATGCATGTCAGGTAACAGTGGTTCTATTCTTTACACCCCAAATTTGGGCCCGTAACCACTCTGGCGACAGAGATATTAAAACCAAGTACAAAATAATGCTCTGGTATCGACTACCACAGAGATATTGAAACCAAGTACAAAAGAATGCTCTGGTATCGAATACTACAGAGATATTGAAAACAAGTACCAAAAAATGCTCTGGTATCGAACACTAAAAATAGTATAATAATAATAGCCTTCCATCGAAAGCGGTGATGACAACATCCTCAGAAGTGTGCTGTTGCACCTCTCTGGTGTGTGCGGAGGTGACTGTAGAGTTCAATCAGTGAACACAATTCCCTACCACGGGTGGGGCATACATGTGCGTGTTGTGTGTTCTGTCTTTTCACTGAGCTCGCTTTCTTTGTGCCTCAACGGCAACGATGACTCTCAGCTTTGCATGTTCCTCGTGTTGTTACAGCGTCAGATTTGATGATCTTACGCCAGGGATTCCCAGCACGTGGTTTCTCTATCGAAGCATTTCAGAGGCACTTTAAGAGTTTCTTTGCGTTTTTGTACCGTCCACCAGCATAACGTTCGCCACTTCAAGCTCGTCATACATCAACTGTTTTGGGATGCGTTTATCAGGCATCCAAGCATCATGACTGGCCTATCTCACTGGTGCCTTCTGCAACAAATTATAACGAGTACAGAGAAAGAGGATCCAAGCATCATGACTGGCCTATCTCACTGGTGCCTTCTGCAACAAATTATAACGAGTACAGAGAAAGAGGATAACCACGCAAAAGTGGAATCGACGGCATCAAGAATAGACTTTACAAAATGAATAAGAGCTTACAAAGTGCCTTAGAACAAGGACAAACACGATCACTACCCCCTTCCCCATCATCAACACTTCTGTATATAGTAAATGCTGGAATAGACAAGAGTGCGTTAACTAGCTTTGCCATCCAACAGTCAACAGATGTTACGTGACATTTCGTACACGTTAATTACGATTTCCACTTTTATGTAGCGCAGGTAAATTAAAGTTCTCACCTGTACCTGGACCATGTACAAATTACATTTGATATTTAACTCTTATTTGTAAAAAAATGAAGTTCATCTGCACAAGTAACCAAGATTCCGAAAGGCTAATTATGTTCATCATAATTCAGTAACAAAATTGACATTGAAGTGGGATGCAAAAGGTTCAAGAAAGAGAGGACGACCTAAATAAAGTTTAACGTGTATTTATTATGTTATACATTAAAATATAGCAACCAAAAACCATGATTTATCCGGAAAAAATGTCTGGCTCCACCAACAAAAATGATCACGAGCCGCCACTGAGATATAGTATAGATTATGTTTTTTTTGTTACTTTGTTTTTCTTTTGTACTTTTAATTTCTCAATTCATGTTATTTAATATTGACAGCAGCACTGTATCATCATCATATCTTAGCTCGTTTACTTCAGTTAGTTCAGACTGTATCATCATCATATATTAGCTCGTTTACTTCAATTAAGTTCAGACTGTATCATCATCATATCTTAGCTCGCTTACTTCAATTTAGTTCAGACTGTAAAGGAATCATATTCTTATGTTCCGCTATTACTACTACTACTGCTGCTGCCGCAACTACTAATGCTAGGCTACTACTACTACTACTAGTGCTGTTACTTCTGCTGTTACTGCTACTACTACTCCAAATTCTACTCTGCTACTACTATTACTATTAGTACTACTACTACTATTACTACTACTACTATTACTACTACTACTACTATTACTACTACTACTATTACTACTGCCTCTACTATTACTACTGCCTCTACTATTACTACTACTACTACTACTACTACTATTACTACTACTACTACTATTATTACTACTACTACTATTACTATTTCCCTCTACTATTACTACTACTACTACTACTACTACTACTATTACTACTACTACTACTATTATTACTACTACTACTATTACTACTTCCTCTACTATTACTACTACTACTACTACTACTACTACTATTACTACTACTACTATTACTACTACTACTATTACTACTACCTCTACTATTACTACTACTACTACTATTACTACTACTACTACTGCTACTACTACTACTACTACTACTACAACAACAACTACTACTACTACTGCTTCTGCTGCTAATGTTATTACTACTAAACTTCCATCCTCTCATGAAGAACACAATAACACACACCTGCTGGCACGGCACTTGATGATGATTCTAATATACAAACATTAACCTATATCTATATACTCAGTTGGTAGTGAACTGGAAGAAGAAGAAGAAGGAAGACAGATTGAGTGTTAGTTTGACCTTAACCATTTGACATTTCTAATCATAACACCAGTCTCTGTTCTGACAACCAGGGAGACCAAGCATGTCAACGATTCATCAACTGTCCCCAGCGGACATAACTCTACATTACTATCGACGGCTAACATTAGATGGATTGTCTCTCTTATATAAAGAAATTTTAGTCCTTCGTTTCTCAAAATAAATAGAGAATTTTGACATGTCCATGGGTGTATACATAATATTTTCCAGGAGAGTTTGCAAGATGTAAAAAAATAATTGTAGGTGGTAATTTCTTCTTCTTCTTCTTTGCGTTCATAGTTCAGAGTTCATAAGTACGGTTCCAACTTCACTGCAAAGAGTCACCCCATAATTGCTCCGTTCCTGTGCCAATGAAAATCACGAAATGCTAACAACTGTGAAATGTTTCCTGTGTGAACTAACTCCAGAATGAAACAGCCGCGTACCACCACAAAAGCAACCTGCTCCGCATAAAATGCATATGGCCGTCGCTAATGTAGCAACACCAAACTGTTCATCACTTGAATTGCAATTCTTGTCGAAGGAACATCAATCATGACAAAATCCAGCTTTCTGCACCAGCAATATAACTGCATACGATAGATTGAGCTTGTTCGTCATAACCGCTGTCCGCCATTTTCTTAATACACACTAACACACAACAAACGCACGGTTGACACAGCAAAAAGCATTCCATGTAACATTCATAGCTCACAGCGTTGCTCAAGCACTAACTCAGTAGCTCGGCAAACGCAACCGGAAAATACTCAACCAATCTTTGCATTCGTTCTTTCCTACCAATTTTAATCACTCTTCGTGATATGTTTGATCTTTGCCAAGAACGTGTATACGTTGTACATTGATTTAGTAGACCGCTAAATGCATAGACTTCTACGCGTTTAGGACATGTGCATCCGATTTCAGCCAAACCTCCTTAGCCTCCTCTTACCACATTCGTGGCAGGTAACAGTGGTTCTATTCTTTACACCCCAAATTTGGGCCCCGGTAACCACTCGGGCGGGCCCCAGTAACCACTCAGGCGATTGGTAATTTGATAAGCAGAAATGGAGAAGACAAATGACAAGATTAGCATAAAACTGTTTTACCAAAAAAAACATTTCCAGAGGTGTCACCTTTCCCTCCCTTTACGTTACCTCATAAACGCACATGGATATGTCATATCACCTTATATCCATATTACTTTGGTAGGATTAGCTGTGTTAGGTCAGTCTATACCTCTCTGTTTCTCCGCCGTCGATTGTCTGTGACATCTTACAGTGTTTGTATCTTATTTGACACATACAAAAATGATATATACATATTTCTTCACTGTTCTCTAAATAATCGTTGTAGATTCGATGTGTTTTTCTATGCCAGTTAATTGTGTCGGTTCTGTTATCATACTCGTGTTTTATGGTTGGATTTGTGAAAGATTTGATTGATAAATATAAGTACTATTGTGTATAAGTTCATGGTGCTATTCGAACCAGATTTCTAATAAGTCATACGAAGAGTTGCAGCAAAATGGCGAAACCAGACTCCCCGGTCCTAGCAAAGCAAAACGGATACCGGCAACCGTTAAGAGCTCGCATGGAGACAAAATGCCTGAATTCTTCTTCTTCTGCTTCTCACTAGATTGGGATTTCGGATTCTCTAATAAGCGCATCCGTCTGCCTCATATTATCAGCCACGCCATACAGTTTGTATTCTTACTGCGTGGCTAAATCTCCGAGGCAGATCGGCGACAGCAGAATCCGTTATCCCAATACTCATTGTGAGGGTCGTTGCACGCAAGTTATGCGCCTTACGGCCTGGTGCATCCGTTTTCTGCAAGCATTTGTTTCGGGTTAGCATTCCTAGCCTTTGATTGCTACACAACCGTCCCACAAAGACTGCGGATGGATGTTTTCAAAACATTGCGGCGGCGACGCGTGTGACTGCTCGAATTCAATCCATCAGCATCAGGCCCAGAATGGAAATAAAACACCACAAAAACACAGTAATCCTGTTGTAATTATAGAATATGAGCACTCCGTTTCAAATATTTTTAATGCACTGTACAGAATTAGAACAGAATTCCCGAATTTTACGAGCGCCGTCACTATACACAACATTCAGCCGCCATCTTGAAAACCTCCAAATGCCTGAATTAAGGGAATCAATTCCAGGAATACTAAAGAAAGGGCAGCAAGAGAACTGCGAAAGACGAGCGGTTACAGAAAAATACATAGCGACCGAGTACCCTGAGAGTGCGTGAGCACACGTGCATACCGATGGATCGGCAAAGAGCGCAATCAGCTATGGCGGAGGACGAATAGTGTTTAAACTCTCAAAGAAAGTGAAGATCACGAAGGCGATTTCCACAGGTAAATTTTCAAACAACTACCGGGCAGAGGCAATGAAAACAGTCGTTGAAATGATTCTAGAAAGAAGAAGCGCCCCACGCAATAAAGTCGTGATATTCACTTATGCTCTCTCGGTCATCATAACACTAATAAGCCCAGCTAAAACAGAGCTCAATGAGCTAAAAGCGTGTTCGGTGTACTAGTAAAATCACTTAAACGCACTGTTTTTCAGTGCATACCATCACACTGCAAAATAAGCGGAAATGAAGAAGCCGACAGGATAGCAATAGAAGGTAGGCGACTACCGCAGACCGATCATGGGATCAGCTATGAGAGGCAAAACAACCATCGGTTGGCAGTACAAAGAAAAGTGGTAGAAAGACCACCAACAGCACAGCAGCAGAGATGCATACTATGGTCTATCAGGTAGCGAACAAGTTGGTATATTCCGCCTCGTACGGCCATAATAGGCTTCGGGCCGACATGTTCAACAAATTTAAAATTGGTACAATTAGTCTCTGCCACTGTGAAAAGGTGTGAAATTACTTTCTCCTCGAGCGCTCCATATCACTCACTTGTTAACCACTCTTAGTGATTTGTAAATGATCTGGGCCTAAGAGCGATTGTAATTTGTGCCAGTTATGTGACTACAAGTAGGCCAGCACCTCCGATTTATGCAATGCTTTTTATCAATGCCCCTACCTCAGCCCTTGCCTTGTAGATCTTCTTGTTTTTCAGCGATATCTGGTCATGCGCTTAATTTACTGTGGACCACAAACTGGGCAGTCAGCTTCTGGTCTGTCAGGATTCCCCAAATCTTAGTTTTCAGGTCGACTGGGTGTGGCCACATGTTGCTTCTCAGCTCACACAGAAGAGGACAGGCTTTTCAGGATATGCTGTGGTGTCTGTTACAGCTGCTGACACTGGCAAAGCGCTGTTTGACTTATCCCTAGTCTATATAAGTGCTTGTTGAGTCTGCAGTGTCCGGTGCGTAGTCAAGATATAATGCCCTGGTCTGTTCTGCTTAATTCTTTGATGGGGTCTTTCCCATAATCATATCCAGTGTTTACCTTCCAGTCTACTACAGATTTTCTCTGTTAGAGGGTTTCGGCCTCTTGAAAAGACTCTTGTAGGTCGAACTGTTACTATTCTTAGTTCCCCTTGGAAGCCCTGGCAACACACAATAATTGATTGTGATACAATATCCCGGCAACAAACGATACAATAATTGATTGTGATACAATATCCCGGCAACAAACGATACAATAATTGATTGTGATACAATATCCCGGCAACAAACGATACAATAATTGATGTATTGATTTGGAAACAGAAGAAGATAACAATAATAATGAAATATTAATAATAATGCTAATCAGACAACGATGCTTTTGTTTACAGGTTGCTATGGAAGCAGCCATTGTTATATCCTTATCGTTGTTAACATGGAGGCACTGAGTGAGCTAAGGAAAAAGTACTACAACTATCCTTTGAAAACACTGATAGATATGAAATATGTGAGTGAGCTCCCATTTCCTTCTGTGACTTTTCGTAACCTACACGTTTATAACTATAAGTAAGGGAAGGTAGTTTTATTTGCAAATTTGATGCTTTAAATTTGGTTCTGAAGATTTGATGTTTAAAACTTTGATCTGAAGATTTGATATATACACTTTTATGATCAAGATTTGATGTTTTAAACTTAGATCTGAAGATTTATCTGGGTTGTACGTCTGCAAGCTGTGCCTCCTCGTTTTGAAAATAACCGGACGAGCGAGCCTGTAAGCGAGCGCGGTTCCACAGTATCGATAACCAATTGCGTACATAGTCTCTAACGGCTGAGCGTGTCTTTCCTCTTCTTCACGCGACGACACGAACAAGGCTCCCAGTGACTAAAGGACAAGGTAGCGTCTGCTACTAAGACTCGCTCGCTCGCGCGAGCGGTCTTACTGGTGGTGTGTGTGTGTCCGTATATCGAAGTTGCTCGGTCGTGATGTGATACAGTCAGTCTAAAATTGTAAAAGCTCGACAGTGGTCTCGTTAAAAGGCCCGGCTCTCGTAACGAGCTTGTGGGTCCGCAGGTAGAAATATGGTGTCGTTCTCTGCTTGGTGAGGCGCAGTCTCTCCGGCAAAACGGTGGGAAGCGAGCGATCGGTCGTTTCGTTTCAATTTCGCATTTTCGCCTGGGACGTCGGGATCCGCTTTACACAGAGCGATGTCTCCATACCCCGAGCATTGTCGGTCCAGTCACGTCCACGACAGCTATCTGGTTGATCCTGCCAGTAGTCATATGCTTGTTGCAAATGTAAGCCAAACATGTCTTAGTTCACACTGTCTCATGGTGAAACCGCAAATGGCTCATTAAATCAGTCGAGGTTATTTAGATGACACGATCCTCTCTAATTCCCTACTCTCACCTCCACGTAGTGACCCTGATAACAGACGGTTGTTCCGGTCTGACCAAGAGGTGAGGTGCTGTGGGAGAGCTACTCTGGGGCAAATAGAGATGTAAAAGTAGTCATGCTTGATGGGATCCGCTCACAACACAGATGAGCGAACTCCCAGAGTGACTATTAATGCTCGCCTCTCCCGACCGATGGAAAAAGTTAGACCGATACATGTGAACCTCGCAGGGCGGAACTCGGAGCCCGCGCATACTCTCTCTTGATGCACCTCTCTTGAGCCGATGAGTATTCTGGGGGATGAGTTGGGCCGCACGTTGGTCCACATTGGTGAAAAGTCTAGCCCCCATCGCAGAGATGGGGACACGAGTTAAAATCATCGAGGGGACGTTGACCCGCGTGAGGCGAGGTTTGGAGCCCGCTCATACTCTCTCTTGAGCCGCCTCTCTAGAACTGATGTTGGGAGTCGAGCTGAGTCGCACGTGGGCCATCATAGTGGCGAAACTTTGTTTGCCCCTCGGAGGCGGATATCCCAGTGGGAATTGACGGAAATGGTGAGGTGGACACCAGGGCAGAGTGAGCACGCATGCGGACGTTGCAAGAGTGGCACAACAAGATGCGAAACTCGTGACCCCCTCTCATGGGTGGGAAACCGGGTAGAGCCACAGACGGTGACAGCCAAGGCAAATGTAAGCACGATACAAAAGGCGCGAAAAATGTGAGCACAGAAAAAACAGATGGTGAGCAGGCACCAGGGCAGAGCGAGTACGCAAGCTGGCAAAGCCATAGTTCGTCCCATCCAGGGGCAAGCCGGCACGGAAAGCTAGGCAAGGACTGCAACGGCGAGCATGGCAGGCAAGGGGGTGTGCGTCCCACCCACATGCGCAGAACAACTGGAAAGCCCAGCAGAGACAAAACCAGTGCGGGTTCCTGCTCGCAGTGAACTACTGCTGCCTTGTAGTTTGATTGGGGACAATCAAAGGCTAGCGGAGCAAACCGTAAACAAACCTGAACGGGCGACAAACCAAAGTGTTCAATAAAACGACCGGTTTTTTTGAGCAGATGGCGCTTATAAGCCTAGGAGGGCATGCCGTCTAAGGGTCGCTGCCCTGAAAGAAAGTGGCAACCCGCTGTCTTGTGGGTTCGGATGGGGACAGCCAAAGGCTGCGAAACGTACCGCAAACAAACGCTGGCTGAAATCAAACACCCCGCCCAAGGATAAGCAACTGTGCTCTAATAGGTGCTGAAGATTGGTGCACGTACATTGCGTTCTTATGTTAGGCTGTTTATACATCACAAAAAGCATGATAAAAATGGCCTAAGAACGATCGCGAGGGAGAGATATAAAGATTTTATGTTTTAAACTTATATCTGAAGATTTGATGTTTTTAATTTAGATATTAAGATTTGATGTTTTAAGCTTAGATCTGAAGATGTGATGTTTAAAGCTTTGATCTGATGTTTAATATTTACACCTTTCTGATCAAGATTTGATGTTTTAAGCTTAGATCTGAAGATTTGAGGTTATAAACTAAGTGATTGGGATTTGATGTTTATAAACTTCGTATTGAAGATTTGATGTCGTTAATTTCGTTTTGAAGATTTGTTGTTTATAACTTCGGCATGAATATTTGATGTTTTAAACATAGATTTAAAAAACTGACTTGATATATTTTTTTGTTAAAGGTTTGATGTTTAAAATGTTTCCTATGTTACCTCGTTCGAGAAATCATTTATCTTGATATTGCGAGGCAAAAATAGGATGAAAAAAAGAAGACGTAGAAGCAAGAAGCAAATCAGGATAAGAAAAATGATGAAGAAGAAACAAAACAGGATTAGAGAAAGAAAGAAGAAACAAAAGAGGATTAGAGAAAGAAAGAAGAAACAAAACAAGATTAGAGAAAGAAAGAAGAAACAAAACAGGATTAGAGAAAGAAAGAAGAAACAAAACAGGATTAGCGAAAGAAAGTATCAAAAAACAAAACATGATTAGAGAAAGAAAGAAGAAACAAAACAGGATTAGCGAAAGAAAGTATCAATAAACAAAACATGATTAGAGAAAGAAAGAAGAAACAAAACAGGATTAGCGAAAGAAAGTATCAATAAACAAAACATGATTAGAGAAAGAAAGAAGAAACAAAACAGGATTAGCGAAAGAAAGTATCAATAAACAAAACATGATTAGAGAAAGAAAGAAGAAACAAAACAGGATTAGCGAAAGAAAGTATCAAGAAACAAAACAGGATTAGAGAAAGAAAGAAGAAACAAAACAGGATTAGCGAAAGAAAGTATCAAGAAACAAAACATGATTAGAGAAAGAAAGAAGAAACAAAACAGGATTAGAGAAAGAAAGAAGAAACAAAAGAGGATTAGCGAAAGAAAGTATCAAAAAACAAAACATGATTAGAGAAAGAAAGAAGAAACAAAACAGGATTAGCGAAAGAAAGTATCAATAAACAAAACATGATTAGAGAAAGAAAGAAGAAACAAAACAGGATTAGCGAAAGAAAGTATCAAGAAACAAAACATGATTAGAGAAAGAAAGAAGAAACAAAACAGGATTAGAGAAAGAAAGAAGAAACAAAAGAGGATTAGCGAAAGAAAGTATCAAGAAACAAAACAGGATTAGAGAAAGAAAGAAGAAACAAAACATGATTAGCGAAAGAAAGTATCAAGAAACAAAACATGATTAGAGAAAGAAAGAAGAAACAAAACAGGATTAGCGAAAGAAAGTATCAAGAAACAAAACATGATTAGAGAAAGAAAGAAGAAACAAAACAGGATTAGAGAAAGAAAGAAGAAACAAAAGAGGATTAGCGAAAGAAAGTATCAAAAAACAAAACATGATTAGAGAAAGAAAGAAGAAACAAAACAGGATTAGCGAAAGAAAGTATCAATAAACAAAACATGATTAGAGAAAGAAAGAAGAAACAAAACAGGATTAGCGAAAGAAAGTATCAAGAAACAAAACATGATTAGAGAAAGAAAGAAGAAACAAAACAGGATTAGAGAAAGAAAGAAGAAACAAAAGAGGATTAGCGAAAGAAAGTATCAAGAAACAAAACATGATTAGAGAAAGAAAGAAGAAACAAAACAGGATTAGCGAAAGAAAGTATCAAGAAACAAAACAGGATTAGAGAAAGGAACATCAAGAAGGAAAAGAAGATTATAAAAAAGGGCAAAAGAAAGAGAAAGAAAAAACTGTCACGTGGTAACAGATGAAACACTTGATCTGAAATTCTATCATGATATATTTTCAGACTACCCATCTATCTTATCCTTACAAATCCTCCCGCACTAACTACTGTATCCCCGACAAGGATATGGTCACCAATGTCGCATACAGCCGAGACTCCTTCATTGCATCTTACGCTAACAATTTGACAGCTAAGGTGTGCAAATGTTCCTTTCATCCAGAAGGCATGTGAGATGTTTTAAAGTGGAAACTCTCATCTTAACTGTCGGCAACATTCAGGAAGTTCGTTTTTTATTTGCAATTAGGGATTTATATTTTCGTGTTCGTTTTAAGTTTTTTTCCGCCACCCTTTACTTCGAAATAAATTCATTTTTTTCATATCTTTATTCACAATGTTTCAAAGTTGGACTCCAAATAGGAAACTCCCGTCAATTTTTTCTCTTCTTCTTACGCTTGATGCTGTTGGAGTAATTAACGTTTTTTTTAACGTTTTCTCGTTATGAATTCAGGTGCAGTCTAATATGACATATCTGACTGATTTTTGCGTGAAGGATTGCTTTCTTTATCATCAGTGTCCCTCGCCATTCAGGCGAGCCTTACTCAGACTTCTGGTGGTACTTGTAATTTAGATCCCGAAATGAGGGATTATGAAACCTGTAGTTTAATCACGCAATACCAACATTTTTTGGATTATGAAACCTGTAGTTTAATCACGCAATACCAACATTTTTTGAATTATAAAACCTGTAGTTTAATCACGCAATATCAACATTTTTTGAATTATAAAACCTGTAGTTTAATCACGCAATACCAACATTTTTTGAATTATAAAACCTGTAGTCTAATCACGCAATACCAACATTTTTTGAATTATGAAACCTGTAGTTTAATCACGCAATACCAACATTTTTTGAATTATAAAACCTGTAGTTTAATCACGCAATACCAACATTTTTTGAATTATAAAACCTGTAGTCTAATCACGCAATACCAACATTTTTTGAATTATGAAACCTGTAGTTTAATCACGCAATACCAACATTTTTTGAATTATAAAACCTGTAGTCTAATCACGCAATACCAACATTTTTTGAATTATGAAACCTGTAGTTTAATCACGCAATACCAACATTTTTTGGGCCTAAGGTAGGTTCAAACCCGACATTAATTCGGTGGTCTAATCGGCTAAGTGGTTAAGATCTTGCCTAGCAAATCCAACGTAGACATTAGTTCAATATAGCATTGTGGAAACAAGTACTCCAATGCTATATTGAACCAATACTTATGTGTGACAGCGAAGCATGGACAATGAACAAACAATCAATAAGATCAGGCGTCCGAGTGGTTATCGGGGGTCAAATTTGGGGTGTAAAGAATATAACCACTGTTACCTGCAACGCATGTCGTAAGAGGGGACTATGTAGGTTTGGATGAAATCAGATGCACATGTTCTAAACGTGTAGAAGTCTATGCTTTTAGGTGCCTACCAAACCAATGTGCAACGTATACACGTTTTTGGCAAAGATCAAACATATCACAAAGAGTGATTAAAATTGGTCGTAAAGAACGAACGCAAAGAAGAAGAAGACGCACATATAATGATAGATGGGTAGATAGATAGATAGATAGATAGATAGATAGATAGATAGATAGATAGATAGATAGATAGATAGATAGATAGATAGATAGATAGATAGATAGATAGATAGATAGATAGATAGATAGATAGATAGATAGATAGATAGATAGATAGATAGATAGATAGATAGATATATAGATAGATAGATAGATAGATAGATAGATAGATAGATAGATAGATAGATAGATAGATAGATAGATAGATAGATAGATAAATAGATAGATAGATGGATAGATGGATAGATAGATGATAGATAGATGATAGATAGATAGATAGATAGATAGATAGATAGATAGATGATGGATAGATAGATAGATAGATAGATAGATAGATAGATAGATAGATAGATAGATAGATAGATAGATAGATAGATAGATAGATAGATAGATAGATAGATAGATAGATAGATAGATAGATAGATAGATAGATAGATAGATAGATAGATAGATAGATAGATAGATAGATAGATAGATAGATAGATAGATAGATAGATAGATAGATAGATAGATAGATAGATAGATAGATAGATAGATAGATAATGATAGATAGATAGATAGATAGATAGATGATAGATAGATAGATAGATAGATAGATAGATAAGATAGATAGATAGATAGATAAGATAGATAGTAGATAGATTCTTTATATCAGGCATGTTAATAACTAAACATATTTACATTTCAGACGAAACGAGCTCTAGCAAATTCCAATGCACTTTACGACAGACACTTCCCTGCATCCGCCCGACGTTTGGTAAGTGTCTCGGTTGGAGAGAACTAGGACGGTGATCGAATGGTCTATGAGAGTTGAAGGAAGTCGGTTGTAAAATCCGAAAATGCTTTAAGTCGAGTGCATGCATCATTTATTTCTGGATGTCCTCGTGTCTTCTGTAACAAACAGAATTTCGGACGAATTTTGTAACTTGGGATAGATAGTAATAGTATAATCAGAAGTGACCGTGTGAAACTGGGGACCACTGGAGAAGCAAAGAATAATACCACTGTCACCTACAAGGCAAGTTGGAAGAGGAGACTAATGTAGGGTCTAGAGAAGTTACACTAGTAAATAAAAAGCGTCGTTAAAATCGGATGTTCTGGCCTACTTGTAGGCGCATAACTGACACAATGTACAATCACTCTTAGGCTCAGATCACATACAAATCACACAGAGTGGTTAACAAGTGGTCGATATGGAGCGTCCGTAGAAGAAGAAGTACAGTCAGAGGTTATTGTATATTGGGGCGTCACCGGGTGATTTTTGTGAAGGGGTGGTCGCAATGTGATGATTGCACTTCTACTACTACTACTTCTACTAATACTACTACTACTGCTGCTACTGCTACTGCTACTGCTACTGCTACTACTACTGCTACTGCTACTACTGCTACTTCTACTACTACTACTACTACTGTTGCTACTGCTACTGCTACTACTGCTACTGCTACTACTACTACTAAATAATAATAATTCCTCTCGTACCGTTATACGTTACATAGGTCCCGCAAGCAACTTCTCCATACCGCTCTATCCTGGGCAACTCGCACAATCTCCTCCATGGAACTGAGACCGATATTTCCTGCCTTTCTCAGCAAAGTTCGCTTCAGGGTCTCCTTAGGTCGACCTCTCTTTCTTGAACCCCTTGCATCCCACTTCAATGCCTGCTTTGATACTCGTTGATCATTTCTCCTCAAGGTGTGCCCAACATATCTCCATCTTCTCTTTCTTATAACAGTTGTCACTAGTGGTTGACCAGACATGTCTCTGATTTCATCACTTCTCCTGAATAGTAACAATAGTACTGTTTTATTATAGTTGAGATAGCGACGTTTCCTCACTGTAAAATCAAAGGCTGAGATTAAGCACAACCAACTCTAAATAAGTTTTTATGTGGCTCTGGATTAGGGGACAGTAAAATGGTTACAAAACAAAACAAGATTGCACAAGCGAAGATCATGTTCATAAAAATTAAGTTTTGGAACATAAGAGACCTAATACTGACTGCCCAGTTTGTGGTCAATAGTGGTTTGTTTATGCGCATGACCAACTAGTACTGACTGCCCAGTTTGTGGACAATAGTGGTTTATGCGCATGACCAGCGGATGATGAAGAAGAACAAAAAAGAAGAAGTATATATCGCCCGAGTAGTTACCGGGGCCCAAGTTTGAGGTGTAAAGAATAGAACCACTGTTACCTGCCACGCAAGTCGTAAGAGGCGATTAAGGAGGTTTGGATGAAATCGGATGCATGTGTCCTAAACGTGTAAAAATCTATGTGTTTAGGGGCCTACCAAACCAATATGCAACGTATACACGTTCTTGGCAAAGATCAAACATATCACAAAGAGTGATTAAAATTGGTCGTAAAGAACGAACGCAAAGAAGAAGAAGAAGTATATATTGTATTTATGGTGTTTTATCAGTTTGTTGTACCACATCTTCCGTGTTGGTTTGGTCGACAAAGTTGAATACAAAGTGACCTCTCCGTGACGCATGCCTGGGCAATTGTTATGAAGTAGCTGAGTTCACAAGCGTCAACTATCCCCTCTCGATCTCGCTTATAGAATCCAGAGGATTGCAAACATGACGTCTAAATTTGTTGTACCAATTGTATGTATGTTGTATTGATGGTGTCTCAGTCTGTTGTACCAACCTTACGTATGTTGTACCAGAGCCAACTATAAACTTATGGGCCTTCGGAATTATAGGAAATCAGATCACAACTACACCACGTGATCTCGCATTCCAGTATTGGTGTATATAGAAGAATTCATTTTAAAATCAACACAAAATATTAAATCGAAGTTATATTATGCAACAAGTTAAGTTTAACAATAAGGAATATCAATATTATGAATATTTTTCGCCAATAAATAACCATAGACTCACAGAATTGAGTAAATTTGAAAAAAGCTTGACTGTTCTATCCAACATCTATATATTCCGGCCCCTTTTCTGATCTAGGTCAGAAACTCCCACTCACCTGTCTGGCCTAGTTATCTAGAGTTGGCTGTGATTGTATTGATGGTGTTACAGTCTGTTGTATCAATCTTATGTATGTTGTATTGATGTTTTTACAGTCTGTTGTACCAATATTATGTATGCTGTATTGATGTTGTTACAGTCTGTTGTATCAATCTTATGTATGCTGTATTGATGTTGCTACAGTCTGTTGTACCAATATTATATATGTTGTATTGATGTTGCTACAGTCTGTTGTATCAATCTTATGTATGTTGTATTGATAGTGTCTCAGTCTGTTGTATCAATCTTATGTATAATCATCTTATATAAGCGTGAGATGCGTGATACTATGGTTTTTTGTGCACCTTTTGGCCTAGTATCGCCGACTTCAGCACCTTTTCAGAGGGAGAGAGGACTCATCCCTATTTGTTCCGTATTCAAGCTAACACGGTCGCTGCATGTCGGTAACGGTCAGCGGCGAATCATCGGATCCCATCCCGCTCCAGGTCGGCCATCCATTGAAAACAGAATTCCCACAATGAATATAAACATCCCTCGTGTAGAATTTGCGAACATTGCACTGCACAAACACTGGAAAAGGGTGAAACAATCCAATATCACCATTGCGGAGTGCCAGGTAACGAGAAGGCAGACAAAATTGCTAAAAAGGGAGCAGAATGTGAACAAATAGATAATGAAATCACATACTTTGAAAAAAAAGCTATCATGGACATTAGAAAAGAACCTAAACCATCCAACGATGACTACCACACACTTGATAAACAATGACAGATTATCATCTTCCGACTCAGGATAGGTTATAACAGACTGAACAAACACCTACACAGGCTGCAATTGTCCCCAACCCCTCTGTGCCCCTGTGGCTCCGCTGAACAAACCACAGAACATATCCTGCAAGACTGTCCCCTGTATGTCCTCCCAAGAAAGGAATGCTGGCCCTACAACACAACACTACATTCAAAACTACATGGCACTAGAGATGAGCTCCAGACAACAGTCGATTTCATCATAAGAACGCGTCTAACAGTATCATCA
The DNA here is from genome assembly GCA_020796225.1 of Arion vulgaris. Lineage (NCBI taxonomy): Eukaryota > Metazoa > Mollusca > Gastropoda > Stylommatophora > Arionidae > Arion > Arion vulgaris. The sequence continues at coordinate 6,645,690 of CM036776.1, forward strand.
TCAAAACTACATGGCACTAGAGATGAGCTCCAGACAACAGTCGATTTCATCATAAGAACGCGTCTAACGGTATAATCATCAAAACTACATGGCACTAGAGATGAGCTCCAGACAACAGTTGATTTCATCATAAGAACGCGTCTAACGGTATAATCATCAAAACTACATGGCACCAGAGATGAGCTCCAGACAACAGTTGATTTCATCATAAGAACGCGTCTAACGGTATAATCATCAAAACTACATGGCACTAGAGATGAGCTCCAGACAACAGTTGATTTCATCATAAGAACGCGTCTAACGGTATAATCATCAAAACTACATGGCACCAGAGATGAGCTCCAGACAACAGTTGATTTCATCATAAGAACTCGTCTAACGGTATAATCATCAAAACTACATGGCACTACAGATGAGCTCCAGACAACAGTTGATTTCATCATAAGAACGCGTCTAACGGTATAATCATCAAAACTACATGGCACCAGAGATGAGCTCCAGTCAACAGTCGATTTCATCATAAGAACGCGTCTAACGTTATAATCATCAAAACTACATGGCACCAGAGATGAGCTCCAGACAACAGTTGACTTCATCATAAGAACGCGTCTAACGGTATAATCATCAAAACTACATGGCACTAGAGATGAGCTCCAGACAACAGTCGATTTCATCATAAGAACGCGTCTAACGGTATAATCATCAAAACTACATGGCACCAGAGATGAGCTCCAGACAACAGTTGACTTCATCATAAGAACGCGTCTAACGGTATAATCATCAAAACTACATGGCACTAGAGATGAGCTCCAGACTACAGTCGACTTCATCATAAGAACGCGTCTAACGGTATAATCATCAAAACTACATGGCACTAGAGATGAGCTCCAGACTACAGTCGACTTCATCATAAGAACGCGTCTAACGGTATAATCATCAAAACTACATGGCACTAGAGATGAGCTCCAGACTACAGTCGACTTCATCATAAGAACGCGTCTAACGGTATAATCATCAAAGAAAGCGATCGCAAAGAAGAAGAAGAATCTTATGTATTTTGTATTGATGTTGTACCAATAATTTTAATACCACTTGTTATGACCCATATTCAATTCACGATAAGTTCAAGGATCTGTTTCGGTTGTGGACATTAATAAAACAAATGCTAACCTGAACAGCTTCGCGACGACAGCACTAGCCATGCGGACATTATATTCCCTAGGCTCTCATCTCACCTGTTCTACACCGCCATAAGCCCGCATGTCCAGTGTGTTTGTAGAGCGTTGGACGACGGGTGACAAGCTCCCTGTGAGGGCGGTTCAATTTCGCGACCTGACAGAAAAGCCACATATTCTCCAGATTCATGGTGTTCGTGGCACCGAACCGAAGAGCTGAAAGCTCAAGTGCTCTGGAAAAAAAAAAAAAAAAGCCATAAAAACCGATCTACGTGCAGTAACAAGAGGTTTTTTTAAAAATAGATGGTAATGCTGTGTTAGGCCCGTATCTTTCATTGACCGTCGGCACACGATGGGTAATGTGGTCAACATCACGTCAGCCACCTTTACTTCCCAGTGTTTTTCCTGGTACCTAATTGAGTCTGGGTCGACCTGAGAGCCGGTACGGTTGAGAACAATTCCACGTCCACTGTGAAATTAAACCCAGACCGCCCTATGACTGATCGGGGCTCTCAAGGGGAGCAAAGAATAATAACACTACGACCTACAAGACATGATATTAAGAGTGGACTAATGTAGGGGCATAGGAACCTCCCCTAGTAAATAAAAAGCTTTGCAGAAATCAGAACTGTTGGCCTACTTTAATACGTATCACTGTGACATTGTACAGTCGCTCTTAGGCTCAGATCACATATAAATCCAACAGAGTGGTTTAACAAGTGGTGGATTGGGACAATGTACAAGCGCTCTTAGGCTCAGATCACATACAATCCAATATAGTGGGTAACGAAGAAGAACCCAGAAGACTAGTCAAAGAAGCGAGTTCACAAGCAACTCCGCTACTGCGGCTATCAATATTTTGACATACTATTCTCCATGGACGCAAAATTCGCCATATTCGCCTTCGATCAATCTATTATTCGCCATATTCGCCTCCGATCCTTATATTATTCTCCATATGCGCTTCCGATCCGTCTATTATTCGCCATATTCGCCTTCGATCAGTCTATTATTCGCCATATTCGCCTCCGATCCTTCTATTATTCTCCATATCGCCTCCGATCCGTCTATTATTCGCCATATGCGCCTCCGATCTATCTATCATCCGCAATATTCGCCTCTGACCCGTCTATTATTCGCCACATTCGCCTCCGATCCGTCTATTATTCGCCATATTCGCCTCCGCTCCCTCCATTATTACTTACCTCTCACGACAAGACATGCAAATTTAAAAAAAAAAGAATTATAAAATGATTTGATAGACTTGCCCATCTCTAAAACTGCCCCCTCGTCGAGCCCCACTGAATATAAAATAAAACAGCCACCACTTCTGCCTGAAGACACCCTTTCAGCTCGTCATGTTCTCCAAATTAAGGCTTCTGTCCTCATTTCCGGTAAAGGACGATAACTCTCGTTTCTTGCTAAAACAGAATTTGGATATTTTTCGTTAGTTTTACGGTTTTCTGTGACATTTTAAATGTTTAAATGTTAACTCCTTTTCAAACTGTGAGCTTATTATTGGATACGATCAACCAGTAAGGTTAGATTCAGTGGCGGCTCGTGATTATTTTTGTTGGTGGGGCCAGACAAAATTTTCGGAAAAATCATGGTTTCGGTTAGGATATATTTTAAGGTATAAAATAATAAATACACGTTAAACCTTATTTTTGGTAGGGCCCGGCCCCACTGGCCCTTAATGACGAGCCGCCACTGGTTAGATTTGTATTCAAACGCTTTTGGAGAATCTCTCTTCTTACTGTCCAGAAACGGAAGGTACTGATGGGTCACGTGAAAGATAAAGAACAAAATAGAACCATAATCACTGCAATTTGCTTGATAACCATGCGTGCTATGTTCTTTCTTGAGGTCGACCTAGGGAGACCCTGAAGCGAACTTTGCTGAGAGAGGCAGGAAATATCGGTCTCAGTTCCATGGAGGAGATTGAGCGAGTTGCCCAGGATAGAGCGGTATGGAGAAATTACTTGCAGGCCCTATGTAACGTATAACGGTACAAGAGGAATTATTATTATTATTATATGTTCTTTCTTACAGGGATACGTATACCACCGGGTAATTCACTGGAAACCTCCGTAGCATCTGCGAGGTCCCCCTGATGTCACTCAGCGACAGTTCACAAACTCCGTAGCATCTGTGAGGGTCCCCAATATCACTCAGCGACAGTTCACAAACTCCGTAGCATCTGCGAAGGTCCCCGATGTCACTCATCAACAGTTCACAAACTCCGTAGCATCTGCGAGGGTCCCCGATATAATTTTAAAGAAGGTGAAAATGTTTTATTTTAAATTTTTTAAATGTATTTTGCTTAGGCAGCGGTTTTCCAGCTTGCTCTTCTCGATATTTAAACTGTCAAGGATTATTTTACGTGCTCCAGTTAAACACGGGACAAAACGTTTCTGATATGACTAGAAACTCGATCTCACCTACACTGAAATCAGGTATCACTGGGAAAATATCTCGATCGCTCGTCAAGGGATGGAACCGAATAGCTTTGGAACAAGAGGCAAGCATCTAACCCCTACGCCACAGATACCACATAATGGACTCTGAATGATGGGTAAAGTCTAAGAGAGAAAATGGGTACGACCGATATTGCACTGGGTTTTACCCCATATGGCTCAGTCCCTCTCCGCAGAAATGGCACGCCACCTGCCAAAGTATTGCATCAAGCACGAACTCCGTAGTTCCAGCAACAATCCTAGGGTCTCTGGAAAAAACTGCACTCGTGAACAGTCTGTATTGGAACCCACGACATTCGACTCACAAGGCAAAGGGCTTAACCACTTAGCCACAGAGACCAGGTCAGGATTATGCTGTCCTAGTGGAAGACAAAGTGCAAGCTACAGCAGAGAGATATGATAAAACACGTTTAATAACTTTTATTTGTCAACTGTCCTGGAGTGTCAGGCCGGATGAATTAAAACACGGCTCCCTCGAGGTATATTGGAGAATACGGTGTTCGACTCGAAATATGTATTGACAGTCTGCACACGATGAATGATGTCATCAACATCACGCCGACCGTCTTTACTTTCCAATGCTTTTCCTTGCACCCAATTAAGGATGTGTCGACCTGCCGCCTCGCAGTCATTACAAACCTGCCGCCTTGCAGGTCGGCTGGGGACAGTCAAAGGCTGACGGAGAACGAACCCAGTCAACGCTGGCTAAAACCGGACACATCGCCGAAGGATAAGCACCAGCGTTCCAAATGGCGTATAAGATGTGACGACACTCACCCATGCTAAGGCTGCATGAATCAGATTTCGATATGAATGAGATTTATGGGAACATCTGGTACATCAGTCTAAGCGGTGATCGCGAGAAAGAGAGAGAGAGAAAGCCGTTACGGTTGTAAAAACGTTTCACACCCGTCGTGGAACTGAACCTGCACCACTCGTCTAAGAGGCGAGTTCACTAGCAGCTACACTAAATAGTAAAGCATGAATAATAAGTAGATGACCGGAGAGAACAAAAGATTAGTCATTGACCATCGACACACGCTGGTTGATATGGTCAACATCACGCAAGCAGATCTTTTCCTTCTCTCTCTCTGTCGATCCCCGCCTAGACCGATGACCCAAATTTTATCATGGACTGTACCGTTGTTTTTAGGCACTCCATCTCTCCGTACATCTTCTCGCGAAGCTCTGTATTAACGGGCAAGGTTTCGCTTCTAGGACCTTCTAACAACTGGCAGTCTTGCAGTATGTGCTCCGCCGTCATGTCCGACTTTTGGCAGCGGCACAGTTTACCTCTTCTAACCCCCAGAGACTTGCGTGGTTCTACTGTCCTGGGCAAGCTGGTGTTTACGGGAATGATAGATTGGACAGGCTTGCATCAACAATGTCGATTGTTGGGGAATCGAAGATGGATTAGCAGGATGTTCTTCGGTCTCGTCGCGATTGCCAGTTGGATGAAAACACTAAAAAAAAGATGTTGAATCGATCCAGCGATTTAAGTAGAACTGGATGCCTGAGGGGCAGAGTGAAGGGGCAGAGTATTTAATCAGCGAGTCACGCACGCATGTCCAGCTTGTTCGTAGCGCGGTGGACGACGGGTGACAAGCCCCCTGTGAGTATGGTTCAATTCCGCACGCTGGTAGCAAAGCCATAGGTTCTCCAGATTTACGGTGTTCGTGTTCAGAACCGAAGGGTTACGATCTCCATGGCACCGAGCCGAAGAGCTGTGAAGCTTTGGTGCTTTTGGATCAGGAAAAAGAAAATCAGCGAGCCACGGTAACCATCAGTATGCATACTCTTCAAATATCTCTTCAAATACTAAGCACACATGGGTCTACTCAAAGTGCAATGAGGTCATTTTAGTAACCAATAACCAGTAACCTCTAAGTGATTTTCTTTGTACCCAATTTACGGTCTAAACCAAAGTGTACTGCTGTAGATTTAAAATCTGACCACGCACCTTAAGAAGCGACTGCCCTAACCACTACCCTATCCCGGAATTATATAAGTAAATATTCCTATATTATTTGAATACAAAAATTATATACACGCTAAAAGGAAAGCAACGAATCGGTTTAATGTGTTAGAAAAAAAAGAACTATTTCTTTCGTATTGAGACCATGAAACCATTATCTTCTGCGCTTGCTAAGTTTATGAACGTTTTCTGTGATGTGTACTTAGGACTTCTGTGTTAAACCTTGGCAAACTTAACACGCGCAAGTATGCAATCACTGACCAGATCCAGCGCTTTGTTTGCTATTGTGCCAGGGTTTTTCTTCAATTGACATTTATGATTGATGACTGCTGCCTGTCAGACGATTACAGCAAACACACTCACGTACGCACATATAACACGCGCGCACACAGGCACACACAGGCTAACTGGTAGAACTAGAAAAACAGAGCAAAAGAAAAAGAGTTAAAGGATGAGAATAGCTAGAGATGGGTTTAGGCTGGCTTGGGACACTTTCGAAAAAAGAAGGGGGAGACTGCAGTAAAACTTGGTAAAATAGCGAAACAAGTAAAAACAAAGTACTATAGTTTTACAAAATACAGAAACAGTAACGATAGTATATGAGATATATCTAGGGATACTATCTGCGTTCACACTGGATAGAGACAGACTGGTTAGCGACGTTAGAGACAGACTGGTTACAGACAGACTGATTAAATACAGACTGGTTAAAGATAGAATGGTTAGAAAACCTATGCTCTTCCTGGCGCATTAGGTCTCAACATTTGTTTTCCACATTTCCTGATTTAAGTTATATTTATTTACGTCCTCCCAGGATAGTCCAAAATCCTTCAGTTTCACAAAAAGACTCCGATTCCAAGTTTATTTAGAACATCCTCTTTTCCGTTTTTCTTGCGGATTCCACTATAGTGCTTGTCTAGTGACACTTAACTGTACCTTCCGCAGGGTATGTCCAATCCTCCTTCATTTTCTCCTCTTGATCTAGGTCAGGTGTAATGAGTACAAAGCAAGAGGAAGACCACGCAAAAGATGGAACGACGACATCAAGAACAGCCTTACAAAAATGAATATTAGCTAACAAAGTGCTTTAAAACAAGCACACACAAGATCACGACGTGTCCCCCTTCCCAAAACTTCTATAAAGAAGTAAATGGTGGAAGAGAAGAAGAAGAAGATCTGGATCATCATGGGCTCCTGTCCTGTTCCTTATCCAAAGATCTGTGTTTGCAACTCTGTCATACCATCTCAGTCTGACAATGTGTCGAAGACATCTATTGACAAAGGTATGAACCTTAATTGTATTTAACGTGGATCCTTATCGGCAGAAAGAACCAGGACCATAACGTTCTATGATACAGAGATGCGGCCGCATCAGGAGGTACCGTAAAGGGGTTCGGGGCGGCATAAACAGCAAAATCAAAATTACATTTGAAGGTTATTTTACGGAAAAAACATTTAAGGGGCGGCATTTCAAAGACTTGCATCATACTGAGAAAATATACCGCACGGCCCTGGAAAGGATACGCCATCTGTCATGTCAAGAGTGCTACAAAATCTCGAACTTCATAACTTCGGTAATAATCCTAAGCTTCTCACGTGACTCGGTCAGACCGAACTCACAACCTTCAGTAGACTGGAAACATCTTAACCACTTCACCTAGCGTCGCAAATTGTTGTTTGCTCAGTAGAGTTCAATCAATCAATCTATGCCTGCGGCGTGAGCAGACCAATCTCCTAACTCTCTCTCGTGCAGTAATCAGTTCTGTCCTTATTGTGTTCATGATGTCAGACCATCCAACATCTTATCCCCTATCTTCTGCGATCTCTTCTTCCCTGAATTTTACCTTTTGTCACTAAATGTTCTAAACCTTCTCTTCGCATTATATGCCAAAGTATCTTGATTGTCTGACTTTTTGACTTGTTTGTAGAAAAATAATCAGACATAGTATCATCATCGTCTTCTTCTTCTTCTTCTTCTTCTTTGCTTTCGTTCTTTACGACCAATTTTAATCACTTTTTGTGATATGTCTGATCTTTGCCAAGAACGTGTATACGTTGCACATTCTTCGTCATCGTCTAGTAGCTTGTCCCTTCCGAAACTTGGATCCCATTACAACTGTTCTGAAAAACTCTCTGTTCTGTGCAAGTTGACCGGTGTCAGCAGTTGTCATTTTTAGATCGCCAATGACATCTTGCATCTATCGTCTTCTAGGTCTTTCTCTCATTCTTCTTCCAGGCACCATTCCCTACATGATCAAGGTTAGACATGTAAGTGATGTGTGTCCTGTCTTTTCACGCAACTCGTTTTCTCTGTGCCTCAACGGCACGACGATTCTCGGCTATGTGAGTTTCTCTTGTATTCTTAAAGCACCATATTCGGCGATCTTGCGCCAGAGATTCCCATCCCGCTGCGTCTATATCGAAGCATTTCAACTTTAAGAGCGTCTTTAAAGCGTTGTTTTCTGTCCACCAGCTTAACGTCAGCCCCCTGTTGTAGTTCGACCTCTACTATGCTCTTTGGGTTGGTTGTTTTCTGACGAATATATGATTGTTGTTCCAGGTAGTAATTTCCTTGGGTTGTTATATATATAATTATTTACTAAATTGATGTTGTTCCTTCTTGATGGTGGCTCCTTTCTTTCCACATGGCTTTCATACGACAACAATATATTCAACCACTATGGTGTATTCATCATATATACATGTTTATTTTGATGTTACAAGTGTAGACAACACACAAACACGTCTATCCATGTCCACTGTTTATGTTCGTCTCTCTATGTTGTCACTACGTCGATAAGCAGTACTAACAAATTTACGTCAACTAGTTTCACTACGTCAATGTCTCGTTCTAGTGTTGCTACTGCTCATAGTGAACGATTTGGTGTGCAAACACTACAGTCTCTACTTATGCATTTCTACAAACTTATCTATCTAAACTACCTAAACTACCTGTCTAGTTTGTTGGCTACTACCTGGGGTTGGTGGACATGCTGTGCCTTTCTGTACCTACTACACTCCTTCAAGCTCGAGTATACATCATCTTGTTGATGTTAACGGTAGCATCTGACTATGTTAACCTTATGACTGTCTTTAGACCTATTCTATAGACAAATGTAGACCTATTCTATAGACAAATGTAGACCTTTCTATAGACAATGTAGACCTATTCTATAGACAAATGTAGACCTATTCTATAGACAAATGTAGACCTATTCTATAGACAAATGTAGACCTTTTCTATAGACAAATGTAGACCTATTTAACTGATATGACTTTGACAAATGTAGACCTATTCTATAGACAAACTATATGAAATGAGACCTATTCTATAGACAAATGTTGAAGACCTTTTCTATAGACAAATGTAGACCTATTCTATAGACAAATGTAGACCTATTCTATAGACAAATGTAGACCTTTTCTATATGACAAAATGTAGACCTATTCTATAGACAAATGTAGACCTATTCTATAGACAAATGTAGACCTTTTCTATAGACAAATGTAGACCTTTCTATAGACAATGAACCTATTCTAGACAAATGTAGACCTATTCTATAGACAAATGTAGACCTATTCTATAGACAAATGTAGACCTATTCTATAGACAAATGTAGACTTTCTATAGACAATGTAGACATTCATAGACATTAGACCTATTCTATAGACAAATGTAGACTATTCTATAGACAAATGTAGACCTTTCTATAGACAAATGTAGACCTTTCTATAGACAAATGTAGACCTATTCTATAGACAAATGTAGACCTATTCTATAGACAAATGTAGACTTTCTATAGACATGTGACCTTTCTATAGACAAATGTAGACCTATTCTATAGACAAATGTAGACCTATTCTATAGACAAATGTAGACCTATTCTATAGACAAATGTAGAACTATTCTATAGACAAATGTAGACCTATTCTATAGACAAATGTAGACCTATTCTATAGACAATTGTTTAACAGTTCTATAGACAATGTAGACCTATTCTATAGACAAACTGAAAGGACCTATTTATAGACAAATGTGAACCTTTCTATAGACAAATGTAGACCTATTCTATAGACAAATAAGAAACATTTCATATAGAAAAATGTCCTGTTGTAAGGGTCAAATGAGATGTCTAAACAAATGTAGAACTTTCGATACAAAGAACAACAGACCATTTCAGATAGTGAATCCTGTTGTGGAAGGTTCAAATGAGATGGTCTAAACTAAACTGAAAGGACAACATTTCAGATAGTGAAGTCCTGTTGTGGAAGGTTCAAATGAGATGGTCTAAACTAAACTGAAAGGACAACATTTCAGATAGTGAAGTCCTGTTGTGGAAGGTTCAAATGAGATGGTCTAAACTAAACTGAAAGGACAACATTTCAGATAGTGAAGTCCTGTTGTGGAAGGTTCAAATGAGATGGTCTAAACTAAACTGAAAGGACAACATTTCAGATAGTGAAGTCCTGTTGTGGAAGGTTCAAATGAGATGGTCTAAACTAAACTGAAAGGACAACATTTCAGATAGTGAAGTCCTGTTGTGGAAGGTTCAAATGAGATGGTCTTAACTAAACTGAAAGGACAACATTTCAGATAGTGAAGTCCTGTTGTGGAAGGTTCAAATGAGATGGTCTAAACTAAACTGAAAGGACAACATTTCAGATAGTGAAGTCCTGTTGTGGAAGGTTCAAATGAGATGGTCTAAACTAAACTAAACAACATTTGATAGTGGAAGTCCTGTTGTGCAAGGTCTAAATGATGGTCTACAACTGAAGACAAATTTCATAGTGAAGTCTGTGTGGAGTTCAATAGATTTACACTGAGGACAAATTTCAGATAGGAAGCCTGTTTGAGTATGAGATGGTTAACTAAACTGAAACATCAGATGTGAGTCCTGTTGTGAAGTTCAATGAGAGTTCACAAAGACAATTTCGATGTGTCTGTGGAAGGTTAAATAGATGGTTACTAAACTGAGGACAATTTCAGAGTGATCTTTGGGAAGTTCAAAGATGTTGTCTTGTCAATGCTGATAAATCATCCCAAACAATGATTATTGAACTGAGGTGCAATTGCAGTAAACATAAATACGCAAAGATCTTTAAAGTGTCTAGAAATATTTCAACATATCAACCCGTGCTGGGAATCCCTTGCAAGCTCGCTAAATGTGGCGCTGTAAAAACACAACAGCCAGGACCATACAGGGAGGAAAGAAGGAGACGAGAAATACATGGAGACTAGATTTGGAGGCAGAGTTCAACAATATAAAGAAGAGCTGGAGGGAGCTGCAGGAGATAGCTAGAGATAGGAAGACTTGGCATGAGGTTGGTTGGTGTTAAAAGGCAGAGAAGATGTATGCCCCACCTATGGCAGGTGATTATGTTCTAGGATTGGACTCTACAGTCACCTCCGCACATATCAGAGAGCTGCAGCAGCACACGTTTGAGACTGTTGTCATCATCGCTTGCGATGGACGGCTATACAGTCTTTAGACTGACATAATATCACATAGTTACACAGAAAACCTGCACCGTGCGATACAGCGACGTGGTGCACTCGGTTCTCTAACCTGCACTTAATAGCACTGAAGCTTTAGGTTGGATTTGTCATTGTCTTCGCTAGGAAATATTGCTCTCTGCTTTGTCATAGAATATGCATTATATTTATAATTTCATTGTTTCTTATGTCGCAGTATTGTTTCTGCCACTTCCAGCTCATTATTAAACATAACTTAATTCTGTGACAGTTGTTTGAGAACTGGATATCATTTCTGTACAGTTGAAAGCTTGTTATTCAATAAATGTATGCGTATTTTACTTTAATTTACGGTTATTTTCGTTTGTTTGGGGGGTCTCAAAATATATGCGAGTTTTCACTCTATTTTATTGTGTCATTAGGGGACTTGTTTTTTGTTTTTTGGGGTATTTTAGAACATCACTGTCCAAATCAGTGCCTGGTGCCCGTGTTATACATTCATAACGTCCGATTCTGTTCTTCCGACTTGAAAGTTTTTCCGATTTCAAGAAAACCGTCCATGTGTTGCCACGACTTAAGGGGAGCAAATAATAGTAACACTGTGACCTACAATACATGTGTTAAGAGACGACTTAGGTAGGGGTATATGGAATCTACCCTATTAAATAAAAAGCATCGTAGAAATCAGATGTGCTGGCCTACTTGTGGATGCATCATGGCACAACGTACAATCGCTCTAAGGCTCAGATCACATACAAATATTAAAAGTGATTGTACGAGTTGTCGATATCGAGAGTTCGAAGATGAGAAATAGAGGCGACTAAGGAGGTTTGCCGTGGGCTACTACCCCACACCGTAGAAAACACTAGATGGCTACCGAACGGAGAGAGAACCAAGTAAATGCTGGCTGAAACCGGACACATCGCCGAAGAACAAGCACCAGAGCTCCAAATGTTGCTGAAGATGTGACGTAAAATGGCAACTGCGCATTCACAACCAATTTGTTTTTTCGCTCCAGAAGCACTTGAGCTTTTAGCTCGTTGGCTCGGTGCCACAGACATCATAATCCTTCGGTTCGGTGCCACGAACACCGTAAATCTGGAGAAACTGTAGCTTTTCTGCCAGCCCGCGGAATTGAACCCGCACTCACAGGGAATTTGTCACCCGTCGTCTATCGCGCTTCAAACACGTATGGCAGTTGTTGATCAGCTATGATCTAGACCATTCATCTTGCACATATGTTGCTGGAGACTGCATCTGAAGCAAAGTATAATAACGTTCCAACCAACAAAGTATGTTGGAAGACTCGACAACGGTAGAGTTAAGCGTAAGGCTGGCTACCTCATTCGGTAGAATACTTTAGATCAAAGATTCCCAAACGTTTTCGGCCGACCGCCCACTGTGCACAACATAAACTTTGCACCACCCCCTCCACATTATAACAGTTTGCCAACGCCCCCCTCCACATTATAACAGTTTGCCAACGCCCCCTCCACATTATAACATTTTTTCAACGCCCTCCCTCCCCACATATATATACATGCTCTATTTTCATTTTGACATGAAACATTGATATATATATATATATATTTCTGTATTACATGATCAATTTTTAAATGATTATATGCATGAAATAGAAGATTAAGGAAAATGGAACGTGTAAGACGGACATAAGATGAATTAAAATGCAGAATTCAAATTTGAAATGATTATTCAATCACAAAATCACGAAAATAATTTATTTAAAAATATTTATTATTAATTTCTTCTTTAAGGAGCCACCGACCCTAATCGCATGAAAACCCCCACATTCTTCTGAATTCCTTTCGCCCCCTAGAACGTTTCAGAGCCCACTGGGGGCTTACCCCCACTTTGGGAAACGCTGCTTTAGATGAAAAGTCCAACCAAAGCCTTATTCAAAGATCTCATGTCGAAGGAATGACTTCATTATACCAGGGTTTTCCTTTCCCTAGGTCCCTTTCCGCAGAAATGACAAGCATCTACTGATAGTAGTTCTCAAAATACGAACTTCGTAGTTCCGGTAACAATCCTAGAGGTCTATCTATTGTCTATAGTCTATTGTCTATCGTCTACTGTCTATCGTCTACTGTCTATCGTCTATTGTCTATTCACAGGTGGAAGATTTAGTTGGATGTCCACTCTTGCTGTTAAGCGTAGGGATGGGAGCTTTAATTTGCGTTCTAGGGTCAGATGAGTTGCCCTTGTTGTATTATATCCGTACCGGCCATAACAGACTCCGTGTCCACATGTTTAGCAAATTTAAAATTGGCACAACTAGCCTGTGCCACTGTGAAAAGGCAGACATGACGGCAGACCACATACTGCAAGACTGTCAGCTGTTAGCAGCCCAGAGAAAAGAAACCTGGCCCAATAACACATAATTCCACGAGAAGCTGTACGGAGGACTGCAAGACTGCGAGCGGTTAGATGTCTAGAGAAAAAAAAACTTGACCCGATAATACAGAGCTTTGCGATAAGCTGTACGGAGGGACGGAGTTTCAAAAAGCAACAGTAAAATCCATGTTAAATTTGGTTCATCAGACTAGGAGGGATCGCGAGAAGAGAGAGATATCCGTGTTGTGTAGTGTGGTCTTGATATTGTCTATCCATCTTTTCTTGGTCTTCCCTTAGCTCTAGTAACCGATCTATTTTTATTGTATGCTGTTATTGGTGGTTGGTTGTATTTCATTCTCATTAAATGTCCAAACCACTGCATTTGTTGTCTTTCGATGTATTCGGTGCAAGGAGTCTCTTAGAGGTTTATGTGAACAAAACTGCAATTGTGAACAGAACGGTGTGCTCCGTATTCTAACGCACGACATTTGGATCTCAAGGAAAAGGCACTAACCACTTAACCACAGAGAACCCACTCCAAAACCTAACCATGAACAAGTCACATACAAGGAACATAATAACAGTGCCAACTATGAACAAGTCACATACAAGGAACATAATAACTGTACCAACCATGAACAAGGCACATACAATGAACATAATAACTGTACCAACCATGAACAAGTCACATACAAGGAACATAATAACTGTACCAACCATGAACAAGTCACATACAAGGAACATAATAACTGTACCAACTATGAACAAGTCACATACAAGGAACATAATAACTGTACCAACCATGAACAAGTCACATACAAGGAACATAATAACTGTACCAACTATGAACAAGTCACATACAAGGAACATAATAACTGTACCAACCAAAAGGAAAGGAAACTCTTCTAGAAGAGGTACAAATGACGTACAGAAAGCACAAAAGAATAAGTACCCCATAGTATCGTCCTCTCGCTACGGAAAAGCTCCAGAATTGGCAACTGAAACTGTAGAAGTAATATATGAATGGAGAAAGACAAATGATATACAAAGGAGCAAAAAACATGGGCGGCTCATCATTGAGGGCCAGTGGGCCCAGCCCACCAATAATGGAAAGGAGAATAACTTCCCGGAATAGACAATAAATACTCCAAACACCATGATGTCTGACCCCACCAAGAAAACTGACCACGAGCCGCCACTGGCAGAAAGAATACTTCAAACTATCTAAAGATAGGAAGTCCTGAGATAACGTTGGTTGAGAGATTATACCCCTATAGGGATTAAATACATACAATACTGGAGATTATCACATGATAGGACAAATGGCGCCTATTTTAAAATGCAAACATGTCACCATGAAAACAGAAAGAGCATTGTTCAACACAATCTCTCTCCCTACATTATGCTACCAGTGCCAAACCTGGACACCGACATCAAATGATATCGAAATAGGGGGAAACTGCAGTAAAACTTGGTAAATAGTGAAACATGTACAAACAAAGTACTATAGTTTTACAAAATACATAAACAGTGACGATAAACAGCAACGTTTCGACCAACAAATGGACGACCAAATGAGATACGTTGGTATTTGGTCGTCCATTTGTGTTTCATTTTAATTTGTCACTCCTGTTTGTTCGTTTGCTTGATAAAGGCCTTGTTGGTCGAAACGTTGCTGTTTATCGTCACTGTTTATGTATTTTGTAAAACTATAGTACTTTGTTTGTACATGTTTCACATCAAATGATAACAGAAACCTAGTCACGACAGAGATGAAGTGTCTACTTCAGAATGCTGGGAGTAACAAGAAGAGAACTGTTTAGAAATGAAGACATCAGGGGAAAAGTGGGTAAAACATCAGTACTGGACTTCATCAAGAAACAACAAAGTAAATGATTTTCTGCCACATAAGCAGATTACCAACAGACAGTGCGCCTCAAAGAGCGATGTTGCTTCGATACAGAGGATACAGAGCAAAAAACTGGGCACGCAAAAGGTAGACTTCAGAGATAACAGAGACGACGAAAGACACTATTTATGAAGTGCACACAAAGGCTCATTCTAGAAATCTCTTCGTATCCTGACGCTGTCAGGCCAAACAAAATTTGGAGAAGAAAAAAGAAAGACTGCAGAACTGAAACAGTGTAAAACGTTTTTTACTCAATTTATTTGCTTACTTTCTATGATAATCTTACTAGTTATATGAATATTTTTCTATTCTGCTTCAAAAGTTATGAGCATGTGCCTTTTTCTCCCGCTGTCCCTGTGATGGCCACTGTATTGCATTTCTTAGCCACCTTTCTTTTCTCATCTTGAGCACACGTACACGCCATCGTTTTCGTCTCTCTTGTATTTCTTTATTTATTTGACATCTTCTTAGGGAGTTGACGAACGGTTTGTGGGCAAAAAACTCGCTTTATAGAATATATTTTAATCAACTTTGCTGAGAGAGGTGCGAAATATAAGTCTCAGTTCCATGCAGGAAATTAAGCTAGTTGTCCAGGATAGAGCAGCATAGAGAAATTGCTTGCAGTACCTAAATGATCAAAAAATAAATTATGTACAGGTGTTAAGTGCTTTCGAAAAAACAAATAGACAAAGACAGGATTCGAACCACTTACCCTCATTTCTTACGACACTCATCGCATAATGGCTCACTGGTTGTGTACGTAAGGACGCTCGTATTGCTAGGCTAGGCGATGTGTATCGTAAGGACGCTAGTATTGCTAGGCTAGGCGATTGGGTGTCGCAATAAATGAGGGTAAGTGGTTCGAATCCTGTGTTTGTCTATTTGTTTTTCGGAATCTCTTAACACCCGTACATTGTTTATTTGTTGATTATATTTTTCGCTTCCGTTGCTTCCTCTAGGGTTCTTGCAAAAAGACTCCTTGTTCTCATTTTACAGGACCTATGTTACGTATAACGGTTCGAGATGAATTATACTCTTAAACTGTCTCTAAATTATGTTCGATTTAGACACCCTGTGCTGGGAATTCATGGCGTAAGATCGATCAAATGTGGCTCTGTAACAACACAGGATGAACTCGCATAGCTAAGAATCGTCGTGCTGTTGAGGCGCAGAGAAAACGAGCTGCACGAAAAGACAAAACACACAGCACCCACATATCCAACCTTGATCATGTATGTCCCACCTGTGAAAGGGGATTGTGTTCCAGAATTGGACTGTACAGTCACCTCCGCACACACTAAAGCGGTGGAACAACACACGTCTGAGTCTGTTGTCATCATCGTTTGTAATGAACGGCTTTGTTATTATTAGTTGTTCCTCTTTGAGTGTGTACACTTTTTATTATTAATATCAAATTTTTAGTTTTGCCCTTATTGCGTGTGTACACTTTTTATTACTAATATCAAATTTTTAGTTTTGCCCTTATTGCGTGTGTACACTTTTTATTACTAATATCAATTTTTTATATTCCCTCTTTGAGTGTGTACACTTTTTAATACCAAGTCCCACAAATCAATATTAATTCTAGCTTTAATTGATATTTCGAATTAGCTTTGTCGATTAATATTCCAGAAATGATTTGTCGAATTATCGATGTCGATGAATCAGAGGTGAGGGCAGAGAACGTTATTTATGAAACCCAAGCACTCACCAACAAATGTTCATGTTGACGTTTTCCAGTGCTTTTACTATAGCACTCTACTCAACTTCTGCCAAGCGACCGCTGCACGAATTTCTATTTTCATAGCGGAACCTCGACTCAGCCTCCTACAGGATATACGATAGTTACCGTAGTAAAGGCTGCTTGGGGAGTACACTCGTGGGTTTTAATTTATATATATTTTTACCTGTCCCACCAACAGGTAAGAACAATAGGATATAATGCTGTGATATTCCTTATATTTTTTTTTCTTTTCATTATTATTTTCGTTATTATTTAATATATTTTTTTTTCTCAAGAATCGACATTCGTTTGTGCTTATACTTGTTCATTATTTCAATATAATTATATTATTAATCTCATTTTGTAGTATATTTTTAGCAGTATTTTGTTTGAAGACATTTCAAACTTCGTACTTGTATTATTTATCGGCCGTGTGTTTCTGGGAACCTCAAGGGGAGCAAAGAATAGTAACACTGCCACCTACAAAGCATGTCGTAAGAGGCGACTTATGTAGGGGCCTATGGAAGTTACTCTAGTAAATAAAAAGCGTCTCAGAAATCGGATGTGCTGGCCTAATTGTAGGAGCATAACTTTCACAACGTACAATTTCTCTTAGGCTCAGATCACATACAAAGCATAGAGAGTGGTTAATAAGTGGTCGATATGGAGCGTTCAAGGAAGATGGAAAAAAGATAAGTTTTATTTATTATTTTTGTTTAGTTTTAGTTAAAATATAGTTTGAATAAATATTTTTTGTTTAGTTTCAGAAATATAGTTTGAATAAAAATGTTTTTGTTATTTAGTTTAGAAATATAGTTTGAATAAATATTTTTGTTTAGTTTCAGAAATATAGTTTGAATAAATGTTTTTGTTTAGTTTCAGAAATATAGTTTGAATAAATGTTTTTGTTTAGTTTCAGAAATATAGTTTGAATAAATGTTTCTGTTAGTAACAAAAGAGTTAAAAGCTATTTTAAGCAAAGTCACATCGTTTTCAACCTTAACATGAAGTTTTTCATGTTATATTATAATATTTTGGTCCCAAAATAACAAATTAGATTACATTAATAAGAGTAGACTGGATAGCGCAGCCCTGCAAAAAAATAAAAATTATTGCAACTATTTTAATTATTTTCTAAATTTCATTGGGTTCAGGTCTGTGCTACGGATTTTGTGCTTTGTCGTTGAGATTTTTCTGTGTAAGAAAGAGATCGTAGCACACATAGTGATTCACCGAAGTGCAATTTTGATGGTTCTGTTAATCAATTAATCAATCGCTCAATCAAGCAGGAAAGGATAAAAAATATTTTTGCACATTTTCTGTTAGCTTTCAATATTTTCCTATTACAATATTGTTACCTCCAGACGTAATTATAGTAAATCAGCCATTTTTTTCCTGATACAGAAGCACTTGAGCTTTCAGCTCTTCGGCTCAGTGCCATGGAAATCGTAACCCTTTGGTTCGGTCCATGACACCGACAATCTGGAGAACCTGTGGCTTTTCTGCCAGTCCGCGGAATTGAAAGGTTCTTTTACGTGCTCAAATTGAGCATGGGAGATACGTTTTAACGTCTGTCTCAGATAGGACTAGGAATTTGATTTCACCTACACTAAGCGCTGGACAAAATATTCAAATGGCTCTACATGGGAGCGAACAGAAACCTTTGGCACGAGAAGCGAACACTTACGCTCAACGCTACAGAGACCACAACAATTGAATAAGAAGGAGATTATTTAAGTATGATGTTGTTAAATTAACAAATACACGCGTTAATTTACTATTTATTAGAGAAACGTTAAAGTTATCTGCATGAAGAACTGGCTACTAAAGATAATATACTGTGAAATTAGCACTTGAATCTCAACAAACGATGAATACATTTTTCTTCTTCTTCTTTGCGTTCGTTCTTTACGACCAATTTTAATCACTCTTTGTGATATGTTTGATCTTGCCAAGAACGTGTATACGTTGCACATTGGTTTGGTAGGCCCTAAACGCATAAACTTCTACACGCTTAGGATATGTGCATCCGATTTCAGCCAAACCTCCTTAGTCGCCTCTTACGTCATGCATGGCAGGTAATAACAGTAGTTCTATACTTTACACCCAAATTGGGCCCCGGTAATCACTCGGGCGGAGTTTTTAAACATTGGTTTAATATTTTAAATTTTTTATAGTACTGGTCATATTTTTGCATTTGCTGTTATTAATCACAATATAGATGGAAACTGCAGTAAAACTATGTAGAATCGATTTATTTCTTTATATGGTACTTTGCGACCTCATGGACTCAACTCTCTACATGTCTATGTTTCTTAGTACTTTTCTTATGCTCTATATTTTATATGTGTATATGTTAAATGTATATGAATCATATATTTACTTGAGGTTTTATTGTTTTCTTCTTTTCCACTTCTAATTTTTCTGTATTTATTTCGTTATTCGTTATTAGTCACATATTTTCATTCATTTTTTTAAAGTTGAAAATCTTGTCAAAGTCTATATGTTGTGTTCTGTGACATTCGTCACTTTTGTTATATCGTTTGCTTGATAAAGGCCTTTTTAGTCGAAACGTTCATGTGTGTGTTTTTTGTATTTTGTAAAACTACATTACTTTGTTATTACGTGTTTTACCATTTGCCGTTAACAAGTTTATGCCAAGATGCGTAGTGAACGTCAGTCATGAAAATCTCATACGGAGGATGGTGGTTAATCAAATGAAAGAGATGGGAATAGTTTATTGTCAAGCTATAGGAGACAACAGAGACTGTCGATCACTGACTGCTTTGTTGGTCTGTGTCTCAGAAGAAGATCATTTGCTAAACTTTGTAAAAATAAAGTAACTGATCTGTTTTCATCATCATCACATAGCTTGCCATGAGCAGAACTTTGCCACCCTAACAGTCCTTCGGAATATTTCTCTCTCTCGTAGACCAGATGTTCCGCCTCTGCAGTCGTCATGTTCAAACCATCAGTTACATCCTGAATCCATCTTCTCCTTGGTCTTCTCTTCTCCTTTTATTGTATGCCTCCTGTCAGAGCATATTCTGCAAGACTGTCCTCTCCTGGGTGAGCTGAGAAGCAACATGTGGCCACACCCAGTCGATCTGAAAACTAAGCTTTGGGAAAACCTGACAGACCTGAAGCTGACTGCCCAGTTGTGGTCCACAGTAAATTAAGCGCATGACCAGAGATCACTGAAGAAGAAATCTAAAAAGTATATTGGTAAATTGGTTAGAGCGATAACGTTTTTAATGTTATAATATGTTGGATGATGTGGTCAACATTAGGATGCAAGCAGTAGCATGTCCATTTGCGGAACGGGGTTTCCATCACATCCAGACTGAAAAACTATGTCTCTAGATTTGTCTAGCGTCATGTTCATGGTTTCTTTAGGTTGTGCTGCAACTTTCTACCTCTATCCAGAATCATACATTCTATTATGTTCTCCATCCAGATCACTGTGACTGTAAAGAGGCCAAAATATTTCATCTTCAGGAACATGATGTTTTTTATGAGCCAATTCTACTCGATATGCAGGTCTTGTAGGATGTCGTGTGTTTTTCTCTTCTCTGTCCATGATGTTCTAAGAACTTCTCTATAACACTTTGTTTCGAAAGCTGCATTTCGGTTCTCTATTGTGTCTTGTTCCATCTTCTTCTTCTTCTTCGCTACCAATTTTATCATTGTGATTGTGATGTATAATTGATCTTTTCAAGACATTAATTTACGTTGCGCGATTATGTGCTCATGGTGACTTGGCCCGCCCACCCAACTTCAGCCATCTGTTTATTTAGTAGCGTAGCCAGCTGTAGAACGATCCAGGCTTGGATCTACGCCTTTACGATCATCTTTTATTGCGGAAGCATTTAATATGATCTGAGCCATGGAGAAGCGTTCGTTGGAAACCAATAAATTCTACTCCATGTGGGGAGTTTGCTGCTGGGATTATACATCTACCACTCGAGTGCCGTAACATCTAACGTTCTCGCAGGTTGCATTAGCTCGTTCAACAAGGACAGTTAATAGTCTTGTTATCATTATAATAATAATAATAATTCCTCTCGTACCGTTCTACGTTATATACAAGGCTTGTAGTAAAAGGCGACTAAGATAGGGGCATAGGAAACTAGAAACTTAAAAGCGTCACAGAAATCGAATGTGCTGACCTACTTGTAGGTACATAATTGGCACAACGCACAATCGCTTTTATTTTCAGATCACATACACATCATACAGAGTGGTTAACAAGTGCTTGATATGGAGCGTTTGAAGAAGAAAGAAGAAGAAACTCCCGTGGAACTACGGGAATACCAATTTATGGAAAAGATTTCGAATTTCTTCTTCTTCTTCAGCGATCTATGGTCATGCGCTTAATTTACTGTGGACCACAAACTGGGCAGTTAGCTTCAGGTCTGGCAGGTTTCCCCAAAGCTTAGTTTTCAGGTCGACTGGGTGTGGCCCCATGTTGCTTCTCAGCTCACACAGAAGAGGACAGTCTTGCAGGATATGCTCTGGTGTCTGTTCCGCCTGCTGACACTGGCAGAGAGCTGTTTGACTTATTACTAGTCTATATAAGTGTTTGTTGAGTCTGCAGTGTCTGGTGCGTAGTCGAAATATAATGACCTGGTCTGTTCTGCTTAGATCTTTGAGGGAGTCTTTTCCATAATCGTATCCAGTGTTTGTCTTCCAGTCTACTGCAGATTTTCTCTGTATGAGGGTTTTAACCTCTTGAAAAGACAGGAATTGGTAAATTTGTTCTTTGGCACTGCCCTCCTTAGCTAAGACATCAGCACTTTCATTGCCTGCAATGCTACAGTGAGATGGAATCCACTGCAAGTGAATTATATCAAATTTACACTCTAATTAAAAATACTAGAGGGGATCTGCAAGGTATGTATTTGAAAATAGTTGTCTTCGAAAAATAATGAATATAAAATGGAACGAATTCAGGAGAAGTGATGAAATCAGAGAAATGTCCTTGTCAACCACTAGTGACAACTGTTATAAGAAAGAGAAGATGGAGATATGTTGGACACACCTGAGGAGAAATGATCAACGAATATCAAAGCAGGCATTGGAGTGGGATGCAAAGGGTTCAAGAAAGAGAGTACGACCTAAGGAGACACTGAAACGAACTTTGCTGAGAGAGGCAGGAAATATTGGTCACAATTCCATGGAGGAGATTGTGCGAGTTGCCCAGGATAGAGAGGTATGGAGAAATTACTTGCAGGCCCTATAGTAACTATTATTATTATCTGCAAGGTAACATAGTGAACATTCTCCTGAAGTTCCTGGAATCCAGGATTCCTGAGGCATAAGTGGAAGTTTCCAAAGAAACAGATAACCCTCATCACATGCCCCCTGCATATTAATATTCTTAAATAAGTGAGTAATCATTTATTTTTAAAAAAAACATACAACCTGCAAAAGAAAGTTCAAATTATGTCTCAAATTATATTGAACGTTAATAAATATCATTTTTATTAGCTATTTTCATCAATAAATAACCATAGACTCACAGAATTGTGTACAAATTGCAATAAAGCTTACATTGTTCTATCAAACATATATAACAGTCACACCACATCATAGGGAATTTCCTATTTTTCGAGTGAACTGAACGAGCTTACGTTACAGGGGGCAGTGCGTAATGTTAATATCTTGTCAATTCGTGTGTGCTACTTGGTCCTGTTTGATAAATGGGTGCAGTCCTAGGGGTGATACCTAATCGTAATGTATAAATGGTTAAAAGTTAAAAGTTAAAAGTTAATTGCATTTCCTTTACAGGACATTGAGAATCAACCCCAGCTTTTAACGCTGTTTGTGATTTTTCTAGGCATTATTACGTTCAGTAGTTTGCCATTGCTTTCTGAACGGGTAGTGCCATCGTCCTTTGTAAAAATCCACGCGAAACACTTTGCAACCAAATTGCCCGCAGCGTAATTCGAACTCAGAACGTCGGGGTTAATAGATCGAGTCACTATCCCCTAGACCACAGACGCCAACATAAATGAGTAACGTTGTGTTAATGTTACTGGATCGTATTAAAAGGTATTGTGGTAGGTGGATTACTAAATCATATTAAAAGGTATTGTGGTAGGTGAGTGCTGTGCTGGATCGCAGTAATGGTAGTCGTGTTAGGTACGTCACTGGCTAGCACTAATGGGTAACTTATGTGTTTTTGCTGGGATCTCGTGTGACTAAGCAGTTAAGCTGTTCGCATTGAGTTGCCAAGGTCGTGGGTTAAAATCAAATTCGCTTCGTTCGGTTCACGTGTATTCTTTCCAGAGATTCCTATGCTCGTTGCCTAAACTACGGAGCTCATGCTTTACGCTCGATACACTCGATCTAAGGAGTGCTATTCCTGGGGAAAGGAACCGATCGATATTGGGTAACTCGATGCAATAAATTTCAATTCTTAAGTGTCAGACTCTTTTAGCAGTAGGTGTGTGTAGTCAGGTGATCTTGGTGTCAGACTCTTTTAGCTGTAGGTGTGTGTAGCTAGAGAATCTCGGTGTTAAACTCTTTTAGCAGTCGGTGTGTGTAGTTTGAGGCTCTTGGTGTCATACTCTTTTAGCTGTAGGTGTGTGTAGCTAGTTGATCTCTGTGTCATACTCTTTTAGCAGTAGGTGTGTGTAGTAGAGGATCTCTGTGTCAGACTCTTTTAGCTGTAGGTGTGTGTAGTTAGAGAATCTTGGTGTCAGACTCTTTTAGCAGTAGGTGTGTGTAGTAGAGGATCTCTGTGTCATAGAGGCTACGTGCTCGCCTCTCATTTCAACGATACTCGATTCGATCCCTCGCAGAACTCTCTCTCTCTCTTTGCCTTTTTAACCCGGATTATGGCATAGGCCCTCAACCAACTCATGCCAAGTCTTTCTATTTCTAGCTATCTCCTGCAGTTCCCTCCATCTCTTCATTATCTTGTTGATATCTACCTCCAAATCTAGTCTCCATGTATTTCTCGGCCTCCCCTTCTTTCGCCGTCCCTGCGGGTTCCAGGCAAGGACTCTTCTTGTTATATTCCCTCCTGTTTTCGCAAAGTGTGTCCTCTCCAGCGCCATCTTTTTTTTTTAACCTGTTCGTTCACTGGAATCTGATATATCGATGGCTCCATGAAGGAACGTGAGCTCGATCCCACCTACACTGATATCAAGCACCTTTGGAAAAATATCTCAATAGTTCTACGCAGTGGCGGCTCGTCATTAAGGGCCAGTGGGGCTGGGCCCACCAAAAATAATGTGTAACATGTATAAATTAAAATATAACCAAACCCAATATCATGACCTTCCCCACAAAAATATGTCATGCCCCAACAACAAAACTTAGCACGTGCCGCCACTGGTTCTACGAGGATAGTAAAAATCTATCCTAGTAGAACTATTGGGATATCTTTACCAAAGATCTATGATATCAGTGTATGTAGGATCGAGTTTCTAGTCCCCTTCATTAAGCTTCGATATATCTTTCTGAGATCCATGATCTCACTGTGTGATCCAGTTGCTAGTCCTATCGGAGACGGACGATAAAACGTATGTCACATGTTTAAGTTGAACAAATAAATGAAACATTGATAGCTCAAAATCGATAAGTGCAGTTGGAAACCGTTGCCCTGGTTAAACTAATTAGATAGATTACTAAAATTATATTGCTACAAAATCGATAAGAGCATTTGGAAACCGTTGCCCTGGTTAAACTAATTAGATAGATTACTAAAATTGTATTGCTACAAAATCGATAAGAGCAGTTGGAAACCGTTGCCCTGGTTAAACTAATTAGATAGATTACTAAAATTATATTGCTACAAAATCGATAAGAGCATTTGGAAACCGTTGCCCTGGTTAAACTAATTAGATAGATTACTAAAATTATATTGCTACAAAATCGATAAGAGCAGTTGGAAACCGTTGCCCTGGTTAAACTAATTAGATAGATTACTAAAATTATATTGCTACAAAATATTTCCACATCTTCAAAATACATCGGGGGCCCCTCATCAGTGCTTGTGAGTTCGTGCTATGCCACTGAGATCTTCATGTGTAAGAAAGAGATCGGAGCACACATGGTTAATCACCGAAGTGCAATGATAACGGTCTATCAATCAATCAAAAAATCAATCAGTAAATCAATCAATATATCAATCAAACAGATATCTTACAAGATGGCATTAATGGGTGACACATGTATTTCTGCTTGGTGTACCCTATGCGCCTGTGAGGTGCCGGGGCCCGCAAGTGAAGCAACGAATAGTAACGCTGCGACCTACGAGGCATGTCGTAAGAGGCGACTGATGTAGGAACTAGGAAAGCTACCCTAGTAAAGAAAAAGCATCGAAGAAATCGGATGTGATGGCCTACTTGTTGGCGAATGATTTGCACAACGTAAAATCGCTCTTAAGCTCAGTTCACATAGAAATCACATATGGTCGATATGGAGTTTTCCATGAAGAATAAAAAGTGTATCATATCTTTTATAAAACAACGTCCTCGTCACAACCTGCAGGAAAGACATTCCACCACTTAACTGTTCTCTTGCCAGGTCCAAATTGCTTTATTGAATAATAGAAAATAAATAGATGCTGCGATATATCTGCTGAAGTGGGTGTATTTAATAAATCCATTTTGTGATGTATGTGATTTGTGAATTTATTGAGAAAATTGAATATGATACACAGTGCGTGTCAGACTGGTAAATAAAAATTCATTTTTTCCTGATTGAGCACAGAAACAAAACATCTGCCACCAGCAATGGCGGAATTCGGGAGGGCTATTGAGAGTCAGGACTGTTTGATTCTGGACACGACTTTGCTATCGCATTTCCGCCATGTTTGGTAGGGTATTTTTCGGTTTAATTTGCCGAGCTACTGAGTTAGTGCTTGAGCAACGCTGGGAGCTATGAATGTTACATGCAATGCTTTTTTGCTATGTCAACCGTGCGTTTGTTGTGGCTATTCAGAAAATGGCGGACAGCGGTTATGACGAACCGACTTTATCTGCCGTATGCAGTTATATTGCGGGTACAGAAAGGTGAATTTTGTCGTGATTGAAGTTCCCTTCAACATGAATTGCAGTTCAAGTGATGAACAGTTTTGTGTTGACACTTTATAGCGACGACCATATGCATTTATGCGGTGCATGTTGCTTTTTGTGGCGATACACGGCTGTTGCATTCTGGAATTAGTTCACACAGGAGACATTTCAGTTGTTAGCATTTCGTGTTATTTTCGTTGGCACAGGAACGGACCAATTATGGGGTGACACGTTGCAGTGAAGTTGGAACCGTACATATGAACTATGAACAAAACAAAAACGTTATTACTAAGTTAATGTGTTTTATTATTACGTTCCGTAGATCTTCTTCTGATGTTAGAAATAAGGATGAGAAAATGGAAGTATTTTGGACAAGTAAAGAGACAGGGGTGGCGTCTGTGGCCTAGGGGATAGTAGTCGGTCTATTAACACCGACGTTCTGAGTTCGAATCACGCTGCGGACAATTTGGTTGCAAATTGTTTCGCCTGTATTTTTACAAAGGACGATGGCGCCACCCGTTTAGAAAGCAATGACAAACTACTGAATGTAATAATGCCTAGAAAATCAAAAACAGCGTTAAAAGCTGGTGTTGATTTGCAAAGTCCTGTAAAGGATATGCAATTAACTTTTAAAGAGACAGGATGAGTTCTGTGCTGTGTTTTTTTTTAAATTATTCATTTCTTGCTTGCTCATGTAATTCTCTATATATATACATATATACGTGTCTTTGTCCAAAACACTAATTTACTGAGTATTACCGCAGTCCCCACACGGTTTTCTCCAGATCTAATCTGATCAAGTCTGACCATCTGAGGTTTGTAGGATTCCGTAATGGCCTAACTTAAGGCGGTAATGGGGCTCGATCACAACCCAAATCTTCCTGTTCAAGCTCAGCGGGTGGCAACTTTTGAGCAAATTATTTCCCGTGGATATTTACAAACAATAACAATATACCTCAGGGCTCAGAAAGCAAAGACAAACTACTGAACGTATAGGTGGTGTCTAGAAAATAAAAGACTCATTTAATGTGGTTGATAGCGACGTCCTGTAAAGGATATGCCAGGATCTGTATTTGTTCAAACGATACAAAGGATATGCCAGGATCTGTATTTGTTCAAACGATACAAAGGATATGCTAGGATCTGTATTTGTTCAAACGATTCAAAGGATATGCCAGGATCTGTATTTGTTCAAACGATACAAAGGATATGCCAGGATCTGTATTTGTTCAAACGATACAAAGAGTTGGAGAAGACCATCATGGAAGATGGCATCCTGACAAGAGGAGAAAAATAAGACCACGGAGAAGATGAATTCAGGATATAACTGATGATTTGAGCAATGGAAAGCTACAGTGGTAGGACATCTTGCCTGTGATTGATGATTTGAGCAATGGAAAGCTTCAGTGGTAGGACATCTTGCCTGTGATTGATGATTTGGCAATGGAAGGCTTCAGTGGTAGGACATCTTGCCTGTGATTGATGATTTGAACAATGGAAGGCTACAGTGGTAGGACATCTTGCCTGTGATTGATGATTTGAGCAATGGAAGGCTACAGTGGTAGGACATCTTGCCTGTGATTGATGATTTGAACAATGGAAGGCTACAGTGGTAGGACATCTTGCCTGTGATTGATGATTTGAGCAATGGAAGGCTTCAGTGGTAGGACATCTTGCCTGTGATTGATGATTTGAATAATGGAAGGCTACAGTGGTAGGACATCTTGCCTGTGATTGATGGTTTGAACAATGGAAGGCTACAGTGGTAGGACATCTTGCCTGTGATTGATGATTTGAGCAATGGAAGGTTACAGTGGTAGGACATCTTGCCTGTGATTGATGATTTGAGCAATGGAAGGATAAAGTGGTAAGACATCTTGCCTGTGATTGATGATTTGAGCAATGGAAGGCTACAGTGGTAGGACATCTTGCCTGTGATTGATGATTTGAACAATGGAAGGCTACAGTGGTAGGACATCTTGCCTGTGATTGATGATTTGAACAATGGAAGGCTACAGTGGTAGGACATCTTGCCTGTGATTGATGATTTGAACAATGGAAGGCTTCAGTGGTAGGACATCTTGCCTGTGATTGATGATTTGAACAATGGAAGGCTTCAGTGGTAGGACATCTTGCCTGTGATTGATGGACATTGGGAAGGAATGTTAGTGTGGTAATGTTCTGATCAGGACAAGCTATTGGATGATGATGATGATAATGATGATGATGATGATGTATATGCAAATTAATGTGTGGTGTTGTGGTGAGGGAAATGGATAATAACCAAAGCAATTCACACAAAAAATTCAGTCAGTGGTGCTATCAGTTATCAGTTATATGAGGACTATCATCATAGCACTCCGGACATGTTTATAGGTGCTCCGATCTCCGCCTCAACAAATCCAGCAGCGTCCAGCGGCCCAACACGCCAATTCGTTGTTGATTTATCAATCTCTTTGCATATTTAAGGGTTTTTATAGCCGAAGGATTGACTTCATTGCACCGGGTTTTACTCCATATGGCCCAGTCCTCTCCGCAGAAATGACACGCCACTTGCCGAGAGTATTGCACAAAGCACGAAATCCGTAGCTCCAGCAACAATCCTAGGGGTCTCTGGAAAAAACTGCACTCGTTAACAGAATGGCGCGGTCTGGACTCGAACCCACGACCTTCGACTCACAAGGCAAAGGGTTTAATTACTTAGCCACAGAGACCCCCGAAATATATTTAGTATGTTGTTCTTTTCGGGCTGCACCAATATTGACATCCATATCTTTACATCATTTACCTTTTGATTTATTGTTATACTATATAGTTAAATAATGAATATAAAATGTAATGAATTCAGAAGAAGTGATGAAATCAGAGATATGTCTGGTCAACCACTAGTGACAACTGTTATAAGAAAGAGAAGATGGAGATATGTTAGACACACCTTTGAGGAGAAATGATCAACGAATATCAAAGCAGGCATTGAAGTGGGATACAAAGGGTTCAAGAAAGAGGTCGACCTAAGGAGACCCTGAAACGAACTTTGCTGAGAGAGGCAGGAAATATCAGTCTCAGTTCCATGGAGGAGATTGAGCGAGTTGCACAGGATAGAGCGGTATGAATAAATTACTGCAAGCCCTATGTAACGTATAATGGTATGAGAGGAATTATTATTATTCTACCATACATTTAGTTTGCAAACTTGTTCAGTCTCTTATCTGTATTCAGATAATTCTCTTATCTATTGAGTCAGATATTTCTCTTCTTTCCCAGCAGTGTTCACTTCAGGGTTTCCTTCGGCCGTCTTGCTTTCTTGAACCGTTTGTATCTCACTTCTATACCTGGTTTGGGATTATTTGATCATTTATTCTCAGAACATGCTAAACATATCTCCATCTTCTCGTTCCTATAACAGTTGTCACTAGTGGTTGACCAGACATGTCTCTGATTTCATCACTTCTCCTGAATTCGTAACACATTATGTTCATTATTTTTCACAGACATCTATTTTCAAATACATTCAACTTGAATTCTACATCTTTAGTCATTTTCCAACTCTCGCTAACATATGTTAGGATTGATACAACATTTGAATTGAAAATTCGTAATTTAGTTTGAATACTATATAATTTGCAGTTCCATATTTTATTAAGACTTTTAAAAGCTGATGTTGCTTTGACAATTCGTAACATCATTTCATGTTTAATATTTCCCCAGCCATCACAATTGTTACCCAAATATGTGAACTGCTTTGTTAATTCTTAATTAAGTTGTGATATTGCTAATCTTATTTTCCACGGAAAGTCAGAGAAGGAAATACGAAGTTTTATAAACCGGAGCCAATGAATATATTCATGATATAATTGATTGAACAAGTATTAGAGGTATTTTTCAGGCTAGATAATGGATGCCGTTAAGCAGCGTTTCTTAATCGTCCTAATGCTGCCACCCTTTAATACAGTTCATCATGTAGTGTTGAGTCCCAACCTTAAAATTATTTTAGTTGCTACTTTATAAATGTAATGTTGCTACTGTTATGAATTGTAATGTAAATATTTGATATGCAGGATGTATTTTCACTGTTACAAATTGAACATAATTAAAGCATAGTGATTAATCACAAAATAATATGTAATTATATTTTGTGAAATATGTATTTCTAATTATGATAAATATGTGTTTTCCGATTGTCTTAGACGACCCTGTGAAATGGTCGTTCGTTCCCTAAAGTGGTCGCAACCCACAGTTTGAGAGCCACTGCGTTAGAGGGAAAGGTTTGTGGTTCTTCTTCTTCTTCTTTGCGTTCGTTCTTTACGACCAATTGTAATCACTCTTTGTGATATGTTTGATCTTTGCCAAGAACGTGTATACGTTGCACATTGGTTTGGTAGGCCACTAAACACATATATTTCTACACGTTTGGGACACATGCATTTGATTTCAGCTAAACCTTCTTAGTCGCGTCTTACGACATGCATGACAGGAAACAAGGGTTATATTCTTTACACCCCAAATTTGGGCACCGGTAGCCACTCGGACGGGTGTGTGGTTCGAATCCTGCATAAGTTAAACCTGGTGTAATGAAGTGAATACTTCGACTTCAGTCCCTCTCTTTTTTAAATCTTCATTAACATTTACTTCATATTTTTCTTATGTCAATATTTCGCTGATCTCGTGTTAAAAAAAACACCTCCATGTTTATATTAGAGAGATATAATTTAACATTGCAAAACTCATAGAGTTTGAAAAGATATCTTCTTATGTCCGCCACTCCTACACGAAGGACACCTAACATAGCTTACAGAGTCTCTTTGTACGCACGTCGTATAGTCTATTTTCATTTTGATTAACACGAACATTTCAATCTTGATTTAAAAAAAAAGTATGGTGAAGAAATAAATGAAGTTTGTGTGCAGGGGCGTTGATATATTAAGAAAAGAGGGGTGGGGGACAAGTCTCCGCACCCCCCACTCCCGATCTTGTGCCTGGAAAAATTACTTTTAAAAATATAGCAGTTCTATGTAATTTACCAGAAATTGTTTGCGGCTTCTTTGTTCCAGAATTCAGCCACATGTGGAAGTAAAACTACAGGCAAGAACGCACAAGGCACACATCTAGTTATGATTTAAATATTTCTAAGAAATTAATATTTATATTCTCTCTCTCTCTCTCTCTCTCGCTTTTGTGTCTCATGATCACCTGCCCAGACCGATGTACCATATCTCCCCATAAATTGTATTCAAGTGGAAATCTTATTCACGCAGCCTTAGCTACGTCACATCCTCAGCACCATTTAGATCTCTGGTGCTTATCCTTCGGCGATGTGTCCGGTTTTAGCCAGCACTTACTCGGTTGGCTCTCCATTCTGTAGCCATCTAGTGTTTTTTACGGTGTGGGTAGCTAGCCCTACCGCCAACCTCCTCAGTCACCTCTTACGACATGAGTGGTAGGTAACAGTGGTTCTATTCTTTACATCCCAATTTAGGTCCCGGTAACCACTCGGCGCTATATTTCCATTCATGGAGCCTGCAATCTAACTCTGATCTGAATCTTGTTTTTGTTTTTCCATTTCCACGAAGTAAACTACCAACTAAATTGTTTAAATTTATTTTTAAAATTTATTTTAAAATGGAGCTCACCCATCCTGGACAAATGTATGTGTACGCCCATGTTTGAGAGCGATAAAAGAAACGTTTGAGTGATAATTGTTTGCGTTTTACAGTGTACGTTCTTCTGTTCCGTGTAGAGTAACAACATACAGTTACACGAACTTTCTTGATTAATCAGTTTAACTTATACAATACGGCAGGCCTCCTGACAAGCCTTTTTGGCAGCAACAACATTTCGTCATGTCCTCTCATCATCATCAAGGTGCGTATCCTTTATAGGACGTTGCTGTCTGTGCAGCACATCTGAAATTCACTCTGTCTCCAGTCAGTTCACCCACTTCGTCGATGGTCATATTCACGGTTTCTTTAATATCTTGTAGCCATCTTCTTCGTCTGCTTCTGCGTCTTGGTACCATGCCCTGTAAAATTTTTCTTTCCAGGCCATCGTGACGCCTGATGTGACCAAAGTATCTAATTTTCTGTATAGTATGTTGTTTATCAGCCAATTCTCTTTAACATTTAGTTCTATCAGGATATCAGTGTTCTTTCTTTTTCTGTTCATGGTATTCGTAGGATCTTTCTGTAGCATTTAGTTTCTGAAGTGACCCGGATTTATTTCACTTTTCGTTCTTGTTTTTGTGTAATAGTCCATGATTCACAACCATAAGTAGCCACTGGAAAATGCATGTTCTCAATACTTTTAATTTTAATATTTTGTTGGTGCTTTGTCACATGTTCTTCATTGTGTTTAACTTCTTGATGGCTATAATCATCTAGTTAACCAAAACATAAAAAAAGTTGATTGTTCATAGGATCAATTTTGTTTGATTTTTGATTAATTTCTTTGTGTGATACTACCGCAAGAGATCATCCGTCGCAATCCTCAACAATATAAACAAGGAAATGATATATCATGTATTTTGAATTATACCACTTCCTTCGATTCCTCATTTCGTAGTCTGTTCTGGGATATGCCTTACTCAAGCATAATTTCAACGTCATGAGCTGCACATCATAACAACAATGTGCATCCACAATCTATGATCTCAAAAGATGGCAATATAATCAAGAATTAAACACAATGAAGAAATGTCAAAGAAGCAAAATAATAAAATTAAAAATATTGAAACATTTTCAGTGGCTACTAATAGGTTTGATCATGATATTACAATAAATTAAAACGAAAATCCAGTCCTTCGAAACGAAATGCAGAAAGTCCTACGAATACCATGGACAGAAAAAAGAAAAAAACTGATGTCGGAAAGAACTAAATTAAAGAGAATTGTGATAAACAACAGAAATAGAAATTAAGACTTTGGTACATAGGTAGATGTCGGAAAGATAATACTAGAGGGTAGGTCCAGGACAGAGAGGCAGAATAGAAGAATAGGCTACAAGATATAAAGAAACCATGAACATGACCATCGACGAAGTGGGTGAACTGGCAAGAGACAAGTATTCAGATGCTCAAAGAACAACGTCATTAAACGATACACACTGATGATGAGAGACAATCTGATTCATTTATCTATATAACTAAAAGATGTTAGATGACATAGCAGAATCTTGTCAAAAACAGTAGTATACTAAGCTATAAAGGTAAGAAAAACAAAACTAGATTGTTGCAAGCTAAAGTTTGTGTGAAATACTGACAGAGTGTATGGCCATTTCTAGAAAGGACGAGCAAATGGATAAACCTTAATGAGTCAACTCGGCTTTTTTGTGTTGATCAAAGCACTGAGGAAAGTTTCGGCTAACATGGACATCGTAAACTCGGTCGTACCACGAACACTAAATCTGGAACCGTAGTTTGCAGTCCGGAGTTGAACTGCATCACAGAGGATTTGTCACCGTAGTCAACGTAAAAAGGCTGGATATAAGCATCCTTCGGCTTTAAAACATCTTAAAGACCAAAAACAGAAGACCATGACACTGGACAGCAACCCGGTAACAGTGCGACATTAAAAATCTGATCAAGTAAAAGAAATGTCACAGTGTTTTGAAGAGAACAATAATGGAGAACGTAAGTTCCTCAAAGACGAGACAGGGGAACGTACAAGACAACTGGAGCAAAGGATAATATACTATTATGATGAACGTGACGTTGGAGGAGGCAGGAGAATTTACTCCGAATAGTTTTTCAAGCGGTTTGGGATGAATTTTCTGAAAAAGACATTCTTGTGATGAATATATGAAATTTTGAATTTTTTTTCATATTCGCCATTTTGGACCGTGTTTGTGACATGCAATTTTGACCTAGTTTCTTGCAGTTTCAATGCCCTTATTTAAGTAATCAATGTCGACGGAAGGGCAGATGATACTCTCACAACGGAAGCCGTACATGTGGACACCGATTTCATTTTAGCAAAGTTTGAATTGTTTAAAGAAGACTAGGAGGATGGGGGAAAAGAGGAGAAGAGATTGTCTGTTTCATGGGAAAGAGAGAGACAATGGAATCAGTGTGTGTAGGCTACGGAGTAAAGATGAATGGAGTGATGAAAGGGATGATAGAAGATAATGTTAATGCAAGGATAGATTAGAATGATGAATTTAACTTGATAAGTTCGAGATAATAAAGAAACTTTGAGTGCCACAGTGATGTTGTTTTATAGTAGAATGATAAGAATGCCATTGACTGCTAAAATGGCTAATGTTGAGGTGTTGAATGAGATCAAGACACAGAGAAAGCTTATCATCAATATAAGAAAGAGCAGTCATCATTTTTCGGGCATGTGATGAGGAGGGGAAGTTTAGAACACATTGTAACGACCGGTAAATCGAGGGAGACGAGACAGAGGAAGACGAGAGAGAAATATTTAAATAGCCTGACTTCTTGGCACGGAAGAACGTCAACATCTGAGATGATAGTAAACACCAGATAAGAGATTTGTGAGATGCATGTTCGCCTACGCCAGCCGACAGGCACCCGATGACGATTATGAGATAAACAACACAAATGTTTATTGGTTATTGAACCGATGTCATTGCACTCCGGGCAGATCCATAGGTGCTCAGTTTCCCCTTAATGCATACTGATGGTTCCTGTGGCTCGCTGGTTAAATACACTTCTCTCTATGCCTCTCAAGCACCCACCTATATGTACAACTTATAATTCCAAACTCCTGAAATCGATGGATTATTCCAACATCAATTATAGTGTCCTCATCCAGCAGTAGCTCGTCAAGATACAGAAGAGCATCCCCCTTATCCATCCTCAACTCCCCAACAATCGATGTTTCGATGCAATCATGTCGACTCTGGCGTTGCCGCGAACTCTCGCATATCCAGGACAGTAGATCCTCGTGAGTCTCTGGTGATTGGAAACCTTTATAGTCGGCATCCCCTAATACCACACCTTGTTATTCTCGATCTTCTGAAACATCGACTGAGAGTCAGATACACAAACTACTACTGCCTTGTAGTTAGATTGAGGACAATCAAAGGCTAGAGGAGCAAACCGTACACAAAAATGGACGGCATGCAAACAAAGTAATACAAAAACAACGTATAACCTCGATGGATGACGCTCAACAACCCGGCAGGGAAAGTTGTCTAAGGGTAGCTACCCTAAAATAAAATAATCACAAAATAGATGAGACTGCAGTAAAACTATTTGATTGGCAAACACGTAATCACAAAGTACTGTAGTTTTAAAATTACAAAAACAATGACAAAATACAGCAACGTTTCGACCAACAAGGCTTTATCAAGCAAACGAACAACAGGATTGACAATTTTAAAAAATGGACGACTTAATACAAACGTTTCTAATGAAAATATGTAATGCATGTATTCAAATTATATATTTACTAGATTTTTCATTGTTTCTCTTCCTTTCTATTTCTAGTTTTTATGTGTGTTTGTGTGTTACATTTATTTCCTTATTCGTTTTTATTCCCAGATTTTCATTAGAAACGTTTGTATTTGGTCGTCCATTTGTTTTTAAAATGTGTCACTCCTGTTGTTCGTTTGCTTGATAAAGACTTTGTTGATCGAAACGTTGCTGTATTTTGTCATTGTTTTTGCAATTTGTAAAACTACAGTACTTTGTGATTACGTGTTTTGCTAAAAGAAAATAGCAAACCTGCTGCCTTGCAGGTCGAATGGAGACAGAACAAGGCTGACGGAGAACGAACCCAGTAAACGCTTGCTAAAACCTGACACATTTCCAAAGGATAAGCGCCAGAGCTCTAAATGGCGCTAAAGACGTGATGAAACACATTCATGCTAAGACTGCATGAATCAGGTTTAAACACGAAAGGAATTCATATGAAATATGTTACATCATTCCTAAGCTGTGATAGCGAGGAAAGATATATATAAAACGGCCACAGTAAATGGAGTCTCAGAGAATGAACGGAGGTTACCGAAACACCTCAGCAGCTATCCTCATACTGGAAGTAGTTGACCTGTATACTACATCCATC
Organism: Arion vulgaris; assembly: GCA_020796225.1. NCBI lineage: Eukaryota > Metazoa > Mollusca > Gastropoda > Stylommatophora > Arionidae > Arion > Arion vulgaris. Next base: position 6,681,833 of record CM036776.1, read on the forward strand.
CTCATACTGGAAGTAGTTGACCTGTATACTCCATCCATCCTCATACTGGAAGTAGTTGACCTGTATACTCCATCCATCCTCATACTGGAAGTAGTTGACCTGTATACTCCATCCATCCTCATACTGGAAGTAGTTGACCTGTATACTCCATCCATCCTCATACTGGAAGTAGTTGACCAGCATACTCCATCCATCCTCATACTGGAAGTAGTTGACCAGCATACTCCATCCATCCTCATACTGGAAGTAGTTGACCAGCATACTCCATCCATCCTCATACTGGAAGTAGTTGACCTGTATACTACATTTCGATCTTCAACAACACTACCATAAGTTCTAGCCAAGAAACCCCCAGCATGACTTCTCACTACGATACACAAACAAAACAAAGTGATCAAGAATATTTTATTGCTGTATTTTCTCATTCACGTGTCCTACACGTGTTGCTTATGGGTGACAGGGATATCATCTGCAAGAAAAGTGTTAAGGGGGTACTTGTCAGGATGGCTCGATTGGTTATTCAGTATGGCTTGATTGGTTATTGTGGATGGCTTGATTGTTAACGTTGACGCTGTTTGATATTGCTACTATACCTATACATTTTTACATGACCGCTCCTTGTCAATTCCTTGGTCAAGTCCATTTGGATATGTATATGTATGGTTTATATTTTGATGTTATCGTTTATCTCAAACCCTAATTCATGATGGTAGTGTTTACTCGGTGCTTTCTCTGGGTTCGGGTCTGTTGGTCCTTTGCATCCCATTCTCTTTGGAATAATCTTAATCCTTTTCTTGCAGATGATATCCCTGTCACCACATAAGCAACACGTGTAGGACAGTCAAGACATATTGGATAACCATCTTTTTGTTGTGTTAATCATCTTTATTTAAATAATATAACCACAGACATAACTACGTACTTCTTGTGGTACTGCTTAGTTTCGTCTCTCTCTTGTTTTCTAGCAACCGTTACTAAATCGTCACTAACTACGCAAAAACGTCATAGTCTCGTATTAGTGTTTGCCCTTCTGTTTGGAGAGTGCAAACACTAAGTCTCTACTAATATATCCTACCAGCTATTCTATAAAATAAAGCTACTTGTCTGTGCCTCAGCTGCACCTGGGTGGGGAGGACTGGCTATCCACTGCACCCCCTGGAGACCTCGCTGTCGACACGATGGCGAAATCCCAAACTTCAACATCGCACTGGTAGAGGCCTTCAGGGTTATTAAAGTTGTGAGAGCTAAATAGTAACAAGTCACTACACATCGTTAAACGTGGCTCCACAACAACTAACTACAACAGCCAACCATGGTCGAAAAGAAAGGAAAAATCCGGACGGGATCTCAGGATAACCAAGTTGAACGAGCTAAATGGGAACTAGTCACCACACGTCGCTGAACGTGACTCGTCAACTGGTCATAGGTGACCATGGCTAACATCAACAGTAAACCCTCTGTGCTTTTGTGCTGAAATAATGTAACCAAGAAATTAAATAGCAACATCTCATAGAATAATTGAAATCCAAACGCCATATTTTTTCGACTGCGTCTTAACTGCATAACAACTGGACAATGTGAGGTGGCTGTACTGTAACATCCTATCCTCACATGTAGTAGGATGGGTGAGGGGCAGCTCACATCTGTCATGTCACTATGTCACTCTTATCCTGTCAGAGTCTTGTCATGAAATCTGAAAGCTCAAACAAAAAAACAAGTTACAAATTGGAGATAAAACAATAATATAATGTTAACTAATCACATTATAAAAACCTCAAAGAGGTAATAATAACCAACCCCCACCCTAAAGAAAGAAAGGCACCCAAAAATCATCATTGCTTCACTATCTAGCAATGAAATTTGTAACGATAATGTCCAACATCAACATTATCTGACCTCTGTGAGGTAATAATAATCAACCACCTCCCAATCCCAGGAGAATGGAATGAACAGAGAGATCAACATCTTGTCATGACCACCTCATATCTTTAACTAAACATCCACATCTACAAAGCAATAAATGTAACCCACAAACTTTGGGTCAACATTTGAAAATCATCATCAAACATTTGAAAATTCTCCAACAATTACAGAAGAATTATTATTCAAGTCACCCAAAAAAATGTCCCTGAAAGTTAATTACATGATATGAGCAGTAATACCTCTTATTAAACATACATCTTTTTTTGTATATTCTAATTTATTTGCTACTCTGAAGTCTCACATCGTTTGATGTGACGGCCAGATATTATCAGCCGAGACTGTCCATCACCATCAATGGAAACTATAATATAATGACCTGATCGGTCATCAGGTGTCTGTACCACTAGGTACACCTGTTTGGAATAAAGGTTTCCTAATTTATTGGCATCTCAATTGTAGTCTATTCTTCTACGTACTAAACTATTTAACGGAATGATATCATCTTTCCTCGCGCAACGTCACCTTTTCATGAAGACGGCTATTTTGTTACGGCCTCATCATGAGCCTCTGCCAATTGAGTTCTGAGAAATGCATCCTCATCTTTATCCTGGACATTGGGATGAAACAAATCCTCTATAATAAAATTAATGGGTAACTTGGGATGTCTACCATAAAGTAAGTAATATGGTGACCACCCTGTGGAAGTATGAGGAGTAATAGTATACCCCAAAATGATATTTGACACATGTTTAGACCACTCCAATTTATCAGAGTCCTCCAACGAACGGAGCATAGCCAACATTGTCCAATTAAACCTTTCACAAATGGCATTTCCTCGCGGATTATATATCGTGGTCTTGGATTTCCGTATCCCATACTTCTGGCAAAGCTCAAACACAACAGCCGACTCAAACCCCTTTCCTTGATCCGAGTGTAACGTACTGGGTATTCTAAAGTCAGGGATCCATCTAGACTGTAAGACTTCTGTCACTGTTTTTGCAGTCTGGTCAATGGTAGGGTAGGCGACCACATATTTTGTAAACACATCGGTCATTATTAATACATGTTTAAAACCATAGGAATCTCTTGGAAGTTCAACAAAACCCATGGTCACCATCTCCAATGGACGGTTGGCTACAATATGACCGTAGGTAGTTGTAATCTTCTTTAGAGGTTTAGACATATTACAAATAGCACAAGACTTCACTAAATTATTGACATCCCCATTCATTCCACACAAAAAAAAATCGAGATTTTAATAATGCTAACGTCCTGTCACGTCCTTGATGACCGATTTCATGAATAGACGTCAATACAATCTGTCGTAAGGCGTGAGGTACAATAATCTTTAATCCATCACATCCACTATCCTCACCTGTTCTCATAAAAAGAATTTCTTTATGGATGCATCATTTATCATAGGACAGCCACAGCCGTTGCGATTCCCGAGACCAAACAGTTGTGTCTATTGGAGCATCTGTATCCATAGCCTTCAGTACCACCTGAAGCACCAAGTCCTGTTGCTGCAACTGTTGTAACTCTTTCAAACTATAAGTTACAGGCTGTTTCTTTGCAGTAGTTCCCATTATCTGTACAGTCAAATCACAACTGTAAGAGGGTGTTAAAACAGCAAGGTTAATCCCAATATCCTCATCCTCAGACGCTGCCTCACATGCTGTCTCGTCCTCTGTGATAGGTAATGGATACCGAGACAAGAAGTCTGCATTCCTGTTTAATGAGCTCCATTGTTAACGGGGGCGGGTGTACTTGTCAGGATGGCTCGATTGGTTATTCAGTATGGCTTGATTGGTTATTGTGGATGGCTTGATTGTTAACGTTGTCGCTGTTTGATATTGCTACTATACCTATACATTTTTACATGACCGCTCCTTGTCAATTCTTTGGTCAAGTCCATTTGGATATGTATATGTATGGTTTATATTTTGATGTTATCGTTTATCTCAAACCCTGATTCATGATGGTAGTGTTTAGTCGGTGCTTTCTCTGGGTTCGGGTCTGTTGGTCCTTTGCATCCCATTCTCTTTGGAATAATCTTAATCCTTTGTAGTGGATAGCCAGTTCCCCCACCAGGTGGCAGCTGAGGAACAGACAAGTAGCTTTAGTTTATAGTATAGCTGGTAGTATATATTAGTAGAGACTTAGTGTTTGCACTCTCCAAACAGAAAGGCAAACACTAATACGAGATTATGACGTTTTTGCGTAGTAGAGTGACGATTTAGTAACGGTTGCTAGAAAACAAGAGAGAGACGAAACTATGCACCAGCACAAGAAGTACGTAGTTATGTCTGTGGTTGTATTATTTAAATAAAGATGATTAACATAACAAAAAGATGGTTATCCAATATGTCTTGACTGTCCTACACGTGTTGCTTATGTGGTGACAGGAATATCATCTGCAAGAAAAGGATTAAGATTATTCCAAAGAGAATGGGATGCAAAGGACCAACAGACCCGAACCCAGAGAAAGCACCGACTAAACACTACCATCATGAATCAGGGTTTGAGATAAACGATAACATCAAAATATAAACCATACATATACATATCCAAATGGACTTGACCAAAGAATTGACAAGGAGCGGTCATGTAAAAATGTATAGGTATAGTAGCAATATCAAGCAGCGTCAACGTTAACAATCAAGCCATCCACAATAACCAATCAAGCCATACTGAATAACCAATCAAGCCATCCTGAATAACCAATCGAGCCATCACAAGTACACCCCCTTAACATAGAGCTAGGGAATTCGTGCTTTATGGGATACTTTCTACAGATATCGTGTCATTTCTGCAGACAGGGGCGGAGCCATATGGGGTAACCCGGTGCATTGATGTCAATTCCTCATCTTTTGACTATCCAGATCTTTAGTCGTTTCCCAACAATCACTGACAAATGTAAGAATTGGGAAGAATACCAAATACAGGAGGCGTCTATAGCTTAAGTGATGGTGAGAGCGATCACAACCCAAGTGTACATGGCTCAAACTGCACGGCGGGCAGCGTGGAAGCAAAATTGTTCCTATGATTTTTTTACCAATTTTACAAATAAACCTCACCGTTTAGAAAACAATGACACACTGAACATCATCAAAGGTGTGTATCCTTTATATAACATTGCTTTCTTTGCAGCACATCTAAAATTCACTCTGTCTCTAGCCAGTTCACCCACTTCGTCGATGGTCATATTCATGGTTTCTTTAATAGCGAAACACGTACAAATGGAATACTATAGTTTTACAAAATACAAAAACAGTGACGATAAACAGCAACGTTTCGACCAAAAGGCCTTTATCAAGCAAACGATACAACAGGAATGACGAGTTTAAGAGAATACTTGCAAATGGACGATTACAGAAACATTCAAACGTATCTAATGAAAATCCGGGAATAAAAACGAATAACGAAATAAGTGCAACACAATAATATTATGTAGCATCTTCTTCTTGGTCTGCCTCTGTTTCTGCATCCTGGGACCCTGCCTCTAATATTGTTCTTTCCAGGCCATCGTGACGCTTAATGTGACTAAAGTATCTAATTATTCTGTATAGTATGTATTTTACCAGCCAATTCTCTTTAACATTTAGTACTTTCAGGACATCAGTGTTCTAATGACACGCTACTGAATCTTGTTATACCATTTGGTGTACAGTGTAATGAGAATTGGAAAATGACTAAAGATATAGAAAGCAAGTTGTATCAATCCTAACATATGCCAGCGAGAGTTGGAAAATGACTAAAGATATAGAAAGCAAGTTGAATGCATTTGAAAATAGATGTCTGCGAAAAATAATGAATATAAAATGGAACGAATTCAGGAGAAGTGATGAAATCAGAGACATGTCTGGTCATCCACTAGTGACAACTGTTATAAGAAAGAGAAGATGGAGATATGTTGGGCACACCTTGAGGAGAAATGATCAACGAATATCAAAGCAGGCATTGAAGTGGGATGCAAAGGGTTCAAGAAAGAGAGGTCGACCTAAGGAGACCCTGAAACGAACTTTGCTGAGAGAGGCAGGAAATATCGGTCTCAGTTCCACGGAGGAGATTGAGCGAGAATTGTCAGGATAGAGCGGTATGGAGAAATTACTTGCAGACCCTATGTAACCTATAACGGTACGAGAGGAATTATTATTATTATTATTATATAGTGTAATACGTTGTTGGGCCCGTATTTTTCATTCGCCATCGGCACACGATGGGTGATATGGTCAACCGGAGCCATGCCGAGCTACGATGCAAAAATAGGCTGTCGCATCAGGCGGCACCGTCATGTGGGGAGCATAAGCAGTGAAATTAAAATGACAATTGAAGGTTATTTTAAAGAAAAACACAGCCCGTCTGCCCAGCGTGTTCGTAGCGCGTTGGACTACGGGTGACTATCCTCTTGTGTGTGCGGTTCAATTCTGCGGGATGGCAGAAAAAGCTACAGATTCCCCAGATTTACGGTGTTCGTGCCACCGAACCGAAGGGTTACGATGTCTATGGCTCCGAGCCGAAGAGCTGAAAAGTTCAAGTGCTTCTGGATCGGAAAAAACAAAAAAACACACATTTTAGGGCGGCATTTTGAAAACTTGCATCATACTGAGAAAATATACCGCGCGGTCCTGTGGTCAACATAACGCCGGCATGCTTTACTTCCCGTGTTTTTCTGGTACACAATTGAGGATGGGTCGATCTGAGAGCAGTTACGGGTCGGAACTTAACATAGGCGCCTAGAAAATCGACGACTCGTTTACTGTGGTTGATGGCGCCGACCTGTAAAGGATATGCAACGATTTACATTCCATTGCAATAGAAAATGTATCAATAGTTGACATGTAGTGTATTAAATCCAATTAGCCGCAATGCGCAATACATATACATTTAAAGTACTCTCATTATAGATCGAATTCAGTCATTATTTGAACACGATCGAATTCCTATGAACTCATTATCATTGACAGTCTATGGTCTTTAGTAATTTAGTGTTGGCTTAGCAATCTAAATAGACATCTCTCTCTGTGTGTGTCTCCCTCTTTCTCTCTCTATGTGTCTCCGTCTTTCTCTTTCTCTCTTCTACACAAGTCTGTTATAACTGATGTTTAGTAGTGTGATTGTTGGCTTAGCAATCTAAATAGACATCTCTCTCTCTATGTGTCTCCCTCTTTCACTCTCTATGTGTCTCCGCTTTTCTTTCTCTCTTCTACACAAGTCTGTTATAACTGATGTTTAGTAGTGTGATTGTTGGCTTAGCAATCTAAATAGACATCTCTCTCTGTGTGTCTCCCTCTTTCTCTCTCTATGTGTCTCCGTCTTTCTCTTTCTCTCTTCTACACAAGTCTGTTATAACTGATGTTTAGTAGTGTGATTGTTGGCTTAGCAATCTAAATAGACATCTCTCTCTGTGTGTGTCTCCCTCTTTCTCTCTCTATGTGTCTCCGTCTTTCTCTTTCTCTCTTCTACACAAGTCTGTTATAACTGATGTTTAGTAGTGTGATTGTTAGCTTAGCTATCTAAATAGACTGGGATCGGTTCCCATCTTCTGTCAATTCTACTCGAATCCTCTTCTTCTTTGCGTTCGTTCTTTACGACCAATTTTAATCACTCTTTGTGATATGTTTGATCTTTGTCAAGAACGTGTATACGTTGCACATTGGTTTGGTAGGCCCCTAAACGCATATACTTGCCCGCGTGACCAGCGTGTTCGTAGCGCGTTGGATTATGGGTGACTAGTCCTCTGTAAGTGCTGGTTCAACTCCGCGGACTAGCAGAAAAGCTACAGGTATCCCAGATTTACGACGTCCATGACACCGAGCCGAATAGCTTTCAGCTCAAGTGCTTCTGGATCGGAAAAAAATCGCATATACTTCTACACGTTTAGAACATGTACATCCGGATTCAGCCAAACCTCCTTAGTCGCCTTTTACGACATGCGTGGCAGGTAACAGTGGTTCTATTCTTTACACCCAATATTGATCCCCGGTAACCACTCAGGAGGAATTGTATCACGTGTACTTTATTTCACAATGTTACAGAATCTCTGTGGCAAAGAGGTTCGGTGCTCGTCTATCATGCCAAAGGTACCAGGTTCGCTCCAACGTGGAGCCACCAGAATATTTTTCCAGAGATCCCTGATCGCAGTATAGGTGAGATCAAGTTCCTAGTCCTATCGGAGACGGACGATAAAAAGGTCACGTATTCAATTTGAGCACATCAAATAATCACTAGCAGTTCAGAAGCCGTTGCCCTGGACAAATTTATTACAAAAGTTTACAAATAAAATTCCGTCAAAAACATCTGTGTCATCTTCAAAATTACATCTGGGACCCTCGCCGGTGCTATGTAGTTCATGTACCAAATCTGATAACTTTCTATGTAAGAAAGTAATTGGAGAGCACATGGCTATTCACCTAAATGCAGTGATGATCGTTCTATCAAACAGAAATTCTTCTAATCAATAAAACAATCAATCAGACAATTAATCAAACAATCAATCAATCAATTAATCAATCAAACAATCAAACAATCAATCAATCTATGAATAACTCATTCAAACAATCAAACAATCAATCAATCAATACAGCAATCTAAAAATCAATAACACAATCAATCAATTAAACAATAAATAAATAAAACAATAAAACAATCATTCAATCATTCAATCAATACACCAATAAATCAATCAATAAAATCAATCAATCAATGAATAAGGCAATCAATCAAACAATCAAATAAACAATCAATCAATCCATTTCATAATGCTAGAGAAAGAAAGTAACTGGTCAATATATTTAGACATGTCCGATGCACATATGGACATGTCCGGTGCACATATGGACATGTCCGGTGCACATATGGACATGTCCGATGCACATATGGACATGCCCGCTGCACATATGGACATGTCCGGTGCACATATGGACATATCCGGTGCGCATATGGACATGTCCGGTGCGCATATGGACATGTCCGGTGCCCAAATGGACATGTCTGGTGCACATATGGACATGTCCGGTGCGCATGTGGACATGTTCGCTGCACATATGGACATGTCCGGTGCACATATGGACATGTCCGCTGCACATATGGACATGTCCAATGCACATATGGACATATCCGGTGCCCATATGGACATGTCTGGTGCACATATGGACATGTCCGGTGCACACATGGACATGTCCAGAGTGCTAAGATGATATTCCTCATTTCACTGATAACTGATGTTGATATCAAACTTAAGAATGATAACTCATCACTGAATACATGAAGGATATCGAGATTTGTATATTAAAGTGAATGGAATACAACCAACTACCAATAACAGCATACAAAGAAAAGAGATCAGATTATAGAGCAAATGAAAGACCAAAATAAAGATGGATAGACAATATGAAGACCACACTTAATATTTATATGTATATGGCATGTTTCGTATTTACAGACTGTCAATTGGCAAGTGTTTTACTGTGACAACTTCTGAGTTTTCTCTTTCTTTCTTGTCGTTCAGTTCATACATAAGTCTCTTCTCAAAAGACTCTGCGCCTTTTCGCAATATCGCTTTCCACACAACTCTGTTATCAGCTAGTTTTTCCCATGTGCTGGGACCTATAGAAAAGTTTTTATTGAGGCTTTGCAGACATCTTTATATCTGAGCAGTGGTCTGCCCTGGTGCCTCTTCTCCTCCGAAAGTTTACAGAACAACATTTGTTTTGGTATGCGACAAGTTTTCATTCTTCACACATGAACCAACCATCTTAGTCGTCTACTGCTGAGCATGCCCATGATGGAAGGCATGTATGCACGTTACAGTACTTCAGAGTTGGTTATCTTGTCGTACCAACTGATGTTTTCACTTTGTGGCTAGCCTGGACAGCTGATATGGAGAATGTGCTTTGCCCATTGTTCGCAAACCCCCCTCTCTACCCTACTTTTTCATCCAAAGGAAAGACAAAGTCTATACGTTTGGTATCAAGCAGGGTTTGCAGGAGATGCCAGAAGATGGCAAGGAATACACACTTAACCATCAACTGCCGTAGGGTTCTCCCCCTCCTGATTTTGGTCAAGGTTTACTCCTCTAGCCCTCTGCATTACCCTGACCCACAAGGCAGTGCGGATTTTCGATCAGGGTTGACTCCCCTAGCCTTTAGCTCTCCCGAGCCTTTCTCCACAAGGCAGTGCGGATTTTCGATCAGGGTTGACTCCCCTAGCCTTTAGCTCTCCCGAGCCTTTCTCCACAAGGCAGTGCGGATTTTCGATCAGGTTGACTCCCTAGCCTTTAGCTCTCCCGAGCCTTTCTCCACAAGGCAGTGCGGATTTTCGATCAGGGTTGACTCCCCTAGCCTTTAGCTCTCCCGAGCCTTTCTCCACAAGGCAGTGCGGATTTTCGATCAGGGTTGACTCCCCTAGCCTTTAGCTCTCCCGAGCCTTTCTCCACAAGGCAGTGCGGATTTTCGATCGGGGTTGACTCCCTAGCCTTTAGCTCTCCCGAGCCTTTCTCCACAAGGCAGTGCGGATTTTCGATCAGGGTTGACTCCCCTAGCCTTTAGCTCTCCCGAGCCTTTCTCCACAAGGCAGTGCGGATTTTCGATCAGGGTTGACTCCCCTAGCCTTTAGCTCTCCCGAGCCTTTCTCCACAAGGCAGTGGGTGTCACTAAATAAAGACAGATACAACACAATAGAGGTCATTTATCTGGCCCTGGAACGCAAATTAAAGCTCCCACCCCAACGCTTAACGGCAAGAGTGTAAACTTCTTCCATCATCCACCTGAGGGGAGACAATAGACAATCAAAGTAACAATTTTGGAAAGAAAAGTTATCGTTAAATACATTTAAATATCCAAGTCTAATTTAGGAAAGATACATAAACGATGAATGCTATAATATTTGAACACAAGTGACTAAGTTAAAATTATCACAGAAAGTAAGTGAAGAACAAAAGTGACTAAGTTCTAAATTAGCACAGAAAGTAAGTGAAGAACACAAGTGACTAAGTTCTAAATTAGCACAGAAAATAAGTGTAGAACACAAGTGACTAAGTTCTAAATTAGCACAGAAAATAAGTGTAGAACACAAGTGACTAAGTTCTAAATTAGCACAGAAAATAAGTGTAGAACACAAGTGACTAAGTTCTAAATTAGCACAGAAAATAAGTGTAGAACACAAGTGACTAAGTTCTAAATTAGCACAGAAAATAAGTGTAGAACACAAGTGACTAAGTTCTAAATTAGCACAGAAAATAAGTGTAGAACACAAGTGACTAAGTTCTAAATTAGCACAGAAAATAAGTGTAGAACAAAAGTGACTAAGTTCTAAATTAGCACAGAAAATAAGTGTAGAACACAAGTGACTAAGTTTCAAATTAGTACAGAAAGTAACTGAAGGACACAAGTGACTAAGTTTCAAATTAGTACAGAAAGTAACTGAAGGACACAAGTGACTAAGTTTCAAATTAGCACAGAAAGTAAGTGAAGAACACAGGTGACTAAGTTTCAAATTAGCACAGAAAGTAAGTGAAGGAGACAAGTGACTAAGTTTTAAATTAGCACAGAAAGTAAGTGAAGGACACAAGTGACTAGATATAGTCTATTGTCTATTCCCAGGTGGAAGATGTAGTTGGCTGTCCATTCTTGCCGTTAAGCGTAGGGATGGGAGCTTTAATTTGCGTTCTAGGGCCAGATGAGTCGCCCTTGTTGTGTTACATCCTTGTTTATGTAATGTGGTCTTGATATTGTCTATCAATCTTTTTCTTGGTCTTCCCTTAGCTCTAGTACCCGATCTCTTTTTATTGTATGCTGTTATTGGTGGTTGGTTGTATTTCATTCTCATTAAATGTCCAAACCACAGGATTTGTTGTCTTTCGATGTATTCAGTGCATGAAGTTATGCCCACTCTGCTTCTGATGTCTTTCGATGTATTCAGTGCATGAAGTTATGCTCACTCTGCTTCTGAGGTCTTTCGATGTATTCAGTGCATGAAGTTATGCCCACTCTGCTTCTGATGCCTTTCGATGTATTCAGTGCAGAAAGTTATGCCCACTCTGCTTCTGATGTCTTTCAATGTATTCAGTGCAGAAAGTTATGCCCACTCTGCTTCTGATGTCTTTCGATGTATTCAGTGCAGAAAGTTATGCCCACTCTGCTTCTGATGTCTTTCGATGTATTCAGTGGAGAAAGTTATGCCCACTCTGCTTCTGATGTCTTTCGATGTATTCAGTGCAGAAAGTTATGCTCACTCTGCTTCTGATGTCTTTCGATGTATTCAGTACATGAAGTTATGCTCACTCTGCTTCTGATGTCTTTCGATGTATTCAGTGCAGAAAGTTATGCTCACTCTGCTTCTGATGTCTTTCGATGTATTCAGTGCATGAAGTTATGCTCACTCTGCTTCTGATGTCTTTCGATGTATTCAGTGCAGAAAGTTATGCTCACTCTGCTTCTGATGTCTTTCGATGTATTCAGTACATGAAGTTATGCTCACTCTGCTTCTGATGTCTTTCGATGTATTCAGTGCAGAAAGTTATGCTCACTCTGCTTCTGATGTCTTTCGATGTATTCAGTGCATGAAGTTATGCTCACTCTGCTTCTGATGTCTTTCGATGTATTCAGTGCATAAAGTTATGCTCACTCTGCTTCTGATGTCTTTCGATGTATTCAGTACATGAAGTTATGCTCACTCTGCTTCTGATGTTCTCATTTCTTAGAGTGACTATCTATTTTCCAAATACATAATACACTGTAGTAAAACATCCCTATTTCTTCTGTATATCATATTTGCGAGCGTGGGACAACACAAAATTGACATTGCATACGAAGATTCAAATATATCGAGCCTGTGTAATTAGTTCTTTACTATATGGCTCAGAAACATGGACAGCCTACTCAAGACACGAGAGGAGACTTAACATCTTTCACCTTCGATGTCTCTGCAAGATTATGAACATCAGGTGGTACGACAAGATAACCAACTCTGAAGTACTACAACGTGCAAATCTGCCTTCCATCATGGGCATGCTCAGCAGTAGACGACTAAGATGGTTGGGACATGTGAGAAGAATGAAAGTTATCGCATACCAAAACAAATGTTGTTCTGTGAACTTTCGGAGGAAGAGGCACCAGGGCAGACCACTGCTCAGATATAAAGATGTCTGCAAAACCTCAATGAAAACTTTTCTATAGATCCCAGCACATGGGAGGAACTAGCTGATGACAGAGTTGTGTGGAAAGTCAAATTACGGAAGGGCGCAGAGTCTTTTGAGAAGAGACTTATGTACGAGCTGAACAACAAGAGAGAAAAGCGAAAACTCAGAAGTTGTCACAGTAAAACACGTGCATATTGACAGTCTGTAAAGATGAAAAGGGCCATATATACATATATCATATTAAAAAAATTCTTGAATTATGAGATCTGGAGTCTGACTAAATTTCAGTCTTGAATTTCGTATAAATATATCTAATACGAAAGAAGTATAAACGAAGGAAGGTGGTTTTACCAAATAAAAAAAACAAATGTACCATTGCTATACTTCTTCTTCTTCAAATGCTCCATATAAACCACTTGTTAACCACTTTTTGTGATTTGTATGTGGTCAGAGCCTAAGAGCGATTGTACGTTGTGCCAGTTATGCTCCTACAAGTAAGCCAGAACATCTGATTTCTGCGACATTTTTTATTTACTAGGAATATTTCATTGTCCCCTACCTCAGTCGTCTTTTACCACCTTGTTGGTTGTAGTGTTACTAGCGACATTTTTTTATTTACTAGGGAATATTTCATTGTCCCCTACCTCAGTCGTCTTTTACCACCTTGTTGGTTGTAGTGTTACTAGTCCTTTTCTACTCTTGAGGGCCCCAGCAACACACGAGGAAGGAGATCTAAAATTGTGTGATGCTGTATGATGGGATGTCGTCTATTAAAGTTTCTAATCTCCAAAGGCGTACGTGAATCTACTGTCCTGGGCATGTTTAGTTTGCTGTCATGAGAAAGCGATCAGGCTTGCAGTAACAGCATTGATTGTCGTGCAGTTGAAGTTTAGTAAGGTTGATGTTCTTCGTTCTGTTCTCTACTGTCTGATAGGTAAAGAGACTCAATTCGATATTGAATCCATCCAGCGATTTAAGGAGTTTGCAGGTACCCGTTGTACAAATAGAACTGGATGCCTGAGGGGCAGAGCACAGCCAACTCTAGATAACTAGGTAAGACAACTGACCGGGGATTCTCTGACCTAAATCAGAAAAGCGGGCTGGAAATTACAGATGTTTGATGGAACACTGCAAGCTTTTTGCAATTTTACTCAATTCTGTGAGTCTATGGTTATTTATTGGTGAAAAATATTCATAATATTGATATTCCTTATTGTTAAACTTAACTTGTTGCATAATATAACTTCGATTTAATATTTTGTGTTGATTTTAAAATGAATTCGTCTATATACACCAATACTTGAATGCGAGATCACGTGGTATAGTTGTGATCCGATTTCCCATAATTCTTACTTGAGGGAAAAGGCCCACAAGTTTATAGTTGGCTCTGGGCAGAGTGAGGAGTGTATTTAACTAGCGAGTCACAGTGTCATCAGTATGCATGAACTTCGACATCTGTTGGGGAGACTGAGCGCCTATTGTTCTGCCCGGAATGCTATGACGTCGGTTTAGTATGCAATAACTTTCTTATTTCTTCTTCTTCTTCTTCGATTGGTCAATATTGACCACTTGTTAACCACTCTTTGTGATGTGATTGTGATCCGAGCCTAAAAGCGATTGTACGTTGTGCCAGTTAGTGTCTATGTTATGTTATGTTATGCGATCGACGTCATGGCACATTGGGCATTCCCATTCCTGCTCTGTCATCCGCTGCAGCAGCCATCCCAAAGTCCATTTGCTCACAGTACCCATGAGAAGTTGATTACTATATCTTTTCTCTCTACCACGAAGACGACACTGTCTGGCATGTCCAAACTTAACGTCTAATTCTCGAACTCTTTCCAGTGTCGGAGACCCGCCCATGTCACATAATTGAGAGCGTACCGCATTGATGATATCGGCTCTGTCCATACTTCTGCCTCCTTATACTTCTGCCATAGTTATGCGTCTATAATTAGGCCAGCACATCCGATTTTGGCGATACTTTTTATTTACTAGGGTAGCTGCCCTAGTCATCCTGTGTTCGTATTTCTGGCTTTCTGATTGATTTAATCAACTTACCCTGTACAACAATGTGCTTACAGCGTCACAGTAAAACAAAACTGTATTATACTATTTTATGACGCTCGAGTAAACATGGTGCTATATCTGTTTACAAATGTAATGTGCTTTTTTGTGCAGTCGAGTTTATGATCGATAAATTGAAGATAGGAAATTCGACTTTGTTAACTTAGAAAATATTCAGAATTATTCTGCGAAGGATCTCTGTGGTTAAGTGGGTAAGCTCTTGTCTTACGAATCGAAGGTCGTGGGTTCGAATCCAGACCCTGCCGTTCTGTTCACGAATGCATTTTTTTCCAGAGACCCCCTAGGATTGTTGCAGGAGCTAAGGAATTCAGGCTTTGTGCAATACTCTTGGCAGGTGGCGTGCCATTTCTGCGGAGAGCGACTGAGCCATATGGGGTAAAGCCATGAAGTCAATCCTTCTGCTTTATCCCGCCCCCCTCCCCTTCTTTCTGTGTGGGAGTCTGCAGCTTGATCATAACTCAAGCGTACCTGGTTTAAACACCGCGACGGACAGTTTGGAAGCAAATTTTAGCCGTGGAATTTTACGAACGGTAAAAATAGACCTCGCCGTTCAGAAAACAATGTCAAACTACTGAACGTATATGTTGTGTATAGAAAATTGACGACTCCTTTACTAAATATATTGATGGCCATGTCCTGTAAAGGATATGCAACGATTTTTATTTCAGCTATAGTATGAGGGTAGTCAGTATACAGAAACTATGGCACTACACAAGCAAAGAAACAAAAGTAAGACTTCTGAGAACATGCAAGTTCCCTGTTGCAATATATGGATGTGAATCGTGGACAATAACACAAACATTAAAGAACAAAATAGAAGCTTTTGAACAAGTGTTACAGAAAAGTTCTTAGAATACCCTGGACATACAAGAAACAAAAAAAAACACATTCTACAAGACCTGCATATCAAGGAGAATTGGTTCATAAATAACAGCATGTTCCGAAAGATGAAATATTTTGGCCACATTAAACGACACGGGGCTTGGAGAGACAAGTATGGAAGGCATGGTTTCTGGAGTACGATGCAGGGATGATCAAAGTAAGGTGGCAGCAGGACATCATAGAAACCTTCACCATGATGCTGGAGGCGGAGGGAGAACTTGCTAGAGATAGGCAGACTGTGATGAAAGAGACGTTATACTACTTGGTCTATAGTGAGAACATGAGATTGAATCTGCAACTCTAACTAGACTGGAAGAATATGAGAGTGAATCTGCAACTCTAACTAGAATGGAAGAATATGAGAGTGAATCTGCAACTCTAACTAGAATGGAAGAATATGAGAGTGAATCTGCAACTATAACTAGAATGGAAGAATATGAGGGTGAATCTGCAACTATAACTAGAATGGAAGAATATGAGGGTGAATCTGCAACTATAACTAGAATGGAAGAATATGAGGGTGAATCTGCAACTATAACTAGAATGGAAGAATATGAGGGTGAATCTGCAACTCTAACTAGAATGGAAGAATATGAGAGTGAATCTGCAACTCTAACTAGAATGGAAGAATATGAGAGTGAATATGCAACTCTAACTAGAATGGAAGAATATGAGGGTGAATCTGCAACTCTAACTAGAATGGAAGAATATGAGGGTGAATCTGCAACTCTAACTAGAATGGAAGAATATGAGAGTGAATCTGCAACTCTAACTAGAATGGAAGAATATGAGAGTGAATCTGAAACTCTAACTAGAATGGAAGAATATGAGGGTGAATCTGCAACTATAACTAGAATGGAAGAATATGAGTGTGAATCTGCAACTATAACTAGAATGGAAGAATATGAGGGTGAATCTGCAACTCTAACTAGAATGGAAGAATATGAGAGTGAATCTGCAACTCTAACTAGAATGGAAGAATATGAGAGTGAATCTGCAACTCTAACTAGAATGGAAGAATATGAGGGTGAATCTGCAACTCTAACTAGAATGGAAGAATATGAGGGTGAATCTGCAACTCTAACTAGAATGAAAGAATATGAGAGTGAATCTGCAACTCTAACTAGAATGGAAGAATATGAGAGTGAATCTGAAACTATAACTAGAATGGAAGAATATGAGGGTGAATCTGCAACTATAACTAGAATGGAAGAATATGAAAGGTGAATCAGCAACTATAACTAGAATGGAAGAATATGAAAGGTGAATCTGCAACTATAACTAGAATGGAAG
Organism: Arion vulgaris; assembly: GCA_020796225.1. NCBI lineage: Eukaryota > Metazoa > Mollusca > Gastropoda > Stylommatophora > Arionidae > Arion > Arion vulgaris. The sequence goes on from CM036776.1 coordinate 6,699,159, forward strand.
AATATGAGGGTGAATCTGCAACTCTAACTAGAATGGAAGAATATGAAAGTTGAATCTGCAGTTATAACTAGAATGGAAGAATATGAAAGGTGAATCTGCAACTCTAACTAGAACGGAAGAATATGAAAGGTGACTCTGCAACTCTAACTAGAATGGAAGAATATGAAAGGTGAATCTGCAACTCTAACTAGAATGGAAGAATATGAAAGGTGAATCTGCAACTCTAACTAGAATGGAAGAATATGAAAGGTGACTCTGCAACTCTAACTAGAATGGAAGAATATGAAAGGTGACTCTGCAACTCTAACTAGAATGGAAGAATATGAAAGGTGAATCTGCAACTCTAACTAGAATGGAAGAATATGAGAGTGAATCTGCAACTCTAACTAGAATGGAAGAATATGAAAGGTGAATCTGCAACTATAACTAGAATGGAAGAATATGAGGGTGAATCTGCAACTATAACTAGAATGAAGAATATGAGGCGAATCTGCAACTATAACTAGAATGGAAGAATATGAGGGTGAATCTGCAACTATAACTAGAATGGAAGAATATGAAAGGTGACTCTGCAACTCTAACTAGAATGGAAGAATATGAAAGGTGAATCTGCAACTCTAACTAGAATGGAAGAATGTGAGGGTGAATCTGCAACTCTAACTAGAATGGAAGAATATGAGGGTGAATCTGCAACTATAACTAGAATGGAAGAATATGAAAGGTGACTCTGCAACTCTAACTAGAATGGAAGAATATGAAAGGTGACTCTGCAACTCTAACTAGAATGGAAGAATATGAAAGGTGAATCTGCAACTCTAACTAGAATGGAAGAATGTGAGGGTGAATCTGCAACTCTAACTAGAATGGAAGAATATGAGGGTGAATCTGCAACTATAACTAGAATGGAAGAATATGAAAGGTGACTCTGCAACTCTAACTAGAATGGAAGAATATGAAAGGTGAATCTGCAACTATAACTAGAATGGAAGAATATGAGGGTGAATCTGCAACTCTAACTAGAATGGAAGAATGTGACTGTGAATCTGCAACTCTAACTAGAATGGAAGAATATGAGGGTGAATCTGCAACTATAACTAGAATGGAAGAATATGAGGGTGAATCTGCAACTATAACTAGAACGGAAGAATATGAGGGTGAATCTGCAACTATAACTAGAATGGAAGAATATGAGGGTGAATCTGCAACTATAACTAGAATGGAAGAATATCACATAAAACGTTGTGTAGCTAGACAAAAGAGCTACGCTGGAAGCCAAAGTACAATAGCAAACAAACATTGAACTGATGTTGTTGGTTGTCACACGCTGAGAGACATAAGAGAAGATCAGAACACTTATTGACTAATTGATTCGATGTGCAGCGATGATGATCTGTCGACTAAATTAAATGAACTTAATCCATACCACTCACCAATTCAGGGTCGTATCAATTTGGTACAATCATACTATTGAGCACTATAGAGAATTTTTATATGGAGAGGTTTATTTTTCTTTGTGCTTAGCCTTTCGCATCGGCGTAGCTTAACTGTTTATATTAACTGTTGAAGTCAGAGGGGATGTTGTGAAGGAAGAGAGTGGGGGTTTTGCCGTGACTACAAGCAGTCTCACTATGGAAATCATGGCAGTAACTAAAGTGATGGTATGGATGGAGTCACTGACGTTTTATCCATGAATGTTTTCTCAGTGACTCAGTGAGTATGCTCAGGAAGATTGAAACAGGCTAGGCTAGGAGACAATGGATGGAGTCGCTGAGAAGATCTAGCTAAAAAAGTTTTATTTTTGTGCCAGTGCATGCACGTATAATAGGAAATGCAAGCGCCGATATGCTTGCAAGTATGGCTGCTGTAAGAAGGGGGCGAGTAATGGGCTAGGCTGATATTATAAATTTCCTACAGGTGAGAGGACGTGTACATGATTCAAGTAATAGTGGTGAAGCTACAACACATACTAGACTGTAAGAATTCCAAGTCAAATATGGTGTAGCTAGACATGAGCACTATAGTTCATAGTGCATAAGTACGGTTCCAACTTCACTGCAACGTGTCACCTCATAATTGCTCCATTCCTGTGCCAATGAAAATCACACGAAATGCTAACAACTGTGAAATGTTTCATGTGTCAGCTAATTCCAGAATGAAATAGTCGCGTACCGTCACAAAAAGCAACCTGCACCGCATAAAATACATATGACCGTCGCTAATATAGCAACACAAAACTGTTCATCACTTGAATTGCAATTCTTGTCGAAGGGGACATCAATCACGGCAAAATCCAGCTTTCTGCACTCGCATTATAACTGCATACGGCCGATTGAGCTTGTTCGTCATAACCGCTGTCCGCCATTTTCTGAATACACACAACAAACGCACGGTTGACACAGCAAAAGCATTCCATGTAACAGTCATAGCTCACAGCGCTGCTAAAGCACTAACTCAGTAGCTCGGCAAACGAAACCGGAAATACCCAACCAAACATGGCGAAAATGGGCTAGCAAAGTCGTGTTCCGAATCAAACAGTTCTGACTCTGAATGGCCCTCCCACATTCCATCATTGCTGGCTAGATGAGCACTATGCTTGTAACCAAAGAAGAATAGTAAACCATCACTGTACCGTTGTCGATAGTCACCACACACTGAGAGACATACTGAGGAGGAGATCGGAGCACTTATAGAATAATTGGCTCGGTTCTCAATGATAATAATTGAACGACTAAACTAAACTAAACTAATTTATCTATATATTATTTTGAATTACATTATAATTATATTATTGTATTCCTGTAGAACCGTTGTATGTTACATTATCAGTTATATTAGTTATATACAGACCATCAACATAGCACTTCGGATACGTTTATATTTGCTCCGATCTTGGCCTCAACAAATACCGCAGCTTTCAACGGTTCAACACGCCAGTTCAATGTTGATGAATCAATCTTTTGCATCCTTGAAATGTCGTTGCGCCAATATCGATACACATTTTTTCTCAATCTGGTCGGCAACTAGAAGTCACAACCTTGAAACTCCTCTTACTGATGTCTTGTAGTTTGATTGGGGACAATCAAAGCCCAGCGGAGCAAACCGTACACAAAACTGGACGATCGGCAAACCAAGTAATCCACATAAAGACCGGTTCGCTGGGCAGATGATGCTCATTAACCCGAGAGGTTAGGCCATCTAAGGGTCGCTGCACTAAAAGAAAATAGCAACCTGCTGCCTTGCAGGTTTGGCTGGGACAGCAAAAGGCTAACGGAGAGCGAACCCAGTAAACGCTGGTTGAAATCAAACACACCAGCGAAGGATAAACACCAGAGCTCCATGTGGTACTGAAGATTGTGAACGTACACCCGTTCTTGGGATTAAAGCTGTTTATATATCACATTTGAATATTAAAAATGGCTTAAGAACGATCGCGAGAGAGAGATAGAGAGAGAAACTCTTCTGTTGGGAAAGACTCTCTCAATGCGCTAATTCCGTTCATTGCAGTTCCCTGTGATATCGCAGCCATGCCAGCCAATCTATCAGCGTGTTCATTATCCCTGACTCCTGCGTAGCCCTTCATGTCTATGGTAGCCATTTATGACTCTGATAGCCCTTCATGTCTATGGTAGCCATTTATGACTCTGATAGCCCTTCATGTCTATGGTAGCCATTGATGACTCTGATAATCCTTCATGTCTATGGTAGCATTGCATGACTCTGATAGCCCTTCATGTCTATGGTAGCCATTGATGACTCTGATAATCCTTCATGTCTATGGTAGCATTGCATGACTCTGATAGCCCTTCATGTCTATGGTAGTCATTGAAGACTCTGATGGCCCTTCATGTATATGGTAGCGATCGATGACTCTGATAGCTCTTCATGTCTATGGTAGCGATTGATGACTCTGATATCTCTTCATGTCTATGATAGCATTGCATGACTCTGATAGCCCTTCTTGCCTATGACTATCTAGTGTCTTTGCTGCTGTTTCCGTAACATGAAGATTTTTAACAAAATGGAATTCTTAATCCCGAGCCAAACCCCCAAACGGTATGACCAGGAAGTCATATGTAATATCGCCCCTCGTCAATGACCTGTCCAGCCTGTGTGACCCTGCCAGGGACATGCTTTTCCGCCGTTTTAGCACATTGTATCATTGGAGCATGCAAGACTCCCCACTACTACATAATCAAATTGGAGCATGCAAGACTCCCCACTACTATAGAATCACATTGAAGCATGCAAGACTCTCCACTACTATAGAATCACATTGGAGCATGTAAGACTCCCCACTATTACAGAATCACATTGAAGCATACAAGACTCCCCACTACTACAGAATCACATTGAAGCATGCAAGACGCCCCACTACTACAGAGTCACATTGGGTATTGTCAAATATTCTTCTCCTTCCTTCACCCCAAAGGAGGCATAAGCCCCCAACCAAAGTCTTCCAAGCCCTCCTATCCAAGCCCATCTTTTCCAGATTTATCCACTCTCTCCCCATTGTCTTGCATTCCGTCTACAACTTCCTCCTCCAGATCTTCATGTATCTTTCCTTACCACTATCTAAAGATTTTTACGCCGAAGGATGGACTTCATTGCACCGGATTTTACCCCCTATGGGACGGTCCCTCTCAGCAGAAATGACATGCCAAAACATAACTCCGTCGCTCCGGCACCAATCCTAGTAATATTTAGAAAAAATGCACTCGTGAACAAAACGCCGCGGTCTGGATTCGAACCCACGATCTTCGATTCGCAAGGCAAGGGCTTAAACATTTAGTCACAGAGACTCCCATTTTACCTCAGTCTTCTATTACTTAGATCACCTCTATTACCCTCTAGGTTGTTGTCAAAATATAGAGACTACCATTTTACCTCAGTCTTCTATTACTTAGATCACATCTATTACCCTGGAGGTTGTTGTAAAAATATAGAGACTACCATTTTACCTCAGTCTTCTATTACTTAGATCACATCTATTACCCTGGGGGTTGTTGTCAAATATATTCATTGAAAGATATGTTTGCACTAACAATTTTTCTAACGTCCGCGTAGTACGTACGCATTCATTCTTCATTACCTTCAACTCAAACCAAGATCAAAGTCCACTAACAAATTCATAATCATTAAATTACTTCCCCTGTATTTTGCCCATATTTCAATTAATCTTCAAACATGCCTGATCTGTCAATTATTCTGGTCATTTCTTTCCAGGTACGTCCGTTTCGTTGACCCCCCACTCCTTTCCCCGTCTATCCTCTAACAATAGATATATGCCTGCTAGAGAAATTGAAATTTACTACTAACCATTTTAACCCTTAACGTACCTGCTCCAAAGCAGAAAACTTCACCGAAACTAAGTTAGAAGAAACGAAATCCTTAAAGTATGACTTATTAAACAGGGTGAACCGTATTATTTATAATAAAAAAAAAAAAGACAAAACGAAAGTACATAATTTTCCCAACGGTATTGGTAATCGATAAGCAGAAATCAATCAGGGGCCATGCCAAACAGGAAGTTAATCTTGACAAAGGGTTTCGGGGTGGACAGAAATGAATGCTCGCTCTAAATTGTTCTGTGAGGTTTTTTTGAATATTAAATATAGTTATGTTGGAAAGTCTTGAAGGAATCTCAGAAATTAATGGTGGACGTAAAGATGAGAAATTATACTTGGATTATGTCAGAGGCTGGGGTTGTTGATGTGGATGTGGCTGATTGATGTAAGCAGTAGTAGTGGTGGAGGTTGTGGATTATTGTGGATGTGGATAATAGGAGGAGCGTCTGGCCAAAAGAGGACGGATCCAATGCGGCCATTAAATTCATCAGGCACATGCCCCTCTTATGAGATAATGGAAGGCACAAGGCTAGCCAGAGTAGTTACCGGGGCCCAAATATGGGGTGTAAAGAATAGAACCACTGTTACCTGCCATGCATGTCGTAAGAGGCGACTAAGGAGGTTTGGCTGAAATTGGATGCATGTGTCCTAAGCGTGTAGAGGTCTATGCGTTTAGGGGCCTACTAAACCAATGTGCAACGTATACAAGTTCTTGGCAAAGATCAAACATATCACAAAGATTGATTCAAATTGGTGGTAAAGAACGAACGCAAAGAAGAAGAAGAAGAAGAAGGAAGGCAGAAGAAGAAGAAGAAGGAAGGCAAAAGAAGAAGAAGAAGGAAGGCAGAAGAAGAAGACATGGAAACGGGAGTTAGAGACATGAAGAGAATATGCAGAGATCTAGACAAGATGATCTTTGATATGAGGGTTTGCCTTGGTTGCAGAGCTATGCCTCCCTAGGTACGAACGACAAAGAAGAGGAAGAAGATAAATGGTGGAATCTGTAGTGGTGGTGGTTAAAAAAAGGTTCTGATTATTGTGGAGATGTGGAAAATTGATGGAGGTAGTAGTAGTGGTAGAAGTGGATTATTGTGGAGATGTGGGTTTAAAATGTTTTTAAACCGAAGGTTTGACCTCATTGCACCGAGTTTTACCCCATATGGCTCGGTCCCTCCGCAGAAATGGCACGCCACCTGCCTAGAGTATTGCACAAAGCACGAACTCAGTAGCTCCTGCAAGATTCCTAGAGGAGATGTGGATACTTGATGGAGGCAGTAGTAGTGGTGGTGTAAGAGGTTAAGAGTGGCTGCGGAGTTTAGGCATTGTGAAGGGAAAATATTTGTGCACACAGTGTTATACCCTTAAAGACAATGAAGATGCTGGTGTCAATAACTTAATGTAGGAAAGAGAACAACAAATTGTGAAAGTTTTAGACAGTCTAACATAATGCCGCGGAACCATTTCAACAACGGAATTCTCAGCCAATACCAAGAAAAGACGATTCTTGATTGTCCTCTTCTTCTTCTTCTTTACGTTCGTTCTTTACAACCAATTTTAATCACTCTTTGTGATACATTTGATCTTTGCCAAGAACGTGTATACGTTGCACATTGGTTTGGTAGGCCCTAAACGCATATACTTCTACACGTTTAGGACACGTGCATCCGATTTCATCCAAACCTCTTATGACATGCATGGCAGGTAACAGTGGTTCTATTCTTGACACCCCAAATTTCTGCCCCGGTAACCACTCAGGCGTCTTGATTCTCAAAATCGTATGCGTTATTCGACAGAGCACATGATGATGATTGAGATATGCTAATTGGAAACTCCCTCCATTCTTCATTTATTTTCTTACTATTTTATTAATTCTGTGTTTATCATCATCATCATCATCAGGTGCCGTGCCGGCTGGCGTAGACGATCATGGATCTCCACAGATCTCTGTCGTTTGTGATTGCTATCATCTCTGATGTTGACGCTCTACCGTGCCATGAATTCAGGCTATCCAAAATTTTCTCTCTCTGTCTTCCTCTGTCTCGTCTACCCTCGATTTTACCGGTTGTCACAATGTGTTATAAACTCCCCTTCTCATCACATGACAGAAAAATGATGACTGCCTCTTTCTTATATTGATGATAAGCTTTCTCTGTGTCTTGATCTCATTCAACACCTCAACATTAATCATTTTAGCAGTCAATGGGATTCTCATCATTCTTCTATAAAACCACACTTATGTGGCCCTCAGAGGTTTTTCGATCTGTGTGTTCATTGTCCATGACTCGCATCCGTATGTCAGATTTGTTTTATACCATCTGTGTCTATACCATCTGTGCTATACCATCTGTGTCTATACCATCTGTGTCTATACCATCTGTGTCTATACCATCTGTGTCTATACCATCTATGTCTATACCATATGTGTTCTATACCGGATGTGTCTATACCATCTGTGTCTATACCATCTGTGTCTATACCATCTGTGTCTATACCATCGGTGTCAATACCATCTGTGTCTATACCATCTGTGTCTATACCATATGTGTCTATACCATCTGTGTCTATACCATCTGGTCTATGTGAAAGTTCAATGTTAAGTTCGTTGTTGTTTTTCCTCAACCACCTCACAACGCAACTTGTGGTCAAAAGCACAGCGGTCACATTTGTTTCAATGTATCGCTGGTACACTATGACCCATGGTCTGATACGGGGTCTCTGTGGCTAAGTGGTTAAGCCCTTTGCCTTGTGAGTCGAAGGTCGTTGGTACGAATCCGAACAGAGCCGTTCTGTTCACGAGGATTGTTTTTTCCAGAGACCCCTAGGATTGTTGCTGGAGCTACAGATGTTCGTGCTTTGTGCAATACTCTCGGCATGTGGCGTGCTATTTCTGCGGAGAGGGACGAGCCATATGGGGTAAAACCCGGTGCAATTAAGTCAATCCTTTGGCTTTATGACCCGATGGGTGGATTTGAGTAGGAAAAACCTGCCTCACACTGTGGGTTTTGAACGAATGATCCTTCAAAGGAAGTACATTAATTACTACGATATCACGTCTCGCAGACATTTTGAATAGTTCTTTCTGTCTACATTTTATTTCTTCAATTCTGTTTTACATTACCGCGTCATGATAAGAAGAGATTTCTAGAACGGGTTTTTGTGTTCGCTTCATAAACAGTGTTTTTTACAGTCTCTGTTGTCTCTGAGGTTCATGGTCTTTTTCTTTGTATCCACTGTATCGGAGCAACATTTCTATTTGAGACGCACTGTCTGTTAGTAATCTGCATATGTGTCGAACCTTTTAATTTGTTGTTTCTTGATGAAGTTCAATACTGATGTTGTAACCACTTTCTTCTGATGTTTTCATTTCTAAACAGGTCTCTTCTTGATACACCCAGCAATGTGTAGACACTTCATCTCTGTCGTGACTAGTTATCTTCTATTATTGTTGTCAGTGTCAAGGTTTCGCACTGGTAACATATGTTGGAGAAAGATTTGTTGAACATATGCTCTTTTGTGTTCATGGTGACATGTTTGCATTTTAAAATTGGGCCATTTGTCCTATCATTTGATTTGCTTTGTTGCATATGTGTTGAATTTCATTAGTTTTTCTTCCATTTGTAAACATTCTTCCCAGGTATGTGAAATCTTTTACTTGTTTTAGACACGTCCTCTTTGTTGTGACTAATTTTCTTCTATCGTTGGAAGTCAGTGTCCAGGTTTATCAATATTGTCTTTTCTCTTTCCCCAGCTGGATGATGGAATTGGTTCTTGTCGTCAAGCGTAGGGGTGGGAGCTTTAACGTGTGTTTCAGGGCCAGATTAGTCGCCCTTGTGTTATATTCGTGTTTATTTAGTGCAGTCTTGATATTGTCTTTCCATTTTTCTTAGTCTTCCCTTAGCTCTAGTACCTGCTCCCTTTTTATTGTATTCTGTTATTGGTGGTTGGTTGTATTTCATTCTCATTAAATGTCCAAACCACTGCATTTGTTGTCTTTCAGTGTATTCGGTGCATGAAGATATATACACACTCTCTTCTGAGTTTGGCACTGATACATAATGTTGGGAGAAAGATTGTGTTGAGCAATGCTCTTTGTTTCATGAGACAGATTGTGTTGAACAATGCTTTTTAGTGTTCATGAGACAGATTGTGTTGAACAATGCTCTTTTAGTGTTCATGGAGACAGATTGTGTTGAAAAATGCTCTTTAGTTCATGAGACGATGTGTTGAACAATGCTCTTTTAGTGTTCATGGAGACAGATTGTGTTGAACAATGCTCTTTTAGTGTTCATGGGAAGATTGTGTTGAACAATGCTCTTTTAGTGTTCATGGTGACATGTTTGCAGTAAAACTTTTGTGACAAATTGGATAAGTTCCTATATTCTTCTTCTTCTTCTTCAAACGCTCCATATCGACCACTTGTCAACCACTCTGTGTGATCTGTATGTGATCTGAGCTTAAGAACGATTGTACTCTGTACCAGTTATGCACCTACAAGTAGGCCAGCACATCCGATTTCGGCAACGCTTTTTATTTACTAGGGTAGCTTCCCTAGGCCTACATCAGTCGCCTCTTACACATGCCTTGTAAATCGCAGTGGTACTATTCTTTACTTCCCTTGCGGGTCCCGGCACCACACAGGCGGGTTTGTAAATGAAAAATGAGGATCAGTTTTTAATCTGCGTACAATATAGAGATAACAGCAGAGTTTCAACACAATGGGGAAGAGCTCAACTCTGGGAATAGTATCATCAAATAGTGGCTATTATCATCCGAGAGAAAATAGAAAATGTGAAGAAAATTGAATATGTTGGTTCACTGATAATAACAGATATAAATATGATTAAGAAACTTAAAAGAAGAACAATCATAGCCTTTCAAAATAATAAATTAAACAACTAGAAACGGCAGGGAAATGGAACTGATAGCAGGACAGTACGGTATATTTTCTCAATATGATGCAAGTCTTCGAAATGCCGCCTCTCAAATATATTTTATTTAAAATAACCGTCCTTGTGATTTTGATTTCGATGCTATTGCCCCCCTCCTTTCGGCGCCGCCTGATGTGGCAGCCTCTCTGTATCATAGCACTGCACGACCTTGCTGATAAGACAACAAAGATGGAGCTACTAAGAGCAGATATTCCCAGTGGCAACTATGGGTGGAAGCATGGATATTTAAAAAGGCAGTAAAAATTATAAAAAAGAACAAACATGGCTTTACAAAAAATAAAACAACTCAAAACAGTATGAAACAGAACTGATAAGAAAACAAAGATCAGAATACTAAGAGCATGCATATTCCCAGTGGCAGGGTATGGGTGTGAAGCATGGACATTTAATAAAGCAATGGAAAAACATATATGTGCTTTTGAATATAAGTGTTACAGAAGCGTCCTTCGTATATCTTGGACAGAGAAGAGAACAAATAGATATATCCAGAAAGAACTCAAAATCAAAGAAAACTGCTGATGCTACAAATAAGAACGAGAAAATTGAGATATTTTGGACATATAAAGACACATGAAGGGTGGAGAAGACCTCACGGTAAAGAGGAAACGTTATGTTATGTTATGCGATCGACGTCATGACACATTGGACATTCCCATTCGTGCTCTGTCCTCCGCTGCAGTAACCATCCCAAAGTCCATTTACTCACAGTACCCATGAGAAGTTGATTACTATATTTCTCTCTCTACCACGAAGACAACACCGTCTGGCATGTCCAAACTTAACACATAATTCTCGCACTCCTTCCAGTGTCTGAGACTTGTCCATGTCACATAATTGAGAGGAAAAGTGGAAGACCACGGAGAAGATGGATTTGGATTGTAACTGATGACTTGAACATGACGACTGCAGAGGCAGGACATCTGGCCTAGGAGAGATTGTCTGGTATTCTGCATTTTGAATGTATGTCCCAACAACTTACATCCTTTTGCTTTTGTTTACTATTTGATATTGTTGATGCTTGTGTGTCGGGTGATATCGGTTCTTCTTCTTCTTCGAATGTTTGATATCGACAACTTGTTAGTCACTCTGTGCGATGTGTTTGTGAACTGAGCCTAAGAACGACTGTACGTTGAACCAGTTATGCGCCTACAAGTAGCTCAGCACATCCGATTTCTGCGACGCTTTTTAGTTACTAGGGTCGCCCGAGTGGTTACCGGTGCCCAAATTTGGGGCGTAAAGAATAGAATCACTGTTACCTGCCACGGATGTCATAGAGGGACTAAGGAGGTTTGGATGAAATCGGATGCATGTATCATAAACGTGTAGACGTCTATGCGTTTAGGGGCCTACAAACCAATGTGCAACGTATACACGTTCTTGGCAAAGATCACAAAGAGTTAAAGTTGGTCGTAAAGAACGAATGCGAAGAAGAAGTTACTAGGGTAGCTTCCCTAGGTTCTCCATCAGTCGCTCTTACGATTGCCGTTTAGGACACACAGTATTACTATTCTTTGCTTCCATTGAAGGCTCCTACCCCACACGGGAGTGGGGACGTCAATCATCTATGAAGGACAACATTTGACTAAGTTTCTGTAGCTAGCTTATTTTCAATCAATCAATCAAGTGCCACGCCTGCCGGCGTAGCGTCATATCTCCCACAACCTTTCCTGGGTGCAGTTAATAAGTTCTAAGTCGATCTTGTGTTGAACATCCAACATCTTCTCCTTCTGTCTTCCACGATCTCTCCTTCTCTTAATTTACCTGTTACCACCAAATTTATTTTTCCTCATCTTGCATTATATGCCTGCAGAACCTTGATTGTCTGATTCTTATTCTTTTGGTAAGGCTTTTTTGTATGCAGGCATGATTTAAAACCTCATCATTTGTTTTCTTTGCTGTCCATGAACATTTCAGCATTCTTCTGTAAAACCACATCTATGTAGCTTTCAGCCATCTTATTGATTGTTTGTTCAATGTCCATGATACGCTGCCATACCAAAGCATTGGTTTAATATAGCACTGATGTACTCGTTTTCGCACTGTCATTGGTAGTGAAACCAGTTATGCAATTCATAAAAGAACAACAGATTAAATGGTTTGGACACCTTACAAGAATGCCCTGGTATCGCCTACTACAGAAGTCACACATAAAAAGTATAATGAGTACAATGCAAGAGGAAGACTACGCAAAAGATGGAGCGACGGCATCAAGAACAGCCTTACGAACATGAATATCAGCTTACAAAGTGCTTTAAAACAAGCACATACAGGATCATTACGTTTCACCCCCAACACTTCCATAAAGAAGTAAATGGTGGAAGAGAAGAAGATTGGTAGTGAATTCACGTATAGTGTGTTTTTCATTTTCGTAAAAGCTGCTTTCGTTTGAGCTATTCTACTCCTAATCTCTGTTTAACATCTTCCATCTGATGTCAGGAGTGTTCTATAGATGATTGAAGCCCATTGCAGAATCCTTCAACCGGAAGTGTATGCGGTATCTCTCTTCGTTTTATTATCTAACCTTTAAAATTTGCTCGATATGGTTAAACCAGCTGGCAGCAATGCTACCTCCGCCATAGCTATTAAGATCATTGAGATACTCAAGCCTTCCACCATCCACATTGTGGTGACGCCGTTGGCACGGCCCGATCTAATACTAGAACATAATGTCTCGATTCGAACCAATGATCTTTAGAATGCAATGCAAACGCCTTGACAACTTGGTCACGGATAACCTCACAACTGAATCACGGTGATCGTTTCCCAAATGAATTTTGTTCACGGAGATCACTAGGATTGCTGATGGAGCTACGGAAGTCATCCTTTATGCAGTGGGAAGAACTGCGTTCCTTTGTGAAAAATGGGGTGTCTACATGACAATGTGGTCAAGACGTTTACCTGTTGTTCTGAGCGTTGCGGGTTTGAATTCGGACCGAGTCATATATGCAATATTTTCATGAGAACCCTAGCCATATCGATGCTACACACTTTCCGAAGACAGAGCTAAAAATATCAACTCTGTTTGTAGGTCACAAACGTGAATGTACGCCTATAGCAGTGACAGTAGAAATGTATAACGTGTTAACACGTCTTTAGCCCACAGAGGAGAGATAATAGCAGACGTGTTAATGCGTCTTTAGTAGTGAATTGGAAAACGTCTATACACGTCCTAACAGCTAAGGGCTAGGATTGTTGTTGAAGTTACAGAGTTCGTTCTTTGTGAAAAACTCACGGTAGATATCGTATCCTTTCTGCCGACAGGGGCGGGACAATATAGGTGAAACCTGAAGCAATTAAATCAATCCTACGCCCTTAGATCCTTTTGATTCTATGTTCAATATACTCTGGGCAGATGGCGTGCTATTTATTATGCGAGGGACCGAGCAATAAGGAAAACCAGGTACAATTAAGTCATTTCTTCACATTTAGAACCCTGTTTAGACACGAATCTAATTATTAGACGTAATATTCCAACCTAAAGCTTAACCTCAGAACTCATATTCAATTATAAGAACTAATGTTCCGATCAAATGTTCTATAACAATAATTATTCCTTACATTGAACATTAGAATTTGTTTCTGAAAATCTCTGATTGAAATTCCGATATTTTATTTACCTTGATTAGTTAGTGACCAGATCGTCAGTTCGATCTCAGTCCTAATCGATTTTTAACCAGTAGCCTGTTTTCGTGTTGGCCTCCAGAACATGAAAACCCTTTTAGATCTGGTCGTTTTAGCATTAACTAGTGTATTATGTTTGACGTTGAAGAGGAATTACTATAGTCTTCTGTCACGGTCAATGTATGCTTTTTAACTTTGGCAGTTTTGTGGTCTGTAACGAAGGGTGTATTTCATAAGGAGCAGTGAAAAGGTTAATGGTGTGACAGGTCCTGATAGAACTGGCAGGACACGGCGGCGAGCAACGAAAGAGGAGTTTTAAGAAAAGTTTGACGTTGTTGTTGAAGTGTACTTTAATGGTGAGGATGTTGTAAAAGTGTGATGGTTATGTAGAGCTAGAGAGGATGGGGATGTTGTAGCAGGGTTATGGTTATTTAGAGGTGGGGAGGATGGTCATGATGTAGAGGGGTGATGGTTATGTACAGGTGGTGATGATGTTGTAGAAGGATGGCGATTATGTAGAGCTAGGGGATGGTGATGATGTTGTAGAAGGATGGCGATTATATAGAGATGGGGAGGATGATGTTGTAGAAGGATGATGATGATGTTGTAGAAGAATGTTGGTTATGTAGAGTTAGAGAGGATGATGATGATGTTGGATGTCTGAATTGTTAATTTAAAGATGTTGTGGTGATAAGAATGTGTTTTGTTGATGGTGGTGTTGTAGAGGTGATGAAAGCTGATGTGGTTGTTGCGATGGTGGTAATGATCGTAGTGGTTGTGGTAGTGGTGACAGCAGACGCTGTGAAAGTAGCAATATTAATAATATACTGTTACCGAAGCTGAAAGGGAGCAAAGATTAGTACCACTACGACCAACAAGAAATATCATAAGAGGCAACTAAGGTAGGGCTAGGAAGCTATCCTAGTAAATAAAATGCGTCACAGAAAACGGATGTGCTGGCCTACTTGTAGCCGCATAACCGGCATAACGTACAATCGCTCTAGGCTCAGATCACATACACATCATACAAGTGTTTAACAAGTGGTCGATATGGAGTGTTCAAGAAGAAGAACTAAAGTCATTGCATCCGACAGCCCATCATCTGATGGTTCCAGTGGCACTCTGCTTAAACACACGCCTCACTCTACCCGTCAGGCAGCCAGCTCTAATTGCACAACGTTTAGTTCAAAACAGGACCGTGCGGTATATTTTCTCAGTATGATGCAAGTCTTCAAAATGCCGTTCCTTAATTTTTGTTTCTTTAAAATAACCTTCAATTGTAATTTTGATTTTGCAGCTTATGCCGCCCCTCTTACGGTGTCACCTGATGCGCCGCCTCTCTGCATCATAGCATGGCACGGCCCAGGTTCAAAACTCCGTAAATCGTTTGATTAATTAATGTCAATTTTGTGTCCCTCATCAACAGTACCAAACATGCTTCTGATATTCTCGTTAATACTATATCTCTCCTTACAACGTTGACAGTTTGTCGAGATGTCTACGAAAACTGTCAACAGTTACAAGGAGAGATAGAGTGAAAACAGAATATCAGAAACATCGTTGTTCTATACCATCATACAGTACATCGAGAAGCAAATAATCAAGTGGTTCGGCCATCTAATGAGAATGGAACCACATTTACTACCATCACGTGCCTACAATAATCGACAGTCAGGGCGCAGAGCACGAAGCAGGCCAAGAACACGATGGATAGATAACATCTCAGTCTCTGCGAAGGCATGGACTGACAACGTCAAGCGCAACACACCTGGCACTAGATAGAAAATTAAATCTCCCCACGGCGCTTCACGGCA
This sequence comes from Arion vulgaris, assembly GCA_020796225.1. Taxonomy (NCBI): domain Eukaryota; kingdom Metazoa; phylum Mollusca; class Gastropoda; order Stylommatophora; family Arionidae; genus Arion; species Arion vulgaris. Next base: position 6,714,888 of record CM036776.1, read on the forward strand.
AATGTGGTTAAGATAAGATCCAATAGTAGATAGCCAAGAGACCAAATAACACCCGCTTATCACCTAAACTCTCCGCAACCGATGCTTTCGAAGCAAGTTTGTTCGTTCCTTGCCGCTGTGAACACTCGCATGCCCAGGACAGTAGATCCACGTTAACAGTTAATTACACCGTTGATAACACACAGTAGCAGGAATAATTATTGCTTGATTGTTTGCTTAGCAGGTGTCTGTAGAAATTTACCTGTACAAAAGTAAGGAGAGTCAAGAAATCTTCTTTGTTTGTTCATACATCAGGGTATAATAGGTAGGACGGTGTTAGGCATTTTTTTAAAAATTGTCGGTCGGCACGCGATGGGTAATGTGGTGAACATCATTTCGGATGCCTTTAGATTCCAGTTTTTTTTCTAGTACTAACTTGATACTGGCTTGCCCTGAGAGTCTTTATGTGGACTTGAACCCGAACCTCGCACCAAAGTACGCGTTCACTAACGATAATTTGCTGGAATAATTAAGCTGTAGTTATCTTACATTTTAAACACAATTTGATCTCGGAGAGCAATATTGGTTTTATTCTTCTTCTTCACACGCTCCATACAGTGGCGGCTGTGATCATTTTGTTAGTGGGGCCGGACAACAATTTTCGGAAAAATTATGTTTTGGTTTTTTATATATTAGTATTTACATATTAGTTATACATGATTTCTGGTAGGGCACGACCCACTGTCCCTTAATGACGAGCCGCCACTGGCTCCATATCAACAACTTGTTTGCTAATCACTGTTATTGTATTGATCCGAGCTTAAGAGCGATTGTACGTTGTCCTTGTTATGCGCCTACAAGTATCCAATTTCTACGACGGTTTTATTTACTAGGTAGCTTCCTAGACTCCGATATCAGTCGCCTCTTACCAAATGTCTTGTAGGTTGCAGGGGTACTATTCTTTACTTCCTTGCGGGTCCCGGCACCACAGGGACGGTAATGTTGATATGATTCTGCGTTAGTTACCGCTTGCCGTAGAAGTTCTCATGTTCGATGCCAGTTGTGGTCCCACAAAAAAATGTTAAGGTTGAAGTATGCTGTTGGGCAATATGAGATCCTGCTTGTTTACTTGGCACCAGCAACCTGTTCCCATGTGGCTTGACGAGTATGACGACAGAACATGTCCTGCAGAACCCCCCTCCTCCCCAGTATTCAGACCTTAGAAGAAAGAAGCGACTCACATACACCAGTGTCAAATACAAACTGTATGACGTGGCTAACATACACCAGTGTCAAATACAAACTGCACGACGTGGCTAACATACACCAGTGTCAAAAGAATGTATGACGTGGCTAACATACACAGTGTCAAATACAAACTGTATGACGTGGCTAACATACACCAGTGTCAAATACAAACTGTATGACGTGGCTAACATACACAAGTGTCAAATACAAACTGTATGACGTGGCTAACATACACAAGTGTCAAATACAAACTGTATGACGTGGCTAACATACACCAGTGTCAAATACAAACTGCACGACGTGGCTAACATACACCAGTGTCAAATAAAATGTTGACGTGGCTAACATACACCAGTGTCAAATACAACTGTATGACGTGGCTAACATACACCAGTGTCAAATACAAACTGTATGACGTGGCTAACATACACCAGTGTCAAATACAAACTGTATGACGTGGCTAACATACACCAGTGTCAAATACAAACTGTATGACGTGGCTAACATACACCAGTGTCAAATACAAACTGTATGACGTGGCTAACATAGTTCAAAACCAGTGTGCGAAATACACAATGTCAATAACTGTAGCGTGGCTAACATACACCAGTGTCAAATACAAACTGTATGACGTGGCTAACATACACAAGTGTCAAATACAACTGTTGACGTGCTAACATACACAGTGTCAAATACAAACTGATACGTGGCTAACATACACCAGTGTCAAATACAAACTGTATGACGTGGCTAACATACACCAGTGTCAAATACAAACTGTATGACGTGGCTAACATACACCAGTGTCAAATACAAACTGTATGACGTGGCTAACATACACCAGTGTCAAATACAAACTGTATGACGCGGCTAACAATATGATGCAGACGGTGGCCTTTATTAGAGAATCCGAAATCCTATTCTAGTGAGACCGCAGAAGAAGATTGTTTACTTGCAGATTAAAATTACGAGCACTTCTGATGTCGGGTTGTTTCATGTCACTGAGCACTATGAGGGCTCCTCCTCCTCCATTTTAGCTGCATTTGTTACAGACCCATCTGTGTCAATCCTAGTACTGAATACCTGGCAATGAGACTGCGGATGTATTGTCAAAAGCAGGCAGCAGGCTACCACAGACAGACACCAGTATGACATATGCGGAAACAAAAGTACGAATAAAATCTCCTACAGAAATAAATGGTTGAGAGATCACCAAGGTCATGCAAAGGATGATGCATACCACCAAGCAGAGAAGAAAAAGTTGTCATTTTCCGTCGACGAACAGGGCACACTAGGCTGAAGTACCATCTGTTTAGTTAGTTAGTTAATTAGTTCATTTCATGCCACAAGGCAGTTACATAGGGCAAGGTTTATATCTCCATGTAATCGGTTCAGTTGCTAACAGTTGGAGATCTCATGTGGTTTGCATCCCAAAGTTTACTTTCTGTGGATTGTTCTTCGATCTGTTTAACAAATACAAAACAACCTTCTAACATATGTACACGTGGCACCAGCAAGATTGACATGAGACACACATACTGCAATAATGTCCAACATACGCTGAACAGAGATAAAACACATGGCCAATCGCCATATCGTCAAGACAATCTATAGAGTGTCATCGACTCCGATTGACCATAACTCTTTAAAGTATACACATCGATGTCAGTCCAAGACAAGCTATTTAAAGATGTACATAGACACCGTTTGACCACTCAAGTCAAGTACTAGCGTGTTTCTTGCGGAACGTCGCATTAATCACAGCCCGCCTGAAAAGCTCTCTGTCTCTTGCAAGTTCTTATGCACTCTTCAGCGTCATGTTCAAGTTTCTTTGATGTCCTGCTCATATTCGTCTCGGTCGCCGATGCCTCGTATTTCAGGAACCATCTTCCATTCCTTTCTCCAGACCACTGTGGCGTTTAATGTGGTCAAAGAATTTCGATCTTCCGGGATATGATGTTATTCATAGCAATGCTCCTGAACTAACTACAAAGTAGCTAGTTTGACATAACTACTTTAACAAGAAACAAATCGATGTCTAAAAACGTTGAAGAAGACAGAAAGTCGAGATTACTCACTGGAACTATACCACTTCATAGGAAACAAACCTAGTCGAGATCCGCTCCTGGAACTATACCAACTTCATCAGAAACAAACCTAGTCGAGATCCGCTCCTGGAACTATGACCAACTTCATGAAAACAAACCTAGTCGAGATCCCTCCTGGAACTATACCAACTTCATAGAAACAAACCTAGTCGAGATCCGCTCCTGGAACTATACCAACTTCATAGAAACAAACCTGAGTCGAGATCGCTCCTGGAACTATACCAACTTCATCAGAAACAAACCTAGTCGAGATCCGCTCCTGGAACTATACCAACTTCATAGGAAACAAACCTAGTCGAGATCTGCTCCTGGAACTATACCAACTTCATCCGAGACAAACCTAGTCGAGATCTGCTCCTGGAACTATACCAACTTCATCAGAAACAAACCTAGTCGAGATCCGCTCCTGGAACTATACCAACTTCATCCGAGACAAACCTAGTCGAGATCCGCTCCTGGAACTATACCAACTTCATAGGAAACAAACCTAGTCGAGATCTGCTCCTGGAACTATATCAACTTCATCAGGAGACAAACCTAGTCGAGATCCGCTCCTGGAACTATACCAACTTCATCAGAAACAAACCTAGTCGAGATCTGCTCCTGGAACTATACCAACTTCATCCGAGACAAACCTAGTCGAGATCCGCTCCTGGAACTATATCAACTTCATACGAGACAAACCTAGTCGAGATCCGCTCCTGGAACTATACCAACTTCATCCGAAACAAACCTAGTCGAGATCCGCTCCTGGAACTATACCAACTTCATCCGAGACAAACCTAGTCGAGATCCGCTCCTGGAACTATACCAACTTCATCCGAAACAAACCTAGTCGAGATCCGCTCCTGGAACTATACCAACTTCATCAGAAACAAACCTAGTCGAGATCCGCTCCTGGAACTATACCAACTTCATCAGAAACAAACCTAGTCGAGATCCGCTCCTGGAACTATACAACTTCATCAGGACAAACCTAGTCGAGATCCGCTCCTGGAACTATACCAACTTCATCAGAAACAAACCTAGTCGAGATCCGCTCCTGGAACTATACCAACTTCATAGAAAACAAACCTAGTCGAGATACGCTCCTGGAACTATACCAACTTCATCAGAAACAAACCTAGTCGAGATCCGCTCCTGGAACTATACCAACTTCATCGGAGAACAAACCTAGTCGAGATCTGCTCCTGGAACTATACCAACTTCATCAGAAACAAACCTAGTCGAGATCCGCTCCTGGAACTATACCAACTTCATAGGAAACAAACCTAGTCGAGATCTGCTCCTGGAACTATACACCTTCATCCGAGACAAACCTAGTCGAGATCCGCTCCTGGAACTATATCAACTTCATCCGAGACAAACCTAGTCGAGATCCGCTCCTGGAACTATATCAACTTCATCCGAAACAAACCTAGTCAAGATCCGCTCCTGGAACTATATCAACTTCATCCGAAAAAAACCTAGTCGAGATCCGCTCCTGGAACTATACCAACTTCATCCGAGACAAACCTAGTCGAGATCCGCTCCTGCTACAACAGTCAATACAAACTATTGAGATCGTTAGTAAATGAATAGAACATCGAAGGAAGATGCTGTTGTCTACATTGATGGTTCCGTGATTCGGGTCAGGCGGATCCATGGAGGGGCTAAAGATGCAAACATTCCCTAATGCATGCATGCCCAGCGACTCTATGAGCATGAGACAGAAGATAAAGACCGTTTATGTACAAGGGTGGATGCATTTAATACAAAATGCTACAATCCTCACGCGCCTTCATCTTTGCCTCCAGGTCATTCTAGGGTGAAGGACAATGAGAGATCGGATGCACTGACGGGCAATGCTACGATTAAGAATGGGTCTTTTATGTACAAAAGTAACATCATCAACGCTCTCAGAGAAAACATACGCTCTGAAGATTTCAACGATGAAGATAAAGGGTATTCTCTATCTCGGTTGCGCAAGTTCTGCATACCGATAGGTGCGGCAAGACGGGAAAACTACGTGAGAAACCCCAGTAAATACATCAATCAACACAGAACAGGAGTTGTTAGCCTAAACATACTGAGATACTTGTTTTGGAGGAGATCAGATAATTATGGACATGTCCTATGTGCAATGAAGATGATCCTCAAATGAATAATGAACACTGCTCAGTTAATACCCTCAGACCACGGCCGCCACCTGTAAAGAAGATTGCACAAAGCATAAGCACCGTAGCTTTAACATCAATTCAAATTGATCTCAGAACAAAACTGCACGGTCTGGATTCGACCTCACACCTTCAGAATGTAAGACAAATGTATTAATTGATTGCACCGTCACCATTTCACTTCGATAATATCAATATATTCTCCGATGTTACCACAGGAAAATCTCAGCTACAGTGCACGTACTCTTTAGCACCGACGACGGTTCCTGATGTAATTTGAAGTTTGTAAACTTTTTTCCAGAAATTTAATTTTTTATTTTCTCAATGAATTTCGTCCTGGCAGCGGCGTTGCAGCCTACCCGTATCGATTAGCAACTTTCAAATTAATTTTTTCAAGCCCCTGCTTGATCTTTTTGTCATAAAGACAAATTCATTCATACCTCTCCAATTTCACTTCTGTACAGCTGTAAACCTTAGGGACAATTTTATTTATTTTCAATCTACACTTTTTGAAATGTAGTTACTATAGATTAGAACGAGGTTACTGGGTCATCCAAATCAACAATTCCACATTTTACTTACGCCCTGAACGCCAAATTGATTTTGAACACATTTTTAACACCAGAAATAAGTACGACCCAATCAAATCTGGGATCTACCAAAAGGCAGGTACCAAAGGTTACCAAACGCAAACAGGTATACCTGATCATTATCGATCTACCCCACGCTCACAGTTGAACATACCAGGTCTGAACAACACCTTCTGCGTAATTCCTCATCTATTTTGCCACGGAAAAAATATTAAGCTAAAATGGCACAAGCTATGATCCAGGTGATATGCAGTTTCCTAGTAGTTCCCACGCCATTTTAGCGAAGTGAGCAGGGGAAGCCAGTGTGGATGAATTCTGTCCTTTATAGTTTTCTAGTTGTCTTCAACTAATAGCTCGCACTAGAGGTGTATTTACTAAGCAAACTGTTGGAACTTGCTGATGTAGTCACAAGGGAAGAAACTCTGGCATACACAGATCGTGTTTAGTTATCGTGCCTGAATTAAAGGGCTATCAGTAGATCTATCTGTACTTTCTCTATCTCTCACGCTATAGCTCAGTGTGTGTATATTCTCTCTTAGTTTGATGTGTGAGTAGCTGTGGTATTATAGCTATGTGCGTGTGTGATATCTCTCTATAGCTCTATGTATGTGTATGTTATGTTCTGTTATGTTATACGATCGATGTCAGGGCACGCTGAACATTCCCATTCGTTCCACTGTCCTTCGCTGCAGCAGCCATCCCACAGTCTACTTGCTTATCGTACCCATGAGAAGTTGATTAGTATATCATCTCTTTCTATCACGAAGACGACACTGGCATGTTCAACTCTTAATTCTCGCACCTGTTCTAATGTCTGAGACTCGCTCATATCATAAATAGCGATATCGCATTGATGACATAGACTTTGTCCATACTTCTACCAGCTTGAGTATGGGCATTGTTTGCGAGAAAGTCAGCCCATTCGTTGCCCTGCACTTGGCATGTCAGGTGTGTACAGACAAGTCAATGACTTGAGATAAGATCTCTGAATGCTGTCTACCAATACCGCGTACATGATGCATGTGTGTGTATATGTGTGTGCACATGTGTGCGCGTATCACTTGCTGAATTGAAACGTGTGTGACTGGTATGTGTGGCAGAAAAACAATAAGAGAACAGTTGATACATTTGGGTAATGAGTGATCTACCGATACTGTAAGCATGGATACCGTTCGTCATCTTCTGGAACAGATGTAGTAGAAAAAGGATGAGTGATCTACCGGTACTGTAAGCATGGATCTTCTTTGTTTTCGTTCTTTACGACCAATTTTAATCACTCTTTGTGATATGTTTGATCTTTGCCAAGAACGTGTATACGTTGCACATTGGTTTTGGTAGACCCCTAAACGCATTGACTTCTACACGTTTAGGACATGTGCAACCGATTTCAGCCAAACCTCCTTTGTCGCCTCTTATGACATGAGTGGCAGGTAACAGTGGATCTATTCTTTACACCCCAAATTTGGATCCCCGTAACGACTCAGGGGATAAGCATGGATACTGTTCGTTATCTGCTGGAACAAATGCAGTAGAAAACGGATGAGTGATCTACCGGTTCTATAAGCAAGATACCGTTCGTCATCTGCTGGAACAGCTGGAGAAGAAAAGAAAGAACTAAAAACTCAAGATAACTAAACATTTTAGAGAAATAAACAAAGGCTTTTATTTGGTTTAGAAAAAGTTTGCGATCAACAAGCAAACAAACCAACACAAAGATAAACGAATAAGGAATATATGTTTTATTTTCTCTAATCATGTTTTGTCTCACAGTGTCAGGATAAGAAGAGATTTATAGAACGGGCTTTTGTGTGTGCTTTATAAATAGTGTTTTCACTGTCTAATTATATCTGATATTCACCTTTTGCGTTGGCCTTTTGATTTGCCGGCCTATATCTCTTTCTCCCTCGTGATTACCGCCCAGACCGATGTACCAGATTCCCCATAAATTCTATTCATGTGGAAATATGATTCATGCAGCCTTATCATTGGTGACATTTTACGTCACATCTTCATCACCATGTGGAGCTCTGGTGCTTATCATTTGGTGATGTGTCCGGTTTCAGACAGCGTTTAATCCTATGTATCTGATTATCACTTCCTGTTGATAATTTCTTATGTAGCGACCACTTAATTTGTTGTTTCTTGATGAAGTTTAGTACTGACGCTGCGCTCCGTTTTTTTTCCTGCTGTCTTCCTTTCGAATCTGGTCTCTTCTTGATACTCCCAGAATTATGCGAAGATAAGGAAATATATGTCTTAACCACTAAAACATAAAATCGGTTTCCTTAAAGTAAAGATAAATTACAGCTCAAAGAAAGTAGTAAGTATTAAACAGACACTAGATGAGACATAAAGATCAATGAACACATAGATCGAAAAATCTCTGAGGGGCCACAGAAATGTGGTTTTATAGAAGAATGATGAGAATCCATGGACTGCTAAAATGACTAATGTTGAGGTGTTGAATGAGATCAAGACACAGAAAGCTTATCATCAATATAAGAAAGAGGCAGTCATAATTTTTCGGGCATGTGATGAGGAGGGAGGTTTAGAACACATTGTGACAACCAGTAAAATCGAGGGTAGACAAGACAGAGGAAGACAGAGAGAAAAATTTTGAAAGCTCGACTTCATGGCACGGTAGAGCGTCAACATCTGAGTTGATAGCAAACACCAACGACAGAGATTTGTGGAGATCCATGATCGTCTACGCCAGCCGACTCGGCACCTGATGATGATGAGATGAGACTGGAGAAAGTATAGAAAAGATATATGGTATCAACAAATGAGATGAAATGACTAGGCATAATTTACGAATGAGCGTAGGACAACACAAAATTAATATTGCAAACGTAGATATAAATACAATTACAATCATGGCATATCCGTCATAGGACATCGCCATTTCTACACTAAACGAGTCATTGATTTTCTAGGCACCACTTATACGTTAAATAGTTTGACATTAACTTGCAAGAGACAGATAGCTTTTCAGGCGGGCTGTGATGAATGCGACGTTCCGCAAAGGAACATGCTACGACTTAAGTTTGCCATTGCTTTCTGAACTGTGAGGTCTATTTTTACTGCTCGTAAAATTCATGGAAACAAATTTGTTTCCAAATTACCCACCGTGGGGTTTGAACCAGATACTCTAGGGTTGTAATCAAGCTCACTACCGTTAGCCACAGACGATCACATATATAAAAATATATACCATTAAACAACACACACGTATACATTTCTATATGTGTCTAAAATATGCAAGCCTTCATCTCGTTCTGATATTCCTCATCGACTTGTCGATCTCTGACCAAAGTGTACAGTACAAAATGTTGACATTAAGCAATCACACAATACATAGAATTTCGATTAGCCGACTTTCTTTTATGTGGCACGCATATACTCATTAGCAATCAAAACTGGCGGCAAAGCTAGCAATAAATACCAAACTAAACACAAACAAAAGGGAGGAAGAATTCATTCAAAGAGAAAGATTTTCTTAAGTTGTGATTTTATTTCTAGATATGCATGTATGATTCGATGCTAAGATATCTGGAGTCATTCCGTTTTGAAAATTTTTGAGGTTTTCATAAATCGACAATATTTTTAAATTACTGGTTATAAATCAATTTTCACATTTATTGTTTAGATGTGTTAAAAACTATTTGATCAAACAGATTTTCATCCAATCACAAAGATTTATTGCATTTATTGCAAATATAATTGAGGTCAGAGGTTGTAGATGGTGAATAAGGGAGAATGATATGAAAATTATCAAGTTCGATTTTAACGATATCGAATGATAAATTTTTATCAGTTTGTTTATTGTTTTGATAATATTTTGGTGGTCTCTAGGGAATAGAAGTCAGGTGCTTGTCTTCGTTTCAAAGGTACTCGGTTGGCTCACTCTAGAGCCAACGGGATCTTTTTCCAGAGATCCCTGTTCTCAGTGTAGGTGAGATCGAGTTCTAGTTCTATCGGAGCGTGTTCGTAGCGCGTTGGACTACGGGTGACTAGTCCTCTGTAAGTGCGGGTTCAACTCCGCAGACTGGCAGAAAAGCTACAGGTTCCCCAGATTTACGGTGTTCGTGGCACCGAGGCAAGAACTTTCAGCTCAAGTGCTTCTGGATCGAAAAAAAAAAAAATCGAAACGGACGATAATACGTAGGTCCTGTGTTCAAATTTAGAAAGTAAAAGAACCCTTAACAGTACAAATGTGAAGAAGAGCAGGCAGGAAGGACGCTGTACTGACAAAATTTCATTGGAAACATTTGAAAATAAAATTCCTACACATATATTTCCGCCATCTTCGAAATTACATCGGGGGCCCCTTGTCAGTGCTACGGAGTTCGTGATCTACCGCGTGATCGAGATCTTCTCGTGTAATAAAGAGATCGGGGTCCGTATGGTTACTCATCGAAGTGAAAATATGTTAATCAATCAATCAATCAATCAATAATTCAATCAATCAATTTTTTGATAATATTGATATATTTTATATCCATCGGTATACTCGTAAACCTTGCTACCAGTCTCTACGTCTCTCTCTCTCGCCATCACCGTCCAGACCGATGTACCAGATGTCCCCATAAAATCTATTCATGTGGAAATCTGATTCATGCAGCCTTAGCATTGGTGTGTTTTACTTCACATCTTCAGCACCATTTGGAGCTCTAGTGCTTATCCTTCGGCGATGTGTCCTGTTTCAGCCAGCGTTTACTCGGTTCGCTCTCCATTCTGTAGCCATCTAGTGTTTTTATGGTGTGGGGTAGCTAGCCCCATGCCTAACCTCCTTAACCGCCTCTTACGACATGCGTGGCAGGTAACAGTGGTTCTATTCTTTACACGCCAGTTTGGGTCCCGGTAATCACTCGGGCGTCTTTGTGGAACATGGAGAGTATCGCCGCGCGCATGAAATACTCGATACATCAATTCATCCATCAATCTATCCATCAATGCATCCATCAATCCATCCATCAATCCATCAATCAATCAATCCATCCATCAATCCATCCATCAATCATCCATCAATCCTTCATCATCCATCAATCCATCTCATCAATCCATCCATCAATCCATCCATCACTCCATCCATCAATCCATCCATCATCATCCCCATCAATCCATCCATCAATCCATCCATCAATCCATCCATCAATCCATTCATCAATCCATCCATAAATCCATCTATCAATCCGTCCATCAATCCATCCATCACTCCATTCATCAATTCATCCATCAATCCATCTATCAATCCGTCCA